>CM053769.1:234639443-234659320 GCA_028658325.1 Potorous gilbertii
GGTGGGGGCAGGGCAGCCTCCCAGGCCCAGTTCCCTCAGGGGGTTTATGCAGAGACCTTTTGTAATGGAGCTGCTGCTGAGCTCCTGCCTGCTCTGGGATCCTCTGGCTGCCTGCTGCCTCTGCTGCTGCCTCCCGAGGGGGCCTGAGTCCCGGAGATACCTCGCTCCCCTCTCAGCCCCTCTCTCTCACTGACCTGCATGTCTATAGGTGGAGGGACCTTTGTGGCCACTGGAGATTCTGTCCCCTGAAGCCTGTTTGGACCTGCTTGCTTCTCTCCCTGCCATGTGGCCAGGGCAGGGGCGGGCTCCACTCCCGTCTGGAGTGCGATGGACCTTTGGGATTGGTTTTTCAGGGCTCTCTGGAACAGAAATCGCCTTCACTGTGTTGCTGCATGGCTTCCACTGTTCCAGAATTTGTCAGGAGTTCTTTTTAGAGGAGATCCATGGGCTGTGGGTTTGGAGTTAGCAAATGTTAGTCTTTCTACTCCACCATCTTGGCTCCGCCATAAGATAGATTTTCATACCAAACTGAGTGTGCATGTTATTCCCTCCTTAAGGCAAATGTGATGAGTAAGCATTACTTTTTTTCTCTCACTTCCCCCTTTTCCCCTCCATTGAAAAAGCTTTTTCTTGCCTCTTTTATGAGAGAAAATTTTCCCCATTCCATTTCTTATTTTCTCCCCCCAATATATTCCTCTCTCACCACTTAATTTTATTTTTTTAGATATCATCTCTTCCTATTCAACTTACCCTATGCCCTCTGTCTATATGTATATAATCCCTTCAACTACCCAAATACTGAGAAAAGTCTCAAGAGTTACAAATATTATCTTTCTATGCAGGAATGTAAACAGTTCAACTTTAGTAAGTCCCTTATTATTTCTTTTTCCTGTTTACCTTTTCATACTTTTCTTGATTCTTATGTTTGAAAGTAAAATTTTCTATTCGGCTCTGGTCTTTTCATCAAGAATGATTGAAAGTTCTGTATTTCATTGAATGACCATTTCTTCCCCCTGAAGTATTACACTCAGTTTTGCTGAGTAGGTGATTCTTGGTTTTAATTCTAGCTGCTTTGACTTCTGGAATATCATATTCCAAGCCCTTCAGTCTCTTAATGTAGAAGCTGCTAGATCTTGTGTTATCCTGATTGCATTTCCATAATACTCAAATTGTTTCTTTCTGGCTGCTTTCAATATTTTCTCCTTGACCTGGGAACTCTGAAATTTGGCTACAATATTCCTAGGAGTTTTTCTTTTTTGGCTCTCTTTCAGAAGGTGATCAGTGGATTATTTCATTTTTTATTTTACCCTCTGATTCTACAATATGAGTGCAGTTTTCCTTGATAAGTTAATGTAAGATGATGTCTAGGTTCTTTTTTTGATCATGGTTTTCAGGTAGTCCCATAATTTTTAAATTGTCTCTCCTGGATCTATTTTCTAAGTCAGTTGTTTTTCCAATGAGATGTTTCCTATTGTCTGCTATTTTTTTCATTCTTTTGGTTTTGTTTTATAATTTCTTGAATTTTCATGAAGTTATTAGTTTCTATCTGCTCCATTCTAATCTTTAAGGAATTATTTTCTTCAGAGAGCTTTTGGACCTCCTTTTTCATCTGCCTTTTGGGGAATTCTTCTTCTCATTGGATTTTTGGATTTCTTTTGCTAATTGAGTTACTCTGTTTTTTCAAGGGTTATTTTTTTCATCATTTTTGGGGGGTCTACTTTAGCAAGCAGTTGGACTCATTTTTCATGATTTTCTTCTTCATTTCTCTTCCCAATTTTTGCTTTGCTTCTCTTACTTGATTTTCAAAATCCTTTTTGAGCTCTTTCATGACCTGAGATGAATTCATATTTTTCTTGGAGGCTTTGGATGGAGGACACTTGACTTTTTTTCTTCTGTTTGCATGTTTTGGTCTTCCTTGTCACAAAAGTAAGATTCTATATTCTGATTCTTTTTCTAGGTTTTTCTCATTTCCCCAGACATTTACTTGATTTCTGAGCTCTTTGTCAAAAACAGTTCTGTGCTTCCAGTGGGGGTGGGGGGTGTACAGTCAGCTACTTGATTCCTCCCTTCCCCACAATTTGTGACTCTAAGGCTCCAGAAACAGTGACTGCAGCTGCCCCTACTATTGCTGTGTCTGTTTTGTGTTCCTCCACTCCCTCCCCCTCAGCCTTCCTAGGCCTGGATCATTCCACTCTCCTCTACTGGTCCCACAGGCTTTTTCCACTGACCTTCCAAATTATCCTCAGCTTTTTGGGGTCATGAAGTCTGGAAAGCACCAGAGGTGTGAGAGATACAGTCTCCCCAAGGCCTGCTCAGGTGCTGTCTGTGCTGACGCAGCCCACACTAGACTGTGCTCTGCTCCCAGCATGGCACAATTTACACTTCCCTGGGGACCTTTCAGGCTGTCTTGAGCTAGAGATCTGCTCTACTCTGTCATTCTAGGGGTTCAGCAGCTCCAGAATTTGTTTAGTGCTATTTTTTACAGATATTTGACTGGGCTTGGGGGCAGTACTCTAGAAAGTCTGTGCTGTTACTCTGCCATTTTGGCCCCACCCCCCTCCAATTTTCTAATTGTAATAGGGACATTCTACTTCAAAAGACAGCCCACCTCACTTTCTAACATTTGTTTATTTAAACTGAGTGATGAAATGAAAAAATATACATTTTTCTAAGAGAAGAATATTATATTTTGAAAATTAGAAATGCTAGTTAATTAAACCAACATAGCATTCTAATGAGGCATCCATGCTGACTTTGACCCTTCTGATAAAAATTCTGTGACAAGATGAATTTATACCAGTTTTAGACCTACTGTGCCACTCCTAGACCTCTGATCAATGATTTGCTCTTGAAGCCTTCTTTCAAGCTGGTAAAGAGAATCTTGGTATTTCGATGAGCTACTTGTTCCCCATCAAAGTAGCTATTAATCCAGAAGCTAAATTTTCTCCTGTTGAGAAGGGCAACCAGATTACTACCAGAAGTAGTTTAATGTGAATTTAAAAGCTCTGTTTTTACTGGCAAAAAAAAAAAAGGGAGGGGAGGCAGTTTGTTGTCACACAAGGGAAAATGAAAATCAAGGCACCTAGATTCTTATCGTGAGTCTGCCTCTACCATGCTTATACAACTTTAGGCAAATAATTTTGCCTCTGTGGAGTATAGTCTACTCCTCTATAAAACGAAATATTTGAATAAAATTATTTCCAGCTCTCATACTCTTAATTGAGAAATATAAAATGCTTCATAAGAAGGAAAAGAGACTTTGTGGTAGCATAGATAATGTTCTAGACTTGAAGTCAAAGATCCCTGCTTTACTACTTTATTAGCTATGTGACCAAGGGCAAATCTAGTAACTTCTCTGATCATCCATTTCTTCATCTGTAAAATGGGGCTAATATTCAGAACTGTGTAGCAATGTTGTGAGGCTCAAACAAGATAATGTTTATAAAGTATACTGCAGAACATTAAAATGTTCCCTAAATGCCAGCTACTGTTACTTTAAAAAAAGATATACATAGAAGGAGGTACATGCCTATTGGAGGGGGGTCAGTTTCATTTAATGAAAGATAGTTATTGACTGATGGTACCTCAAGGTGATATATTTCTTGCACTATGAAATGGCTCTTCTTTCCCATCATTATTGAAAAATGTGGTCCATTTCCACAATCTAAAATTGAATTTTAGGTCAAGTTCAGTGAACAGAGAAACAATTATTTTTTTCAGTATTTTAAGTTCTGGATGTATTTTGCTTTGTAGGTTACTAGTGAGAATATAGTTCATAGAAGTATTAAGGAAGGGCCCATTGTTTGCTGTACCATTTACTCTTGTCTCTTAGAGGCAGCATGATACAGAAAAAGAAAAATGGTTTTATAGTTGGAGGAAGAGGACTCAAATTCTGGATATGGTACATATTACTTGGGTGACTCTAGGCAAAATACTTAACATCTCTGTGCCTCAGTTTCCTCACCTGTAAAATGAGAAAAATAAACGATGAAACAGATGAACTGATGACTTGATGATCTTCTAATGAAGCTCTTGAATTGATGATGTAAGACTCTAGAACAGCTGTTTTTATCCACCACCTGCTCAACCATTTCAGCCTAGTCAGGGGTGTCTGACTGTGACAGCTACAATGCATCTGCTCTGGCTTGAGATGTGATTACATAAATCATTCTCACTCTGAGCTGACCTGATGAACTGAAGTGATTCATATCACTGGAAAACTGAAGTAGTTTTCATATCACTGATGTACAATGAACAGGAGTGAGGATGAGCAGGGAAAAAATACTTAAAGGATTACATTAAATGGAGAGTGACAGAACTGTGACAGATTAAGAAACCAGAGCCATTGTTATCAGACCTATAATCATGTGAATAAAGTTAGTGAGAAGACTAAGAGGGAAACTGTCAAAGATTTTATTTTCCCTTCCCTTCCCCCTAATCCCACCTGTGATTTCATTGGTATACAGAATTTCCTTTTTCCTTCTACCACAGCAGATCCCTAACTGTTCTTTAGCTCCCCTATAGCCTTAGTTCCCTGAGGCAATAAGAGATTAAGTAACTTGTTCAGGGTTACAGCCAATATTTCTCAGAGGAGGGAGGGAGTTGAACTCAGGTCCTTCTGACTCAGAGGTGTGATCTCTATTCCATATGCCATACTGTCCCATGTTTATTATTTTGTAGAGAAATGAATAATACATACTAACAATAGTTCCTTCCACTTTCAAGGAGACAGACCCTTCTATGCTTCAGACAATTTCATGAATTTGAATAGCTTAAAAATTAAACACATAAAGGTCAACCTGCTGACAGCTGCAAAATTAGCTAGGCTGGTCCTTAGATGCAAGAAGCAGAGTTCATGCTTGGGCCAATATATGAAGTCTTCTCTCCTTGTAGAACCTATGTTCTGCTGTTTGGGCTTGGATTTCAGCATTACCTCCTGACTAGGCCAAAGCAGTAAAAAGAGGTTTTGTGATTTAAAGCTCCCTTTATCTTTAAATTATATGTCAATGAGAGTTGCGAACTAATCCAATGATTTGGGAAAGCAATTTGGAACTATGCCCAAAGGACAACCAAACTGCATTACTCTTTGATCCAGTAATACCACTACTGGTATGTATCCTGAAGAGATCATAAAAAAAGGGAAAAGGACACACATATATAAACAGATTTATAGCAGCTCTTTTTGTGGTGGCAAAGAATCGGAAACTGAGAGGATGCCCATCAGTTGGGGAATGGCTGAACAAGTTGTGGAATATATGAATGTAGTGGAATACTACTGTTCCATAAGAAATTGATGAGCAGGCAGATTTCAGAAAAACTTGGAAGACTTACATGAACTGATGCTGAATGAAGTGATTAGACGACAACATTGTTAGATGACCAACTTTAATAGACTTAGCTCTTCTTAGACATGCAATGATCTAAGACTCCCGATGAGCCAAATGATTCATGATGGAAAATACTATCCACATAGAGAGAAGAACTATGGAGTATGAATACAGATCGAAGCATACTATTTTCCCTTTTTTGTTGCTTTTTTCTTTCTTGTGGTTTTCCTCTTTTGTTCCGAGTCTTTAATAACATGACTAATGTGTATATATCAAAGTGCTGCATGCCATCTTGGGGAGGGATGATGGGATGGAAGGGGAAAATTTTGGAACTCAAAATCTTATAAAAGTGAATGTTGAAAACTAAAAATAAATAAATTTTAAAGATAAAAAAGAAGTGTCAACTGGGGATAATAGTAGATGCACTCCATACTTTATGGGATACTGTTAAGCCAGTCAATAATATTAATTATACTTCAAGCACAAAAGAAAATTTACTTCATTCAGAACCAATGAAAAAGTCATCTGCCCAAATTTTCTTTCCATCTTGATCCCTTTCCTTGCCTCTCTCTCTTTCAGAGCACATCTAGGCAGTGATTGCTCTCACAGTTTGGATAAGATGGAAGACACAAATTCTTTTCATTGGACCACCAGTCCCTATCATCTACTCTGCCTTTAAGTCATTTAAGCCCTCCACAGCCCCCAGTCCCAGTACTGTCAACTGATCTCTTGATATAACCTAAGGAACTCCTGAAGCCTCTCATCTACACCACAGATACACCATTAGGAATCCTGAGATTCATTTACCCTCTAGATAAACTTTTATATATTACCTTCCCACACCCAGTTACAGTGTGAGTCTCTAAAGAGCAGGAACTGTCTTGCTTTATCCCCAGATTTTATCAAAATTCTTGTCCTACTATAAATGCATAGCAAATCATTCATTCATTCATTTATTCATTCATTAACTCATTTCATACATAAATATGTGAGTATACATTCTAGGAAGGTGTAGCTGTCCCTCCCTAGCAGAAGTCTAGAAGAAAGTTCAGTAAATCAGGGCAAACTCTGGCTATGAACCATATGCTAATCTACTTAGTGAATCACTTCAACAATTCATAGATAGAGATATATGTACAGATATAGATATTCATATAGATATAGATATCGATATATGTAGATAATAGATATAAAGATATATGTACATATATACTGTATGTGTGTACATATGTGTATATATATATATATATACAATATGAATATGTACAAATATATAATGAAATTGTTATAAATGTTAAATATATATCTAAAAAATATTAATTCAGATAAAACTTTGAAAAGTATATTGTATACTTTTCCTTCCTTCCAATCCCCCAGGCTGGAGTATCCTTGTGCCTATATACATTTTAGGGAATATATCAATTTTTTTCAGCAATGCAACTTTTTTTATGACTTTTGCAGTTGTTTTACTTCATGGATAGAGACATTTCTTTGAACTTCTGACAGTTTGTGTAAGAACTTTCTTTGAATTGTCAGCTCTTTTCTTGTAATGATGTTAGGAAAACAATCTTCACCATTGTCACAAAACAAGAATCTAGGCTTTAATATTATGCAAAGGGCTTATTTCCTTTAAAAAAAATTCTCAGACCAAAAATAAATGTCTCTTTTAAAGAGAGTAATTTCTGAGACATAACTATTCCTCTCTTAGTGCACACCATTTCATTTTAAGAAATTAGCGTTTTCTTGTAATTATCCCATACAATTTGAATTTTGCGGACGTCAGTCTTTTAGGATACAGTGGAGAATCTAGGCACATTTCCAGGTTTAGGGCAAAGAGTGAATACATTTTAAAAAGCAATAAAGCACAAGCTGTTACTTTGAAAGTGACTCCATGTTTTAAAGGAGACCAGATAGAGCACACATTAAAGAGTGACTTATTATGAACTGGGCCCAATCTTGCATGTAAGGAGAGACAAGCACTGTGGTGCTGATGTGATTGATAGTGCAAACCAATTCCTATGGCTATTTTGTTAAATAAGCAAAATTGTAAACAGAATCTCTGTATGATATGGGTGAGGGAGACCTGGATTCTAATTACATCTCATGAACACATCTGTTAACAACTTTATTGGATCAGATAACATTGATCATAAACACATAGATATGACTAGAGTTATTGTCTTTTATGTTGTCTCTCCATATAATATATACATAAATACATATACATACATATGTGATTATACATATATGTGCACAAAAGATATATAAATATGTATAAACACAACTGTATGTGTACATATGTGAACACATAGATATGCACATATATGTGCATATATACATTTGTGTGTGTGTACACATATTTGAAGGCATGCATGTGGAAGTGTTCAAAGTAACTTTAAGGCCACTAACTACATGAAAAGATAGTGTAAATAATATTATTCATATTTCATTGATAGGGAAACTGAGGCCAAAAGATAAAGCAATCTGTCCCTGGCCATAGTTCATAAATAATATAGTCAGAAATTGAACCTGGATCTTCTGAGCCTCCGCACTCAAGTCTAGTGTTTTTCTACTTATAACATTGGTGCGTGCGTGCGTGCGTGCGTGCGTGTGTGTGTGTGTGTGTGTGTGACACAGAAAGAGAGAGAGAGAATATGAAGTATATTCATGAACATTTCAATCTTTCACTTTAATGTTATTGGAGGCCTTCTTGTTTATGGGAAGAGAAAGGGAAATTATACCCTTTATTTATGTGGAAAGAAAAATGATCATAGGAGTCATGTCCTGTCAGTGGAAGGTTATTAAAATCTTCAATAGGTTAGCATTAAATCATAGAAGTTCTTTTTTTTGTTGTTGCTAGAATTTTAAAAAAAATAGATTTCCATGTTTTCCATGTCTGTTAAGAATGCTCCTAAAGACAGGCCTTTGAAGTAAGTGACTTAGAAAGATTGCTTCTGGTCTTATGATTTTATCCAACAATAACAACAACTGTCTTCAGATTGATTTTCAAATATTCCATCAGTTCAAACTTGAGGAAATTCATTTTAATATTGAACATTTTATCACTGGTGAACTTAATTTAATCAACTTCACAACCATGTATTTTGATTTTTGTCACTATTCGTGTTGTATAACCTGAATTAGAACCCAAATGATTTTTTTTAAAGAAAGAAATAATTTTCATTTCATGCCACCTTATGCTCATATTTTTCATATTTTCCACAATTGTTTTTCTCCCTGTTCATATACCTCTCCACAATAAAAGATGATATAGCTAACAATTTTGAAGAACATTCGTGGTTATATAGCAATGTCCGAATCAGACACATCTGCTATCATCTCCATGTTGTTCTTTCACATGCATCTTTCTTTTCCACTCATAATTTATGACCCTTTTTCAAGTCCTCATCACCTCTTACTAGGACTTTTGTAATAAATCTAATACTTGTGTGCCTCTCTTCATTCCTAGATTGTTACAAAAATAATCTTTGTAAGGTACAAGTCTATTCATGTGACTGAACCACTAAAAAAATTCTTCAATGTATCTCTGTCTTTAGGTAAGGTCTTTTATAATCTGACTTCCTACTACCTTCCCTGACCCCGTATAGAAGGTACATTATACATGTGTGTTGGTACAAACAATTTTTACCAGGGCTGAATTTTTCATAAACTTTATTTATCACCAACATACTTTAAATGTCAATTATATGGCAGCTATTGTCCTTGGCATTGGGGAAGGAAGGAAGGAAGTCTGTCTCATCAGAGTAAGAAATTATTTATGCAAAAATATGTAAAATATATAATATATAATGTAAACAAAATTAATGGTTTGGTAGAATAAGTACAGTCCTCTTGGAAATGAACTTTGAGAGAAACTGGGAATTCTATGAGAAGTAGGTCAAGTTGATAGGGGACAGATAAAAATCAATCAACAAACATTTATTAGGTACCTCCTATCTGACTCAGGAGTGGGATTTGAAGATAAAAAAAAAGAAAAAGAAAATAGTCTCTCCCTAAAGTAGTTCTATATATTCTAGTAATAAAAATGAACAGGAACTGAAATAAAATGGAAAATTTTCACTAAGAATTTTTCATTTTCTTTTTATTAGCAAATATAGTAGGCAGCATTTTTTTCCAGATGAAGATTATCTGGATATGATTCATCATATATCTATAATAAATAGCTTATATTTATGCAGTAGTTGGCAATTTGCAAAACATTTCCATTTATGTAGTCTCATTTGATCCATCAGACAGATAAAATGTTACTTTCATCCCATTTTATAGATGAAGATACTAAACCTCAGATAAATTAAACTGTTTTGCTAATAAATAATAAATAGCCTATTACCTCCAAGATCAAATAAAAAACCCTCTGGTTGACTTTTAAAACCATTTATAAACTGGCCCCTTCCTACCTTTTCAATCTTATTATACCTTAATTTCCCCAACCCCTTTCCACATACCTCATAATCTGTTGACTCTGGTATGTTTTCTATTCTTGGTCCAACAAACTCCATCTCCCAAATGTGTGTTTTCACTGGTTGCACCCCATCCCTATTCTCTCCCTCTTCATCTTTGCCTATGGGATTCCTTCAATCCCCCACCCCCCAACCTCATCTCACTTTCTTAAAAAAAAAATCTTATGTCACCTTCTTTAATCTGAATGCCTTCCCTCTGAAAAATTATCTCCAGTTTATCCGTATATATATATCTGGTTTTTACACAGCTGTTTTTAGGTTGTCTGCCACATTAGTTTGTGAGCTCTTTGATAGCAGGGAATATCTCTTGCCTTTCTTTGTGACCTCATTATTTAGCAGAATGTCTTGAACATAGTAAGCACTTTATGAATGCTTCTTGACTTACATTTTTTAAAATGAAAATATTTTTAATGAGGGAAATAACCATGGGGGAGGGGGAAGGGAATTGAGGTCAAATGACTTGTGCAGGGTCATATAGCTAGTGAATGCCTGAGGCCAGATTTGAACTCAGGTCTTCCTGACTACAGGGCTGGTACCACCTAGCTTCCCCTTCCAGTGATCACTCTCTTATCCTCCCATTCCCATAAATCAAAACACACTTTTGTACACCCCATTTGACCTATACCCTCACCCTGTCCTCTAAAGATCCTTCCCTTATCCTCCCATTCTCACTGATCCCACCCTTCTCTATCCCCCTTTTAACCTATTCCATTACTCTTCCCCAAAGATGCTTCCTTTATCCTCTCTGCATCTCTATCTTCTTAGACTTTTATTTCTTTCCAAAATTAGAAGCTTTTTGTACTCTTTTAGATATATGTATTTTTTCCCTCAAAACCCATTCTCAACTAAAACGTTTCCTTCCCCATCTAATTCCTCTATATTGGTTCTTTGTCTCCCAGTTCATTTGTATATTATAATTACTCTTTTTACCTGTTCTGGAACAGTTTTGATTTTTGAAGTCATATCACACTCAGCCCTACCCCAGTCTTTCTTGTAAGCTACCTAATTACTAGTAACAAATTTAGACACAGGTTTTCATTTTATGTACCTAAAATTATTTGAGTACCTTGTAGTTGGTCATTGGTATGTGCCTTATATTTCTCTTGGCTCTTGTATGTTCAATCTTCTTTTAAATTCAGTTTTGGTTTTTTTTGTTTTTTGTTTTTGTTTTTTTTTACAAAGCCCTCAAAGTCATTTAATTAATTAAATATCCATTTTTTTTTTCATTCAGAATCATCCTTAGCTTTGCTGGGTATGCTGCTTTCAACTTGATGCCCTGTTCTTTTTCTCTTCCACATATAATGTTCCAAGCCCTATGATCTTTTGGTGTTGCCACTGCTAGGTCTTATGTGATTCTAATTGTGGTACACCCTATGCAAATGGTTTTTTTTCCTTGTGGCTCACAATATTTTGTCCCTAAGCTGGGAATTTCAGAGTTTGACTATAATATTCTTGTGAATTTTCCTCATAGGATCTTTTTCAGGAGAGTGATAGTTGATTTTTTTTTCTATTTCTACTTTACCCTCTTGTTCTAATGCTTCAGAACAATTTTCTTTAATTATTTTTTCCATCATATGAAGATTCTTTTATTTAAATTGTAGCTTTTGGGTACACCAATTATTTTTATGTTTGATCTTGATCTATTCTCCAAATCAGTTGTTTTTGATTTGAGATGTTTCACATTGTCTTCTATTTTTTAAACTATATATGCGTGTGTGTGTGTGTGTGTGTGTGTGTGTGTGTGTGTGTGTGTATGTATTCCTATTTCTTAATCTCTTATAATTTGCTGGCTTCCCCTTGCCCAATTCTAATTTTTCAAGGGGTCATATTTTTTTTGAAGCCAAGTAAATTTTCATTTTATTTTAGCCAATTATTCTCTGTTCCTAGTGAAGGAGTCTCTCCCTAATGGAGATGATGCTTGTCCATAAAAACACAACACTTTATATGTTGTTCCCAATTTGAATTTCCTCCCTTGCTCTCCACTGGCAGGATGCAGCCTCCTGAACCTCCCGATTGATTCCTGAGAGGTTCTCCTTCAAATAGCTCATTACAAGCTTCTGACCTTTTACCTCATCAGGAGCCTGGTTCTACTCGGTCACAATTCTGATTAGAATCAGTAACCTTGACTTACATAATGCTATCACTTAAATCTGGGAGGAGTTTTAATCCAGTGGAAACAGAATTCCTTCTTTTGTCAAAGATTCCCCCTTCTTTTTTAAATCAAATTTTCTGTTTCCACATCTAAACCCAATCAATACCTCCTCACTTTCTTTACTATATGAACTCTTCCCTTCATCCATCTCCCCTTCAAGTAAATATGGGGAGAGAAGAGGGAGAAGTTGATGGATGCATAGACAAATTACAAGGGGCAGTCCCCTTTTATAAGTACAGATACAGAATCCCAAAAGAGAAAGGTAAATACATGAATTGTCCGTTTAGAAGTTTCATCTCATACAGCAGTCTGGGGAGGAACATCATCTGATGCAGTTTTCTGGTCTGGGTTCTCCTTCAAGTAGTATTCAGCACAGCATCTCAGCATCTCCTCATCACCCAGATGTCTATTTTCCTACAATACTGCAAAGGGAGTCATTTTTTTCTTCAAGATTTTGGATCTCTTTTCCTAACTGGTTGACTTTCTTTTCATAATCTTGTTTTTCTTGGATTATTCTTACTTTTCTTTTTAGTTTTTACTCAATCTCTCTAATTTATTTTTAAAGTTTTTTTAAAGTTCTTCAATGAATTCTTTTTGGGGCAAATGACCATTTGACATTACTCTTTGAGGGGTGCAAGAGGGTTTCTTTGCTTCAGTATCATCCTCTGAAGATGAACCCCAGGCTACTCTTTGGATTTTTTCTCCTTTGCCTGAGCATTTTCTTTTAAAGTAATTTAGTTTTTATAATCACCTCTAGTTCTGAGGTATGGGGGATGGTGCCTCTGGCCTCTGGCCAGATCTTCAGATCTCTCCTCTGACCTTGAACTCAAACCCTTCCAGTCTCCTGTAAGTGCCCACAACCAACCAGTGTCCTGTCCCACTGCTTGGGACTCACTGGAAGTATACTGGTTCCTCCTCACACTCACCATGTTTCTACAGCTCAGGTGAGTCTGGCATTCCTTGTCATCAGAGGTTCCCTAGATCTTCTCCAGCTAAGATGTCCAACTCTCCTCAATGTAGGGGAAGGAGGGGATAGAGATGGGCATGTAAAGTTCCTGTGGCTGGGGCTAAAGTAGCCTCCCAATCCAACTAATCTCAGGGCTTTTACTTGTTTAAATGCTCCTTAGCCCCAGGAGAACTCCTGTTCTGCCCCTAATCTTATTTATTTTCACTGCTCTATGTTTGCCCTGAGGTGTTATTTTATCTCTTTTGTGGAAGAAAATCTTGAGAGCTGGAAATTTTCTGAGTTACTCTGCACGGAATCTTCTCTTTTGCTGACTTATTGACCTTGTCCAAGTTCATACAGATCATATCCTCAGTGATAGTATGATTTAGTCAGATCTGCCATCTTTAAGACATCATTCATTCAAGGATCTGATACTCCCTTAAGAGAAGGAAGACTTTCATCTTTGTCCTTGGATGCCTAATGCTCAACCCATTGCCTGAAACATAATAAGTATTTAATAGATGCTTATTGATTGATTTCATCAGTATGAGTACTTCATATAGTGTTACAGATGACAGCTTTTTGTTAGATCCCTAACTCCCAGACTAATGCCCCATTTTGCTTCATGATGCTGGAAATCCTTCAACACTAAACAGCTTTTCATTTCAAAATTAAAGTGATATTATAAAATGCAAACTAGTTGTAGAATTGTGATATCAATTTTAATTTGCATTGATCTATAAGTGAATAATGTCAGATCATTTCCTGAAAACTTGTCAGGGGAAAAAAAGCCAGAAAACATGGAGAATACAAGTTGGTTCTCATACCTGAATTTCACTTCTTTCCAATCTCTCTTTTACACCTTAAAATGCCTAGTTACCATCAAGGTCAAGTACAATCTTCTAATATGAGGCTTTTCATGATTCCTCCCCTCCCCCAGGTCCTAGTATAGGGATTTCCTTATATCTATGTATTTATTTTGCAATAGTTTTGTATATTTACACATATCCTTTTCTGATAGAATCTAAGAAGAATCTTGAGAGCAGGAGCTGGTTCATTTTCCCTTTGCATCACAGGTGACTAGCACAAAGTGGGAACTTAATAGTTGCTTAATAGTTACATGGTAATTGATTGATTAGGTATACTTCTCTGGTAAGACTACATGCTCAATTTTTATTTAATTGAGTTTAGAGAGAACCATGCTGGTACTGCTGTTCAGTTGTTTTTCAGTCATGTTGGACTTTCCCTAATACCATTTGGGGTTTTCTTGGCAGAGATACTGGAGTGATTTGTCAATTCTTTCTCCAGCTCATTTTGTGGATGAGGAAACTGAGGCAAACAGGGTGAAGTGACTTGCCAAGGGTCACATAGCTAGTAAGTGTTTGATGCTGAATTTGAATTCATCAAGATGAGTCTTCCTGATTCCAAATCTTAGCCCTGTGCACTGTTCCACATAGCTGCCCAAATAGAACCATAACTTCTCTGATTTCTGAGATGTTTATGACTGTAGGCATCTGTGAAGTCAATTTGAGAAAATGGTACAGACCCTTGCTCTCTGAATATATAATCAAAGCTACCAAGAAATTGCAAAAATAGCTTCCTTCTAGTGAGGAGGTAAATAGAAATCACATCTGACAAATGCAGTCCAACCTAGCTACACATTTTAAGAAACATCTTCCAGTGTATTGTCAGGTTACCTACCACATATCCTTCCACATTTCTTTTGTTGCCTTGATAACTCCAGTTGGCGGCCACTTCTAACCTGCATAAGGTTATGAGTCACAATAAATGATGTGAGTGAGGAAAAGAAATCAACCATGATCATATTCTTTTTATGCTTTGTTCCAAAAGTACAGAGATTTTAAAGAATAAAATGCCTCATCTGCAGAAGTCTGAGTCATAGTACATGCTGTTGTGGGGTAAAATACAGTAAAATAGCTGCAAATGCAGGGTTTATTTTCATCAGCTTTGGAGAAAATGAAATGTAGGTGTTGCTAAGTACAGTACTTCAGTTCTAGAATGCCTTAGAATATTCATACAGGTTAAATATAGAAAGCCAGTAATCCATATTTCAGATGTACAAGTGTGATTTTAAAAAAGATACAAAATATTATAGCTCTGAAAACCTGTTTTCAGATCCTTTTACCACCTGTTTTTTTACATCAAATGAAGTGCTGGCCTTGGGGCAAAGAAGATTTGAATTTAAAACTGACTGGTGACACTTGCTGGTTGTACAACTGACCAAATTCTCTTAAAGTTGGAGAACCTCCATCAAGTACTTGAGACTTATATTAATTAAGTTATAGATAATATTGGGTTCTATCGTGGTGAAGGGAGTTTCCATAGCAGAATGTTCTGTGTTTATTCAAACATAGATCCTTCCTGTAAATATTGTTATTAGCAGGGCATTTTTCTAAATTGCACTTACTCATATGTTGATATTTTATGCCTTTCTTCATCTGGAACATCCCCATAAATGCAACAGTAATAGAAGTTGTAGTAAGGGCAGTAGCAGAAGTAGGAAACATAGCAGCGCAATAGCAACAGTTGGAGCTGCAGCAGCAGCCCCAGTAGTAGCAATAGTACTAATAGCAGCAGCAATAGCATCTGGGATTGCAAATTAAAATGTGTTCTTGGGCACCACCCATAAAATTCCAGAGTATTGAAAGGAATGGGCAAGGCAATACAACTTGTGCATGATTCCCCTGATCTTAATGCATGAGTAACCCTTATCATCTTTGGAAAATGATTTATACACTGCCTCATTCCTGAAGTGGAGACATTTTATGAGGATAATACGATGAGATTTTCCTTATTTTGAATAATGCCCCATTTACCCTCCCCTTGTGGATGATTTTAATGAAAATGTAAAAGCTGTCTACCTTTTCCTAAACCCTATCTAATTAATACAACCTTTGTATCAGGGAGTGATTGCAGATTTCTATGTGTATTATTTACATATGATATTTGCCCATACAATCACAGCTTTAGATG
Source organism: Potorous gilbertii (assembly GCA_028658325.1). Lineage (NCBI taxonomy): Eukaryota > Metazoa > Chordata > Mammalia > Diprotodontia > Potoroidae > Potorous > Potorous gilbertii. The sequence continues at coordinate 234,655,344 of CM053769.1, forward strand.
TAGATAAGAACTTGATACTGAGAGATTTCTGAAAGTCCTGTAATATTTACCGTGCAATCTGGAATATTGCTAAGGCATGGGAAGATGTAACAGAAATATGTATGAAGGGAGTTTGGAAGAATGTGTGCCCATAGTTCAGTCTCGATTTTCTTGGATGCAGTTAAAATGAAACCTTCAAAGAAGTGAGTAACAAGTTTGTCAAGTTTGCACAAGAATTGCAACTAGAAGGAGGAGTTGATTGAATCTCACAGAGAGGAACTGTCAAATGAGGATCTGATTGAGCTGTTAGTTCAATCTGCAAAGATTGCAGAAGAAAGAGAAGCTTCAGAACAAAGTTCCAAACAAAAAGGTTCTCAAGGAAACAGTTGGCAGAAGTTTTTCATCATTTCAGTGACATTTTTCTTATATTGAAATGATGGATTCAAATAATTCGGGATTTTTAAAAGTTCAAAGACTAGGTGAGGCTAATATTGCTTGCTATCATTAACTATATGAGGAAAAAACAGAACCACTGTTCAAACATCTCTTGATAGCTTCATAGAAAAGTTGCACAGGCCACCACTAGTGATAAAGGATAGATGTAGTGTGTGGGGAAGGGGCAACATACTATACCCCTATGTTAACTTTATTCTACAATACTGTGCATATTTTTATCACTAACTTTATCTTTCATTTAATAATTTTGTTTATTGTGGCATAGTATTTAATATGTCTGCATTTAGTACATCTTATAACTTATGTAAAGCTATTATTTTAAGTATACCTTTGTTGTGTTGCTAAATGTAGGACATGGATGGGGCAAATTTGCACTATTACCATAATATATCTATATGTATATATAAATTATGATAATGTCAGATCTTCTCTAAAGGTTGTATCTCTTTTAGCATAGTTCTGTCTAGTAGTTGCCAAATAAATATATATATATATATATATATATATATATATATATATATATATATTTTAAAATTGAAATCCTAGTGAATTATTTATTTACTTAGTATAATGCAAGGGAACCTGGGGAAATAGACAGATAGTAGCTCTCAGAACAAGAAAGAGATGGGGTCCAGTCCTAGCTCTGGAACATGGTAATAAAGTGACCCTGGGTAAGTAATCCAGCTTCCTAGTATTTCTTGGCAGTTCTCTGTAAGCTGAAGAATAGTGCATGACCTATGTTGATAGATGGAATTTCCTCATTGAGAGTTTCTCCAGTGAAATCACAAGTCTGGACCCTGTTCCCCCTTCTTTCTCCAAACCATATGTAAAAATAAGCAAAACAAAATCAGTGGAATACCTAGATAAATCATATGCAATTACATGAATATTGTCTTTATTATGCAGCACCCACTGGACCAAATGTGCTAAGCAAAAGACAACAACCTCTTGTTAAACAAAAGTAATGTTTCTGAAAAAGTCAAAGTATCTTGACTACCTGTTAGAGGATCAGATATATTTATTTTCTTATTTAAAGAATGTCCAGGAGGAGCCTACCTTGGGACTAATAGCCATGTGTTATTCTGAAAGTCCAAATCATAGACTTAGGGTCTTCTTGCTAAGGTAGTCTCCTGAGTTTTCATTGCTGAATAAGACCAGGAATCAATAAACCTAAATTAATTTTATTTATTACATTTTTCTTTGCTTTTGTAATTCACTCTTTGCTGCTAGCAGTAGAAAAATGGAGCAATAAACCAGCTAAAGTTCCATACTAGATAACCATAAGAGGAAGAACTGAAATATGGCAATAGAGCTGATAATTTCCACTAATTCTTTAAAGTGAACAATATATTCTTTAAAGTGAACAATATATAAATAACAATATTTATTTCATAAAGTGAACTCTAATCCATCCCCTTCCCCTCCCCCCTCCTCTTTTCCCTCTTCACATCTCCCTCTGTCCCAACCCTCCCCCTTCTTCCTCCCCTTCCCTTGACCTGCCTTTGCCATGAATAAGATGTGTCTGTATATGATGGCTATGCAATATAAGTGTTAAGCAATGAGACTTTTTACAAAACAAAAAAAAACCCTACAACTAGTTATGTACTTACTGGGTGCAAAGCCTTGACCTCTCTTCTAAATTCTAATCCTAGCTGCTTATAGGGTATTTGCACCTTTAACTTTCTCTAGTATCTGATATTCAACATATCAAAAATGGAATTTATCATTTTTTTCCCACTCAACAACATTTCTCCAAACATTCCTCTTTCTCTCAAGAACTCTACTATTTTTTTCCCCAGTTATCCACATTGATTATCTTGGAGTTGTCCTTAACTAATCCTTTTTCTTTATCCTCTGTCCACATATCCAATAAGTTGCCAAGTCTTGTCTATTTCATTTCCACAACATTTCACAGATTTCTTCTCTTTTCTCCCCACACATAATCACATCCATAGTTCAGAATCCTTGTCAGCTCTCACCTGACAAAAGGCTCGTGATGAACACTTTTGTTTGTTATCTCCTCCTCAATAGGACTTGTTTATAGATTTTTTTTTTTAATCTAAAACAGTCTTTTTTTATAAGTAGCTAATTTGGGAAGATTCACATTTATTTCAAGTATGTTTTCAACTACTGAAGTATTTTTGGAACTCATTTCTAAGAATGGCTTTCAGGGTAGTATGAGGGATATTGTTACATTGTATTGATATTTCCACTTTCATTACTTACCTTATTGACAAGATCTGCACCCCAAAGCCTGGTACCTGTGATTTGCCAGCAGTTAGAGATTCAACATTAGAAATCAGTAGGCGGGGGGAGGAGCCAGGATGGCAGAGTAAAAAGATTCACATATGCTAGCTCCTAACCCACAGCCCATAAAATATCTGTAAAGAAGAAATCCCAACAAATTCTGGAGCAGGGGAAGCCACACAGCAACAGAGTGGAGGACATTTTTATTCCAGAGAGCCCTGAAACACTGACATCAAGGGTCTGTCACACACCAGACCCAGAGCAGAGCCCAGCCCTGCTTTGGCCACGTGGCACCGAGAGGAGCGGATCCTAGCAGGCTTCAGGGACAGAATCTCCAACGGCCATGCAGGTCCCTCCACCCACAGACACCAAAGGTCGATGAGAAAGCCCTTTTGGCTGGCCGAGAGGGGTACGGGGTGTCTCCATAACTCAGACCCCCTCAGAAGGCAGGAGTGGAGGCAGCAGTGAACAGGGGCTCCAAAAGCAGGCAGGGGCTCAGATCCATTAGTGAAGGTCTCCACATAACCCCCCTGAGGGAACCGAGCCCCTTGTGGCCTCCCTGCCCCTACCCAAGCAGCTGAACTTAATCTCACATTGAATAGCAGCCCTGACCCTGTTGAAAGCCATGAGGCTGGGAAACATCATTTGAATCTTAGACACCAAGCACTAGCTGGGTGGAACAGGAGACAAGGCAGGGCTGGAGAGGAATGTCAGAAGTCAAGTAACTGGCTGGGAAAATGCCCAGAAAAGGGAAAAAAAAATAAGACCATAGAAGGTTACTTTCTTGGTGAACAGATATCTCTTCCCATTCCTTCAGATAAGGAAGAACAATGTTTGCCATCAGGGAAATACATAGAAGTCAAGGCTTCTGTATCATAACATCAAAAATAAATATTCAATGGGCTCAGGCCATGGAAGAGCAAAAAAAAGGATTTTGAAAATCATGTGAGAGAGGTGGAGGAAAAAATAGGAAGAGAAATGAGAGAGATGCAAGAAAAGCATGAAAAGCAGGCCAACATCTTGCTAAAGGAGACCCAAAAAAAATGCTGAAGGAAATAACACTTTGAAAAATAAGCTAACTCAACTGGCAAAAGAGGTTCAAAAAGCCAATGAGGAGAAGAATGCTTTCAAAAGCAGAATTAGCCAAATGGAAAGAGAGGTGCAAAAGCTCATTGAAGAAAATAGTTCTTTCAAAATTAGAAAGGAACAGATGGAGGCTAATGACTTTCTGAGAAACTAAGAAATCACAAAACAAAACCAAAAGAATGACAAAATGGAAGAGAATGCGAAATATC
>CM053769.1:234659820-234677957 GCA_028658325.1 Potorous gilbertii
ATTAACGTATTTCAAGTTTCTCCCCTCACCAATCAGGCCTCAATATAATTGCCAAAGTGATATATCTGAAGTATAAGTCATATAAAGTCACTCTCCTACTCAGAAAAGCTCAAGTAGATCTCTACTTTCTCTAGATAAAATACAAATTTCTCAGTTTGGTATTCAAAGTCTCTTCACAATTTGGGTCCAATGTTGTATTCCTTTCCAGATATATTATTTTCTTTTAAGTATTTTATGTCTCCTATAAAACTGTTATTGTTATTCTTCATAAATGACATTTCACCTTTTACCTTCATCCATACATATACACATATATACATACACACATATGCGTGTATACACACACACATACATACATGTGCATACATATATACACAGAAATTATATGTATGTTTCTCTTGATAGAATGTAAGTTCTCTGAGTCCAAATACAATTTCATTTTTATATTTATATACTGGTTCCTATAATAGGACTTGGCACATAAGTAGCATTCTTATCTACTTAGTAAGCTAATCCTTTTGGCTGAGAAATGTCGACTCAGAATAGAAGACAAGAGACAGTGCCCTTTGCAAAGGAGAAGGCAGATCAAACAAACAGAACAAAAAAATCATTAGTTGTTATGTGTCCCTGTTACCTTTGAAATTCAATTTGCAACATTTTAATATTTCTTTTATTGCCTTAAATGAATTGGTCACAATGGATTTGATTGAATCAAATCAACTTTCATCACAAATTGGGAAAATCAATCCTCTTTTTTTCTTAAAAAGAGAATTTCTTTTTGATGTAATATTAATAGTCTTTGCAACTAAAAGTTGCATGTGGTTTTATTTTAACAAGGTATAATATAATATTTCAAAGAAATGATTAATTTTTATAAAGATTAATTTTAAAGCCAAATTAAAACTGTAATTAACTCCTATTATTCTAGGAATAAAGCAACCTCCTTAGACTGGCATTTAAACACTGCGCAGCTTAATTTTAATTGATCTTTCTAGTTAGTGTCCTAGATTACTTCCCTTCATAGAAACTCTGTGTCAGTCAATTTGGACTGTTAACTGATTCATGAACTTACACAGCCCTCTCCTTCACTGATGTGCTCAGGCTGGTCATTTCACATTATTTCCTTCCCCATCTTTTGACATATTTCTGCCTCCTTTGAGCCCACTGAAAACCTCCTCATTGAAGGCCTGACTCAGATGTAGCTACTCCCAATAATTTTCCCAGTGGTTTTCAAATTTTTCTACTTTTTTTTAGATCCCTCCTCACTCTGATTTTCTATAAGTATGATAAGTACTACAGGGATGCTTTCTTTTGTGTTCCCCACTGATGTGACTCTACACACGGAAATAGGACTATAACCAAATATGATGATACAGTTGAGAAGAACTCATCTAAAACTGTCAGTTGAAGTCTTGAAAATGATGGAAATCTTTAGAGGAGAATACTTAGAGGAAAAATGTAGAGGTCATTGCAATATAATGTGGAGAATAAACATTTTAAGTGAAAAATACTTATAAAAGATAGAAAAAAAAGATAGAAAATAAGTGAGGCATAGAATGATGGGAAAATAGAACCATGGCAGTTAAATGAGAAAACTTTAAAAGAGACTAAAACCACAACCATAATGCAACAAACGTATCTAGGGGATTAGGGCTGAGAAAATATTAAATCTACAATAACGAAGGGAGTTTTGAGAATTTTTGAAGTATCTTGAGATTTGCTTTCTTAGGTAATTCTCATTTATTGCTTACCAAAAATTCATTCATTTATTCCATTGTAATATAGCAGTGCATAACCAAATTATACGTTATTGTCAAAACATTTGTAAGTGGTAAAAGTCACTTTCAGTCGTCTCTCAGGATAAATCCAGGGTAACTTCTGGGAGAGAAATCCTTGAGTGGTCTACTTGTAACTTTTCATTTAGTGAGACTAATTTTTTTTTCATATGCATAGGGGTACAGTGTGTGTGTGTGTGTGTGTGTGTGTGTGTGTGTGTGTGTGTGTGTTTGTGTAGGGTATAGGAATAAGGACTCTTAAGGATCTAATTACTGATATTGTTGATTCCATCAACATAATGGTTGCAGATACTGAAAGAATAAAAAAATATGATGACTAAACTACTATCCCTGATATCTGAAAGTCAATAGAAAATGGAAAAGGTATTTCAAGACTGGGAAGATCAGGTGTTCTCTAATACTCAACACCTCCTAAAAACTGTAACAGAACAAAGTCAACAAACTTAGATGCTTAGCTTAGTTTTGGTTTCTGGAAAAAATATGGAATGAACATTGAAAAGGAGATGATTGGTAAACATTGAGAAAGTGAAGTCATTTCAAATTAGAATAATTTCATCAAGAAAAATCATGCTATATTACAGTCATTTCCTTTGTAAACAGGATTATTAACCGGGTAGTTAAGGGGAATGCTGTAAATATAATATCCTTGTATTTTAGCAGAACATGTGAAAACAACTACTCTTAGGAAGAAAATGAAAATTTGTCACTAGGGTGTAATAAAGTTTTCTATATTCACAATTGGTCAAATGGCTGGACTCAGAATAACTGTAAATGGCTCAATGTCAACCTGACAAGAATTTTCCCGTTGAGATGATCTATGCTTGACTCTGAGCTATTTAACTTAAAAGCATAGCTGCATACCCATCAAACTATCAGATGATACAAACCTGAAAAGAGGATTTAATAGTCCCAGTGACATTGCTGGGACATTAAATGATCTTGAGAGGCTAGAACTTTGGGGTTAATGAAACAATATGAAATCCAATGTGTGTAACTGTAAGATTTTTGCCAAACAGGATTGCCAATGTTAAGTTCATAAGTATAAGATTTCTATATTTAATGTATGATTATATAGCAATTTTACTGAAGGTAAAAGATTTCCCTCAATTTTTACTAGAATGCAGGTTCAATCCAAGTCATTAAAATTGAATGGCAACCTAAAAAATGCTAATTTGATATTACCATCAAATAACAAGTATAGCTTCCATAAATTGGGAGTTCATATTCTCCTTTATTGTACTATGCATTCATCAGAGCTTATTTGAAATATTGTGTTCAGATTCAGCAGAACAAAGGAAGGAAATAGGGAAGGAAGGAGGAAAAGAAAGAAGGAAGGCAAGAAGGAGGGAAAGGAGGTAAAGGAGGAAGGAAAGAGGGAAGGAAGGAAATAAGGAGGGAGAGCAGGAGGTGAAGGAGGAAGGAAAGAGGGAAGGAAGGAAGGAGAATTAAGTATGTAAGTAAAGCAAGCCAAGAAAAGGACCTAGAAAGTAATGAAGGCCAGCCTGGTCCTTTCCATATAATGGAGGCTCATCTTCATTTGGTTTATAACAGTTTAAGAAGAACATTGAGAAATTAGATTGTGTCCAAAAGAAAACAACCAGGATAGAAAAGATCTTTAGTCTATATCATATGTGTTTTTATTAATGGAACTGGACATCTTTTATCCTAGAAAAGAGAAGCCTCAGGAGAGACTTACTGACATAGGACCATATATTTAGAGTTTGAGGGTACCTCCCTCAGAGGCCACTTTGTCTGTTTTACAGATACGTAACTGAGTCCCTTAGAGGCAAGATCTTATCCATGTTTACTCAGATAATTGGTGGCAGAACCACTATTAAAACCTTTATTCACATCTTTTGACTTCAAGTCAAACTCTCTTTCCATGGCAGTTAAATATTTGAAGGAATTTCATGTAGAGGAATAATCTGACTTTATAAAACTTAATTCTCAAAAGATAAAACCAAGATAAATTTGTGGAAATTGCAGGGGGTTACATTTGGTCTTGATGTCTACAATGACATCATAACAATTTTAAAAAACTGCAAAACTTGAATAGGTTTCCTCAAAAGGTCCTGGGTTCCTCATCCTTGGAATTCCTCACAGAGAGGTTACATGACCACTTGTCAGGTGTATTATAGGGAAATGGCTTGCATAGACAGGGTGAACTAGATGGAATCCGTTTCAACTCTCAAATTATGTGATTCTGTGAAAATGTCATTCTGATTTACCCAGAAAATATTAGAAGAGATATTGAGGACCTGTTGGACAGATAAGGTAACCTACACAGTTAAATATATTTCAGTCATTCATCAAGTGTGTTTTAAATAATTTCTCTGTACATGATACATTGAACTTTTATCTCTTCTCCTCTCTTATGGGGTACATTCCTAACATCATGTCACTATGCATTTTCCTCTGGAAAAAAGCTCTTACTATATTATATTTAGAATGAAAAAAATAAATAAAACAAAATGTATGAACCCATCAGTAGTTAACCTACTAGGTAAATGCATTCTAACTCTCTGGTACAGATTTTCCTGTGTAAAACAATTCTGTTTTATGATCTGGATTCATAAAATAGAAAAAAATGTCAAATTAATTTGGCCTTCTTCATCTTCCCAAAATGTCACTAATTCATTTAGTTCAGTCTATTTCCACTGTAGGTAACTAGGGACAGAAGTTTTAAGTATAAATTGAAAATGCATATGCATATAATTATGTGCGTGCATCCGTGTGTGTGTGTGTGTGTGTGTGTGTGTGTGTGTGTGTGTGTGTGTGTGTGTGTGGTATTTTAGAATTTGATGTGAAACTGTCTTAAACTAGCATAGCAACCTTCATCCATGGGAAATTTCAGAGGTATTTCAGTTGAAATGCTTAATTTCTTAGTTTTCTGTGAACAAGAGCAAACACAAATTAAAAACAAAGAGTCGTGTCCCCTTTGCTTCCACAACTTGGTTAAATGGTCATGAATAAAAGTCTTCAACGGGAGAAAAATGTAAGGTAATACATATTAGAGTTAGGTGTCTAGGCAACAAGTAGCAGAGTTGTGATTCCAATAAAAGTCTCTTGATTGTTGCTTCTCTATTCTTTCTAGGGCAGCTAGATGGTACAGTGGATAGAGTGCTGAGCCTAAAGTCAGGAAGACTCATCTTTTTGAATACAAATCTGGTCTCAGACACTTACTAGCTGTGTGATCCTGGACAAGTCACTTAACTCTGTTTACCTCAGTTTCCTCATCTGTAAAATAATCTAGATAAGGAAATGGCACACCATTCCAAAAAATTTTGCCAAGAAAACCCTAAATGGGGTCATGAAGAGTCATCTGCAAATGACTGACCAAAAATAAAAATAAATAAAAAGAGGGAGGCATCTACACAAGACTTATTCTTTCACAAGTATTTCTCTTGTGATCTGAGGTTTTACTAGGATGTGTATTCAAGATCCTCCATTAAATTCCTCTTCTGATGTCTAATGGGATTATGGAGGTCACTATGAATTCTTAGTGTATATGCTAGTAGAAGTCAACCTTTGACTTATATGGTTTCAAGCATGGACTCAGAACTAGATTGTGCATCTATTATCTAACGGCCAGTCTAGCTTAAATGTGAAGACTTTCATCATAAGATTGTCGGTAATAATTTATTTTGAGCACAGCAACTCTCAAAGACCAGTTACCAAGATACAGAAGGATGACTTTCTGTAGAGAGGAAGAGAGTATCCAAGCTGGTTAATTTATAAGCCTTTATAGTACTGAAGGATAGATGATGGATTAGATGATAGATAGATAGAGAGAAAGACAGATAGATAGATAGATAGATAGATAGTTAGATAGATGGATGGACTAAAGAAAGTCATAATCATAGATTCAGGGTTATTTAATTGAATAGTTGGAAGGGACCTTAGAGATCATCTAATTAAACCCACTCATATTACAAGAATTGAGGACTTATTAAATGTTTATTGTACTATAACACTTTCTCACAAACTTTAAGCCCAAATTGAGCTGTCTTGGTTTAAAAAAAAAAGTGAAAGAATATTTATAGGCCTGGCTACATAACCCTACCACTCAAGTGAGTTAAAAATACCATGCAAAGTTTGCGGAAGCACAATTGCAAAATAATATTCATAGTTAGGAAAATATACTGAACAAAAACACAGCTTTGAAGGAAAGTAGTTTCATAAAGAAAAAAAGACTGAGAAAGGTCAGTGATTGTCTTCAAATATATTATGTGTTATTATTAAAGAGGATGCTAGTCAATGGTTATGCATTCCTATTGAATCTAGAAAAAAGTAAGTGAGATGTTACAGGGAAAAGAACTTAGACAAAAGGAAATAATTTTAAAATCCTTTATTAAGGATTGTTATGGAATTTTCTTCCCTGGAGGCATTAAATTCCTTCACTGTAAAACAATTTGAGTTTATTTTTTACCTACTCAACCCAATTCAATAATGTAATGATTCCTATATTTAAAGTATGTAAAGAACATGGTTTAGTGTCTAAAAACTGGTCATGATACTTAGGAAAATCTAGGTTCAAATCCTGCCTCCGATACATAAATAATTTGTGACTGCGTAAGTTACCCTGGATTGCTACTTAAATTCTTAAGGTACAGGAAACTCTCTAAGATGTAAGTTACAGAGAATGTGCTAAACTATATGTGTGTATGTAGATACATACATATATACGTACATACATATACACATATATACACATACATATTCATGTATATGTGAGTGTGATACATAATATATGAATACTTATCTACATATAGTAAATAAACACACATACACACACACACACACACATATATATGTATATATATATTAAAGGAACAAGGACAGAGACTAGACTTGCAGTTTCATAAATATATACACACACATAAATGCACAGTCACATACATACCTATATATACTTAGGTATTTATCTATTTGTCTGTCTACCTCTATCTTTATTCATTATATGCTAGGGAGTAAGACTTCAGTCAAAAAACAAAACAAAATAAAACAATACCAGCACCCAAATTTATTTTATTCTGGGTGAGGTGGTATCAATAGAAGCATTAAACATATGTCCAGCAAGCAACATCTTGGCCTGCAACAATCTTGATTGCAACTGAAACCAGATTAAAATATGATTGGGAAATATTTAGTAAAATAAATTAAAAGTATAGAACACAGGTAAGGTTAGTGTATGATGGTATCTGATCCCTACATGAAGGAAGTTAAGGATTACAGGAAGTAGAAATGAGGAGAAAGCATCTTTCAGACATAGGAGTTAGAATGTGCAAAGGCTGATAAGTTGGAGATGGAATGCTAAGTTAAGGTAACAGAATATGTACTAAGGCCTCCTTGCCTCTACTTTGGTGCTTTATTCCCTACTCAAACATGTTTCTGTCAGGAACAAAACTTGATCATATCAGAATTTTAATAAATTATCATTAAATGTTCATAATATTTTAAGAATACAGTTGATCAAAATATATTGATTGCAATGAGACTTGAAAATGAATTGACTCTTTAAACTTGGAACAAAGAACCTTAAACTAGCTTTACAAAAGTAACAAAGAAAAGATTTTAATGTACAAAACAAACACACACACAACAGTACTCTGATCTAATGACTTTATTTATTTCTTTCATCTCTTATAGGAGGCAGACTCTTGTTTGATTTTACATCTGCATTGGTAATTGATTAATATAGTAATTAATTAGTAATTGGTAATTAATTAATCATGAATCTGTTTTTCACCCAGTATATTCCTCTGTTCACCAACATGGTACATCTCTCTCTCTCTCTCTCTCTCTCTCTCTCTGTCTGTCTGTCTCTCTCTCTCTGTCTGTCTCTCTCTGTCTCTCTCCCTTCCCTCTCATTTATAATTACTACTACCAGTAGTATTACTACTACTACTTCTACTTCTACTACGACAACTAGTACTACTACTACTACTTGATTCTTGAGACACTTCAAATTTCTACTTGTTTGGTTGAGTGAAGAAAAGCATAATATATTGAAAAATGAATATATTAGTTGCAGTCCAAAAAAACAACTTTTGCATCACAAAGTTAGGCATTGTCCATTTGTTTCCAGGAACTTCAAAACGTATTTGTTTCAGAGAGGGAGAAAAAATAGTGTGTCACTTTCCTTTCTCTGCAAGATCAATGACTTAGGACCAGGAAAACAATACTACTTTATTTATGAGACCAGAGAGAACAGATGTTGATGAAGACAAGGTCTAGACCTCTAGCATTCACTAGTGATCCCTTGGTCCTTTTTTACAAGTAGAGTTTTAACCCTAGGCTTGTGGCTAAAAGCCAAAATTACTAATTACATGTAGTCCACATCAATCACTTACACTATCAGCATTTATATCCTTTACTTCAGGTCCTGAGTCACTTGGTAATGGTATAGAACATTTAATTGGTTTCCCTGGTTCATCTTAGAGTTGACTATGTGTATTACTGGAGAGCCAAATATAGAGGCAAAAATATTGGAGAGGCATATTGAACCCCTTTCTTATTTCCAGAGAAGGCTGTGTACTTCTAGGGGATGCATTTCTAGCTTGAGCTATATTACAGCCTTTATTTTCAATTATAGTACCTGCTTTGTGAAGATATTTGACTTGTTAATAAGAAACAAGGTCAGGAATGAACTGAAGAGGCATGTTGTAGGTCATATATCATGAGGCACAGTGATGCAGGAGAAACAGCTCTGGGTTTAAAGTCAAAGAATTTGGGATCCAATCTCAGCTCTGCTAATTATTTCCCATATGATTTTGGGTGAGTTTCTTTAAATTTCTGAGTTTCACTTTTCTCATGTATAAATTAAAGGATTTGTTTTAGATGACTGTTTAATCTGGGATCAACAAGAAACCTATTCTTTTGCCAACATCAAATTGCTTAGTGATTTTGAGTGATTTCTTAAGTTGCCTGTAGGGTTCTAGGCAGAGTTAGAAAGTAGATAAAATATGCTTTTGGCTTTTTATACTTTTATGAATGTTAGATGATTTTTAATGCAGTTATGCAGTATTTTCTTAATCAGAGGTATCAAAAAGGCTGCCCGTAGGGCCTGTGGCATGGGAGTGAGCCAAACAAGATTAAATGGAATTAGCAAATGGTTACCAAAATAAATTTTAAAAAAACATAGATAATGTTATAATATAGTTATCTGAGCCAATATTCAGCCAGTTGAATCCTTATGTATAATTAGTGCTCCCATTTCTATTTGAATTTGAATCTACTATTTTATATCATCAACAAAAAAGTTAAATTATTCTTGGAATAATGAACTTTTTATTTTATTATATGTGAATTATTTTCAATATTTCCACGTGTTGTTCATTAATAATGAGTACAAAATATCTAATAAACAGAACACTGACAAAATCAAAGTACCCTCTGCTCAGTCATGCAAGGTAATTGTATGGAATTTTAATGCACAATATTACCAGCAATCAGCTTATCTACAGAGACCCTAGACTCATGAATAGTTTAACCTTTGTATTCCTACGTTAAACTTCATCAAGATTAGATGGTAAGACTCTGAAATTCCTGTTATTTTAATGTAATGATGTAATTCATTTCACCTAACTTTTCATCATAGACCCTGTTTTTTACTTCCAGATGCTATGATGCAAACTGTAATATTTCACAGTAAATCAATCTGCTCCCAAAATATAAACCTTCTGCTTTCATTCTCAGATGGTACTGACTCACTGCAGATAATTTAAATATATAAATGATGATAATTCTACTTCATATTCGCATCATACTTGAGAGTTTATAAAACTTTCTCATATGTGACTTAAAAGCTCCATTACTACTTCCTTAATATGAAAGAAATCAGATAGCTTCCAATTTCTAACCTAAGAGAAATGGACTTTCCCCTCTAATAAGGAGCTTGCTTATCTATGAATGGGGATCCTCAAGAGTCAGAAATATGTTCATATGTCAAGAAAACCATGGTATAAGGGAAAAAGCATAGGGTGTGATTGAGCATAGAGTTAAATAATATTATTAATGTTGGTTTGGTGTCACTACATATCTGAGAAAAAATCACGATTATTTAGAAAATGACAATGATCATTCTCATAAGACCATAATTTATTGGAGCTGTAAGGGCTTTAGATATCTAGCTTAATAGTGATTACTTATATAATATACATGAATAGAGTTCAGCCTCTGCTTTGAAATCCTCAGTGATGGAGCATCATCCATAAAATCTCATTCCATTTGTTGCTATTTATAGTTACTCTTAAGTTTTTCCTTGTATCAAGAAGAAATCAAGCATTCTCCAACTTTTACCCATTATTCTGAGGTGAGAGTGATTCAAATATTTGATGACAGTGTAATGCTCCCCTATGCATTACATTATTCAATTCAGTATAATAAAACTCAACAAGTATTTATTAACTACTTGATATGTATACAGAACTAAGCTAGGTTAATAGAATATGAAGACAGCAACAAGAATTCCTATTTCCAAGGAGTTTACATTCTATTGGTGTTGGGGATAGTAGGACAATCTTTACTCAGATGAGTAAATATAACCAAATTTGAGCAGGAAGGATCCACTAGCAACTTTATTGCCAGTTGACTGAACTCAGATGTTAGTGGCATGATGTCTAGTCCTTTCACTATTCTGATAGTTTTGCTTTGGAAACTCTTTATGGAACTCTTTTTATATGGAAGGACGAAAGAAAAAAAGGAAGGATAGAAGGAAGGAAGAAAGAAAAAGAAAGAAAGAGAATGAAAGTTACTTCTTTTATATTCTGACACTTCCTGCCTACTTTACAGGATATATATAGGTCATAGATTTTGAGCTAGGAAGAATCTCAGAAGCTATTTAGTCTCATCCCTCATTTTAGAAATGAGATAATATGAGCCAACAGAGTTTAAGTAAATTATCCATAGTAACTTAAATAATGGATGCCTGAGCAGGCATTTGAATTCAGGGCCTTCTGACTCTGAATACATCATAATTTTATTATTATATATTATTTATTAATATATTATTTATTATTATTATATATTATTATTTATTATTATAATATTATTTTTTTCAGACATGAAAAACATAATGAAGGGATAGAAAAGTAAGAGAGAAAATGAGTTTTGATTTATGTGATTTGATTGACCATTTAAGTTTTTATGTAATATAATATGATTATATGTAATATACATGGTATTATTATTAAAGGACTGTTGCAATCCAAGAGATATTTTTTAAAAAGAGATTTACAAAAATTTAAGTGAGCTATGCTTGAAAGAATCTGAATAAGGCAGTAGAGGGGGTCATCAATGCAGTATAATTTCAAGGTTTTTGAAGGTTCCAATACCTTGGAGAGGCAGGGGAATAGTTGCTATTAGATGCTACAGTTTTGCTTGATCACATCCTTTGAAAACTCTAGTTAAAATGTCAGTTATTCTATTGTTAAGGTATAAAGTTAAGAAATGTTTATTCATAAATACACTGGCATGAATGAACCTATAAGAATAGTTAGTAGGGCATTATCCTACAAGAAAGATATGATCATGGGATATGGGAGTGAGTCAGTAAAGGGTCCATGAATGTAGCATATCTCTGCTTGGGAATACACATCTCAGTGGAAGAGCATAGCAAAGGCTGCTAAAGTAAATCAGAAACAATACATTTCATACTTAGAAGGCATTTCATAAGATATCTAGTCCACCCTGTTGTTGAAAAATAATTTTCAGTATAACATACTTGAAAAGCAATCTTCCAGCTTTTATTTGTATACCCCTATGTAACAGCAAGGATCCTGGTATATGCAGGAAGGCCTGCTGTACAGGTTCTTAGATCTGCTTTTCTAAAAGGAAAGCAACTTTTGAGGGATCAAGAATCTAATTTAATCAAGCACATATATCATTAACTTAGTTAAGGGGCAAAATCAACACCTTGAAGTTCAGGGAAAATACAAAAAGAAAGACCAACAGACAGGGCTTCCAACTGTCTGACCATCAGCAATACATATATCACAGATCAACAGACAGATCCAACTGTCCGACCATAACATACATGCCTAGATACTAAAGAGAGAAGTGCCAACGTCTGGGTTTTCTCAGCCAAGGGAGCTGTTTAGCAGCTACCCAGAGTCTCCTCTGGCCAAATGAATACTTCCAACAAGTAAGCCCTAAAGTAAAAGCTCACCTCAGAGTACTTATACACTTTTCAGAGCTGGAAAGCACAACCCTCTGACCCAGTGCCTTGATAGAAATTAACAAAAAGTATTAAGGCCTATTAGTGGGTAGGCAAGGTCTTTAATGCTCCTCCTCACCCACTGTTAGCCTTACCTTAACATTATACTCTAATGAAGAGGAATCCACTACTTCTTCAAACTGCCCATTTTTGTAAGCTCTTATTTATAAGAAGCGTACTCATTTAATCTTCTACTAATTATCCCTTATTCTATCTTTTATTTTTTTAATCTTCTACTAATTATCCCTTATTCTATCTTTTATTATTGTTGATGTTGTGTAATTTCAGTTGAAACCAATTTTCTGTGACCTCACTTGGGGTTTCCTTGAGAGGGATACTGGTGTGGTTTGCCTTTTTCTTCTCCAGCTCATTTTACAGATGAGGAACTGAGGCAGACAGGGCTAAGTGGCTTGTCCATAATTAAATAGCTACTATCCACTGCAATACCAGTTGTTCTAGTTCTATCTCCTAAGGACAGAAACTTTTAAACAAATTGAATCTTCCTTATATAATCTACATCTTCCAAATGATGGCCTTTTAGGTAATTTAAGACAGAAGTCAGGAAGACTTATTTTCCTGAGTTCAAATCTGACCCAAGAAATTTAGTAGCTGTTTAATTATGGACAAGTCACTTAGCCCTCCACCATCACAGCTGTATAGTTCAGAGAGAGGAATGAAGATGTACCAAAGGTAAACTTTACCCATTTTCATTCTGGTGCTGTGGATAAACTACAGTCAGAAGTACAGTATCTCTCTATTCATCCTCAAAAATGTGTTACCAATTTATATCAATTCCCTATTGATTTTGATAGTTATAGAAATAGTCAACTTAATATAAATGTAATAAATTAGAGTTTTTAATTATTGCTCTATTCAAAATTGAATGATCTGGCTTCTAGACTAGAACAAATTGTACTATTGTATAAAAGCTATATTAAAATATATTTTGATGATACCAAAAATATGTTATAGACTAGTAAAATTACTTTACAAAAGGAAATTTGTTTCCCTTTCATTCACCACTTGATAAATATTAATATTAAAATTCATAAATCTTTACAACTAGAATTTTACAATGCCTACAAATATTTTAAGTGTCCTTAACTATAATACACAAATCT
The DNA here is from genome assembly GCA_028658325.1 of Potorous gilbertii. Classification (NCBI taxonomy): domain Eukaryota; kingdom Metazoa; phylum Chordata; class Mammalia; order Diprotodontia; family Potoroidae; genus Potorous; species Potorous gilbertii. Next base: position 234,672,954 of record CM053769.1, read on the forward strand.
ATCAAATAAAAGTAAAATAAAAGCAAAGTGCCCTTCATTAGATTCTAAAAATAATACATCCTATTAAATTACACAAAGATTATGGGAAGTACATAGCTTTTTGTAGTAAATACTTTACTGTCTGGAAACATAAAATGACGGAGGAATTTAAATATCAATGACATTAAACTCTGACTACTAAACTGATATATACCCATTCAAAAGGAATCCAGATTTTGAAAAATGATTCTCCTATGCTGCTGGCTTTCTTCTAAAATTAGCTTTTCTTTATTTTCTGTATATCTGTATATGTGCTTGTTTTCTCCCCCTTGAGAAATTGTAAGCAAATATTGATAGCAGATATTATTTCAACTTTGTCTTAGTTCTGTGCCTATAATATTTTTGGTGTTTAATAAATATTTGTCAGTTGTATACCAGAATAAAGTCCACATGAGTATACAATCTAGGTATAAAAGCTAGTATTTTAAACAAGTTAGTGGAGCAAAGAATAGTCTATTTGTAAAATTCATGAAGAATGGAAGAATTTATGACCAAACAAGAGATCAAGAACATTATGAAATGCAAAACTGATGATTTTGATTGCATTAAATTGAAAACTTCTTGCACAAACAAAGCCACGCCAACCAACATTAGGAGGGAAGTAAAAAACTGGGAAAGCATTTTTTTAATTAGTGCCTGTGATAAAGCCCTCATTTCTAAAATATATAGAGAACTGAGTCAAATTTACAAGAATACAAGTCATTTCCCTATTGATAACTGGTCAAAGGATATGAATAGGCAGGTTTTACAGGAGGAAATTAAAGCTATCCATAGTCATATGAAGAAATGCTCTAAATCACTATTGATTAGAGAAATACAAATCAAAACAACTCTGAGGTATCACATCACACTTATCAAACTGGCTAACATGACAAAACAGGAAAATGATAAATAGTGGAGAAGATATGGGAAAATTGGAACATGAATGCATCGTTGATGGAGTTTAAACTGATCCAACCATTCTGGAAAGCAATTTGGAATTATGTCCAAAGGGCTATAAAAATATGCATACACATTCACCCAGCAATACTACTTCTAGGTCTGTATCCCAAAGAGATCATAAAAATTGATAAAGGACCCACATGTACAAAAATATTTATAGTAGCTCTTTTGTGGTGTCCAAGAACTGGAAATCAAGAGAATACTCATCAATTGGGGAATATCTAACCAAGTTATGGCATATGAATGTAATCGAATACTATTGTGTTTTAAGTAATGATGAATAGGGAGACTTCAGAAATACTGGGATAGATTTATATGAGCTGATGCTGAGTGAAGTGAGCAGAATCAGAAGAACATTATACACAGTAACAGCCACAGTGTAGGAGTACTATTTTTGATAAGCTTAGTCCTCCACAGCAAGGAAAGGACATAAAACATTTCCAAAGAACTCAAGATGCAAAATGCCATCCATATCCAGAGAAAGAACTATAGAGTCAGAATGCAGCAAATTGATTTCTCTTTTGTTATGTTTTGTTTTGTTTTATTCATGCTTTCTCCCATTTGTTTTAATTCTTCTGTGCAATATGACTAATGTGAAAATATGTTTAAAAAGAATGTATGTGGAGGTGGCACCAATATGGTGGCATAACAGCACATGCTTGCCAGTGCTCTCCCTACAAACCTAGTCAAATACCTGTAAAAAATGACTCTAAACAAATTATGGAGCTGCAAAACCCACAGCAGGATGGAGTGAAGCAAATTTCTAGTCCAAGACAGCCTTGAAGGTCACAGGAAGTGTCTATCATTCAGTGCTGGGAGTAGAGCACAGTACAGTATTGGCCTCTCTGGCACAGACAGGACCAGAATAGGCCTGGGGGGTACCAAATCTTGGGCATTTGTGGTGGTTTCCAGACTTCATGACACCAAAACATTGAGGACAAATTGGAAGGTCAATGGAAAAATCCTGTGGGACTTGTGTGAGTGAGTAGAGTGGTTGGGCCTCAGATCCAGGGCAACTGAGGGGATAGAGGAGCCCACAGCAGCCACAGCAGCAACAAGAGGAGGGATAGTGACAGTAGTAGCTGCTGTTTCTGGAGCTCTAGGCCTAAAGATTGTGGGGACAATCAAGCAGTTGACAGTATATTCTTCACCCCTACTGGAAAGAGAGAACTACCTTGATAAAGAACTCAAAAGTTAAGTAAATACCTGGGAAAGTGAGCAAAAACCAGAAGAATCAGACTATAGAATCTTACTTTGGTGATAAAAACAGAAGGCACCAAAGTCAAAGCTCTTCCATCCAAGGCCTTAAAGAAAAATATTAATTGGTCTTAGACCAAGGAAGAGTTCAAAAAGGATTTTGAAAATCAAGTAAGAGAAGTAGAACAAAAATTTGGAAGAGAAATGAGAGCAATGCAAGAAAATCATGAAAAAGGAGTCAACTTCTTGCTAAAGGAGATTCCCTCAAAATGCTGAAGAAAATAATACTTTAAAAAATAGACTAACCCAAATGAAAAAAGAGATTCAAAAAGCCAATGAGAGAAGAATGCCCTAAAAAGCAGAATTGGCCAGATGCTAAAGGAAGCCCAAAAGCTCACTGAAGAAAATAATTTCTTAAAGATTAGAATGGAACAGAAGGAAGCTAATGATTTTATGAAAAATCAAGAAATTGTAAAACAAAGCCAAAGAAATGCAGCAGACAATGTGAAATATCTTGTTGGAAAAACAACTGACCTGGAAAAGGGATCCAGGAGAGACAATTTAAAAATTATTGAACTATCTGAAAACCATGACCAAAAAAAAAGAAAAAGAGCCTAGACATCATCTTTCAAAAATTTTTTTCAAGGAAACCTGCCTGAAAGAGATCCCCAAAGTAAAACTTTTTGGAGTATTGTAGTCATAGCGAGAGGTCCCTGGTCAAGGAGAAAATATTTCAAGCTGCCAGAGAGAAACAATTCGAGTATTGTGGAAATGCAATCAGGATAACACAAGATCTAGGAGCTTCTACATTAAAGGATTGCATATGATATTCCATAGGTTAGGACCTAGGATTAAAACAAAGAATCATCTACCCAACAAAACTGAATATAATACTTCAGCAGGAAAAATGGCCATTCAATGAAATAGAGGACTTTCACATATTTTTGTTGAAATGACCAGAGCTGAATAGAAAATTTGACTTTCAAACACAAGAATCAAGAGAAACATGAAAAGGTAAACAGGAAAGAGACATCATAAGGGATTTACTAAAGTTGAACTATTTACATTTCTACATGGAAAGATCATATTTTTAACTCTTGAGACTTTTCTCAGCATTGTTAGTTGGAGGGATTGTATACATATAAAGAAAGGACACAAGTGAGTTGGATAAGTAGGAATGATATCTAAAAAAATAAAATTAAGGAGTGAGAGAGGAATATATTGGGCAGCAAATAGGAGAAATAGAACAGGGTAAATTATCTCTCACATAGGAGAGGCAATAAAAAGATTTCTCAATGGAGGGGAAGAGGAGGGGGGTAAGAGAGAATGAGTGAACCTTACTCTCTTTGCATTTGTCTTAAGGAGGGAATAACATGCACACTCAATTTTGTAAGAAAATCTGCCTTACACTACAGGAAAGCAGTGGGGAAGGGAATACATGGAGAGGGCAGTAGGAGGGATGATAGAAAGGAGGTCAAATGGGAGGAGGGAGTAATTAGAAGTAAACACTTTTGAGGAGGGATAGGGTCAAAAAAAAGAGAATAGAATAAATGAGGGGCAGGATAGGATGGAGGGAAATAGAGTTTGTTTTTCACAATATGACTATTATTGAAGTGTTTTGCATAAGTACACATGTATAACCTGCATTGAATTGCTTGTTTTCTCAGTGGGGATGAGTGGGGAGGGAGGAAGGGAGAGTAGTTGGAACTCAAAATTTTAAAAACAAATGTTAAAAATTATTTTTACATGGAACTGGGAAATAAGATACACAGGCAATGGGGTACAGAAATTGATCTTGCCCTACAAGAAAGTAGAGGAGATGGGATAAAAGAATGGAGGGATGTGATAGAAGGAAGGGAAGATTGGGGAAGTGGTAATCAGAATGCAGTGCATGGAAGGGAGAGATGAGGAGAACATTTGGAACTCAAAGTCTTGTGCAAGTATGTTGAAAACTAAAAATAAATAAACAATTTTTAAAAAAAAGTATATATATGTAGATCCCATATAAAAATGCATGCAGACTTGGGAGGGAGCGGGAAGAGAGGAGGAGAAAATTTAAAATTTTGGAAGCAATTGTTGAAAATTGAAAACAAATTTGAAAATAAAATAAATCTAAGAAAAAAATGCTTGTCAGTAGATAATTGAATGCTCATTGACTAGGAAAGCATTTGAATTAACTTCACTTTTTTTTTGGTTCTGTCTTTTCTTCTTGTAATTCCTTTGTCATATTATTTGCCAGCTATTTTGTTTTTGTTTTTGTTTTTTTTATTGTTGAATTTACTTTAGATGCCAAGCTTATGGTAGATTCAGTCTATTTAAAAATAGGAATTAATCTTTATATGTCTGATTCTATCTGATTTTATTTTATTTTTATTTGAAAATAATTGCAAGGGAGACATCATACTAACAGTGAATCATTAGGCTACCTCAGTAACATGATGTAAACTTATTGCATTTACACATAAATGCCTATGCTCTAACTTACTCTCCTTTTTCAGCAGATTGTAAGCTGCTTGAGGGCAGAATGTTTGTTGTTTCTGTTGCTTTGATTTGTATCCTCAATACCTAGTACAAATCCTTGAAACTGCTAGAGACTTCAATGCCTGTCAACATAAACTGAATTGAATAAAAACATGTAGCATCCCAAGATTGAACATTTTGAGTGAGAAGGGACCTTAAAGGTCATCTAGAGTAAATATCTCATTTAATAGATAAGGAGCCTGAGCTTGAATGCAATATGTCTCACAGGCACTATTTGAACTTAGGCTATCTGACTCCAAAATTAAATTTTTATTTTTTTCCTCATTTTATCATGGCTATATATAT
>CM053769.1:234678457-234694245 GCA_028658325.1 Potorous gilbertii
GCAGTTTTCTTCTTCGTCAGAGAGGAATGGCACAATCATCTGATCAAGAAAATAACCTTCTATGGTCTTATTTTTTTTCCCTTTTCTGGGCATTTCCCAGCCAGTTACTTGACTTCTGAGAGTCCTCTCCACCCCTGGCCTAGGTCTGCCCAGCTAGTGCTTGGGGTCTGAGATTCAAATGCTGCTCCCCAGCCTTGGGGCTTTTGGTGGCAGGCCTGGCTTCTATTCAATGGGAGCTTAATTCCTGGTGCTCAGGTGGGGGCAGGGCCACCTCCCAGGCTCAGTTCCTTCAGGGGGTTTATGCAGAGACCTTTTGTAATGGAGTTGCTGCTGAGCTCCTGCCTGCTCTGGGAGCCTCTGACCACCTGCTGCCTCTGGCTGCCTGCTGCCTCTGCTGCTGCCTCCCCAGGGGCCTGAGTCCCAGAGACACCCCGCTCCCCTCTCAGCCCGTTTCTCTCACTGACCTGTGAGTCTGTGGGTGGAAGGGCCTTCGTGGCAGCTGGAGATTCCATCCCTGAAGCCTGCTCGGATCTGTTCGCTTCTCTCAGTGCTGCGGCCAGGGCAGGGGTGGGCTCCACTCCGTCCAGTGCACAATGGACCTTTGGAATCAGTTTTTCAAGGCTCTCTGGAACGGAAATCTCCTTCACTGTGTTGCTGCGCAGCTTCCACTATTCCATAATTTGTTGGGATTTCTTTTTTAGAGGAAATCCATGGGCTGTGGGTTCGGAGCTAGCATAAGTGTGTCTTTCTACTCTGCCATCTGGCTCCTCCCCCCTGGTCTTTTCTATTTCTAAATTGTCCAAATACCTTGGATATCAAAACCTTGTCAAAGATGCTTAATACAAAGATTCCCACGTCAACCACCTCCCTCTTATTCTAGAGCTCTTAACTTTGGATGCAGAATCTAGTTTCATGTAACTAATTCATGTAAATAATTTATTTACTTCCCTTAATTACATCTATACCTTATTTGATTTGGAACTAATTCTACACTGATGGTTATAAAAAAGTATATGTTCTACTTTTCTCCTGTTTTTTAAAATGGTATATGCTTTAAGTCATGTATCTGTTTGGATTTATTGTGGGATTTGAAGTGAGATTTTGGTGTTCGACTAATTTAAGCTAGCTTTCTTCTCGGTTTTCCAGTCAGTTCTTATCAAATATGATTTTTCTCCCCAGATAATGGTTGTTTTCTGTTTTTTATTTTCAAACATTAGGTTATTTGAGTTCAATTATTTCTGGGTCTTCCTTGTCTAGTATTGTTTAACCAATATCAAATGGTTTTAAAGCCTGTCAAGAGGAGATGATGTACAAGAACCTTTAAGGTCTTTCTGTAGTTTACATTTGTTTCTTTCAGAGTGTCTTATCCCGTATTTGTCTAAAGCAAAGTCTCAAACACATTCCAGCATATTGCATTCTTGTTCCTTGAAAGCCTAGAGGGACACCTAAGGGCTATTAATTTGGTATACCCAAGCTTCAGAAGGGAAACAAAAATAACTGAGAGAGTAGGTGGTATTATGAAGATAGGTAGGGACAGAGGATGTATGATATTATAAAAGTAGATTTGGAAGGGACCTCCAAAAAAGTCATCTAATCAAAGCTTCATATATCGCAAAGGAGAAAATCACAGCCCAGGGAGGTTGAATAGCAATGAAACAGTAGCAATTTATGTAGCACTTACTATGTGCTAGACTGTGCTAAGTGCTTTACAATTTTTATCTCAGTTGATTCTCATAACAATCTTAACAGATAGGTACTGTTATGATTCCCATTTTACAGATGCAGAAACTGAGACAAAAAGAGATTAAGTGATTTGCCAGTAAGTGAGGCTAGATTTGAACTTGGGTTTTCCTGACTCTAGGCCCAAAGTTCTATCCACTTCACAGCGATGCTTAGTGACTTGTCCGGTGTCAACAAGTCAGCAAGCATTAGGGGGTCAGATTTTTAACAGAAGGGTCCAGAGCTAACATTCTTTTCAAGAGAATGTTGCCTAACTCCTCTATCAACCACAAGCTGAAGCAAACAGGCATTTGCTTCTTTTATTTTTCATTTGACTCATTATCTGTTCAGCAAAAATAAAAAAAAAATAAAAAAGATACATTTTGTTCCATTAAAAAGAGACTTGGTTGGCACTACGGTTGTTATTTCAAAGCAGAGGGGGAAAATAGCATTTGCGTGGGAGGGGAAGTATGCTGCAGAAAGATTTTATTGGTTTTATTCTTACATTATCAGAAGGAGTCTATGAAAGGGGGAAATCTCAGGAAATTTAGTCCTTATTTTCAAACGCCTAACTGCTCTGACTGAAACACATGATATCATGTGTACTTCATACTTTAAGGGAAGGATTTCCTAGCCTTTATCATCATTCTCCCAATATTCGCCTAAAATTGGTTAAGATTCCTTACCAATACATTTCTGCAAAAACAATATTGTCTACTTTGGTGATGTTAAATTGACATTTTTTTTTTCTTAAAGTGGTAACATTTGATAGAATCAGGCATGGAATATTTTCTTATGGAATTCTGTTTAATAAACATACTCTTTCTGTGTCTTCTTCATTATAAATTTATACTGGATCCTCAGGGTCTCCCTTCTTTTCAGATGAGAGGTGCATTTCAAGCAGGATCAGCTTTTCAGCAATTGCTTAAAATATCATATGCTTCAGGGAGAGTTTTCTTTGGGCATACTCATGTAAAAATATCATTCCGGCTAAATGGAAAAAAAATAAACTCTCTAGGTACTACAAAAGCACCAACGAGACACATTCAGTTCCTACTGTTTAGATGCATTTGTTATCTATGGGTGAAATAGACTGTGCAGTTTAAACTGACATATATTCATTTTTATGGAAGTTAGAAAATGTTTAGCATGTAAAATAAGTGAAATTAATTTGCATATTTTATTTCTGAAATTCTCAGAAATTATACATTAAACATCTCCATAATATTTGTTCAGTATCTCTTTGTTTTTTGCATATAGTCATTGAGAATTATTACCAATTTGAACAAATTTTAGCATTGTGAATAACAGATTGTTTGATATACTTTAACAAGGAGGAAGAGCTATTAGCCCACAGCAGGTGGCAGTAGAAACAGATTTTTTTTTTAAAATATAAAGACTATTTTTAATCAAGCAAAACCAAATTTACATTAATTTCATTTATATTAATTTCCTAGTGCCCTTCTCTTCTGGAATATATTTGCATTCTGATTTGGGGGAATGGATACTGGACTGGTAAAATGGTTTTCTACAAATTACTGATCTTTTTCTTTAAACAAAGTGGTTTAAATGCAAGTGAACCATCTGTGTACTATAATTAAGCAAAGCTTGAATTTCTGTACTTACTTGGAAGCAGAGTTTGTCTGCTGTCCAAAGGTAGGGCTTCGTAGTAGATTGGCCATTAGATGATGGATAGTTTGTCCATGGAAGACCATGACACAAAGAATAAAAGAAAGTGGCCCCCAGTCCTATGTGGCTCCCTCCTTTTTTACCATCATGGTAGCAAAACGGTAGGGAAGCAGTCAAAGAGTCCTGAGAATCACATAGTTTTAAAACTTTCCATAATTATGAACTTAACTGCTGGTATTCTAAATGTGAGGCTCTTATTCATGGGGCAGCTCAAGACCATTCTATTATAGGAACTTGATTGACCTTGATATTTTTCTCCCTCTCGATTAATTCTGAAGAAAAAAAAAGCTGCAATTATTTAAAAAAAAAAAAGTGGTTCATAGGTTCTCCATAGGCAGATAATCAGTATTTCAACAAGCATTTGTTAAGTGCCTATATCTGACAGATACTGTGTTAGGCCTTGATTATAAAAAAGACAAAATCTATCTAGGTAACTGCATGATATCAGGGGAGATAATAAGTATGAATATATACAGACTAGATATAAAGGTAATTAGTGAAGGGTGGGAATCAGTAAGCTTTGTATAAACATAATGGTTGTAGAAATGTCTCAAAGTAGGAAAACATTTACGAAAGATGACTGGACAGATTAAGAAGTAAAGTAAAATATTTCCTAGAGTTGGCTTTAATCTTGAATCCAAAGTCAATGGAAAACATCATTTTATGGAGTTGATTTTCTCATATTGCTTTGTCCAGATATGTATTTATAAAAAGAGATAGGTATAGGATCTATGATTTAATTGGTATCAGGAGGGACTAGTAAGAATTTCCTAGACCAATGAAGGTTGGTAACTTCTGTGTAATTTAAATATTAGACAATTGCGTAGAGTACGGAGAGCTTAATTGATTCCCTTTATCTCAGGCAGTATTATGCTCTTATAGTCAAAGCAGTTTACCTAAGGCTGGGCTCTTCAGAGAAATTAGGGTTGGCTATCTTGGATAAACATTGAAGGGGTTTCCCTGTCTCTGGTTATAGGTGGAAGTGAAGGGCAAAACAGACAAACCTCTGAGGGTTTCTGCTCTCTTAAACCATAAAAGGCAAGGAAGATAGGTTTCCTTCAGCCATCTCTGTTATACAGCAGAAGATGCTTTCTTCTCCAGTCTGCTCTCAGAAACTGATTTTTTTCCAATCAGCTCAGCAGGGGGACAATGCAGCTTCTAAGCTTTTCTTTTAGCTCTTAATTTGGCTGCTTTTCTATGATGCATCTGTTCATTTGGGCTTGGCTTCTTTCAAGCAGTAGGTAGAAATCTCAGTTTTGAGACCTCCACTCAGTTGGACTTGGCTGAGCTTTCCTGTCCTCAAGGAACAGGAGGCAGTTGCATGTCTTTTCTTCTTCTGCCTTCAAGACCTGTCTCTGTTATCCTTTTCAGTTGTTGACCCAGTTTCTATCAGTTGCTCTCTGTCTACTGCCTCAGTAGAACTGAGTCATTTCAGTCAGGGTCGGAAAACAAAATCTGTGTTATTTTCAGAGACACTACAAAGAGGTGACATGCAATTGTTTGGTATTCACCAAAAACATTCCAATATTAGGGTTTCCCAGTTACCAATCTCAAAATGCTCATAACAATTATGTGTAAAATAGCTTCTGAATAATGATATTTTTGCCATCTTTACCTTCACTTGCTTTTTTTAATTCTTTGAGAGATGACCCTTTGCAAGTTCCTTACCTACTGCATTATGCATAGTGAAGATTTTAGGTAAATAGTCTTTCTTTGTAAAAGAGCAGTCAACCACTATCCTTTCAATTAAGCAAGTAGGATCTTTAGATACGTACAATTATTTGCCACAAAGAGTAATGGACTGCTCCAGAGTTAGTGGCTACTTCATTATTGTAAATTTCTCATTGAAGAATAAATAACTCCATACAGAAGAGGTTGTTTAGGAAACATGTGTTTAGGAAGGGGCTCCTGCTAGCTTCAATATTCTTTGAATTTATGACAGGTATTAGACAAACTGAAAGAGAACATTTAGAATGAAGGGAGGAGTCAGAAGTAAGACCTGCGACAAGGGCACAAAATAGTTGGAATGGCAAAGGAAAGAATAAGTGTAGTTGTCCGTTGACCAACGTTACCTGAACACAAAAGGATTTGTACAAAAGTATGCCCAGCCTTATAAGCAGCTAACTAGGTTGATTACAATGTGAGTTAACTGCAAAATGCTATAGAAATGAGAAACACAGAGACAAACACAACTCTTTCTAAAACATGGTTCAGTATTGTATTCTGTCAAGTTGCTATGGTATTCACTAGAATGGGGATCTTTTCTTCTACTTAGACACCATGGTTTGATACATTATAAACACATGAATGTAATTTTCTGTTAAAATCATTTTATAAAATTTCTAAACATTCATGTGAAAATGGCTTTTACGGCACAATCTTTATATTAAACAGACTCAAAACCCAGAACTAAAATTACTACAAGGTTTACATCAAATGCTTAGTTTTCCTTTATCTCCTTATATTTGTATTTGATTCAATAGCTAGGTAGCTCAGTGGACAGAATACTGGGCTTGGAGTCAGGAAAACTTGTCTTCCTGAGTTCAAATCTGGCCTCAGATACTAGCTGTATGACCCTGGACAAATCACTTAACCCTATTTGCCTCAGTTTCCTCATCTGTAAGATTAACTGGAGAAGGACAACGCCAACCATCTCTGCCAAGAAAACCTTTATGGGGTTAGGAAGAGTCAGACATAACTGAAAAATGACTGAAAGATCTTTTTTTGACCTTTATTAGATTATAGATGTCATTTAATCTCTTCAAGAATCCTTTGAGTTGTACTCTATCTCTACCTTAGAGATAACAAAAAATGAGAGTTAGAGAAGTGAAATGACATTCTATGATCGCTTAGCTACTAGGATTCCATCCTAGGATGAGAATTTCTTAGCTATTTAATGGGATTTCCAGAAGATTCAATGGAAGTAAAGAGAGAGATAAGACTGAATTGTATCAAGATGAGACTATGGGAAAAAAGAGTCAATGGGATTTTTGCCTATGCAGGAAACAATTGTTTATCACAAGCATTAGAGGGTTAGGAGGTGAGAATATCCTACTCTCATGGCAGGACCTGTAGCAGGTAGGAGAATTTTGTTTTGTTCTGTTTTTGTGAGGCTTTCAAGGTTAAGTGACTAACCCAGGTCATACAACTAGTAAGTGTCAAGCCCAGATGAGGCACTCTCAGTCGACAAAATTCCATAAAAGGCAGATAAAAAGATATATATTGATTGGGAATATCTTGATATGATCAAATTGGACTGTTTAGATCTTATCTTACTAATAGTGAATTGATATATCTATCCTATGTATGTTGTCAGTGAATAATTTGAAAATAATTAAATTAAACTAAAATTATAAAGAACATAATTAAATGTCACCTTGATGATTTAACAGTCCTTGCAAGGATGTTACAGTTCAGTGGAAATAAAGAGGTTTGGGTTTGAAAAATGTCTCTAATATATTTACTAGCTCTTAAACTCTGTGAGTCTCAGTTTCCTTATGAGTAAAATACAGATACAAATAATACCTCTGACATAGGATTGTTGTGAGGATCAGATAATATATATACACACATATATGTATAGATACACACACATACATGCATACATATGAACATATTTCTTTTAAAATAATTATTAAAATATATTATTAGTATTAAATAAGTACCAGAAACTTTGGATTTCGTATACATGAAACAGTAGAATAAAATACCTCAACTTCTATTTTTGAAGAAGAAAATAATATCTCAATAATAATTAAAAGTTTAACATGTTAATAAACTTGTAATGTTGAAAATCTTACCTTGGAGTGGTGAATATTAACATTTGAGAAATCCCATCCTTTCTTATTTTCAATTAAGAAAAATTTTATCTTTTTAAGCAAAGAGTTAGGGTTAATAGAAAGATATTACTTTGTATCTTTAGTTTCATGAATGTACAGTCTTTCTTTTTGTGATAACTTTTGGAATATTTATTCCACAGATCATTTACCATTTTGTATTCTCAAAATGATAGCCATAAAACTGTGTAATAAAAAAAAAACCTGTTTAATTCCACATAGTAGAATGCTGGATAATTTAGTTTTCTGTGTATCTATTGCTGTACAAAACATTTAGTTAAATTCATGAATTCATACAGAAGTATAGAATAGTGTACTAATAAAATATTGAATAAAGTATTTGAAGGGAATATTTAAGACTTTAATTTTTTTCCATACTAAAAGAATTGCCCTAAATGAAAGTTTAAATTTCTCAAACTAATCCATCTGTCCCTTTTAACACCTTTGAGTATAGTATAGTACCCTAATGATGTGAATAAAATGACTAAATTAATATTTTCCATTCTTAAATAGAAATCTAGGAGTATATTTGATTCTGACATGGACTCTAGTGGAACTGGTTATATTGTCCCTTTATGAAATGTCTCATATAATTTAATATTAAACTACAAATGTAAAGACTCATTAGTTTTTCCTATTTTTCTTACATTCTATACCCTCTTTTTCTAGCATCATTTTCTTCTCTTTATATTTCTTGAAATGCAAAATAAGCATATTTTGCTGAATGAGTTGTGGATTGTCAATATTTTGCAGGAATGCTATTTTTCCTCTTTTTTCTTGTATAATTTACATACTTTACCCCCACTAATAATACATGATGGCAAAACTCTCCATGATTAAAGTCAGGGAACCAGATGGAAAACAGAGGCGGAACAAATGCATAAATTAAAGTCAACAATACTTAAATTCTTGTTCAAAGAATAAAGGCAAAACATCACATAACATTAATTCTTTAATATACTGTATAGTTTGAAAATGTCATCATTCTCCAGATCAATTGATGTTATTAGGGACAAGCAACGAAGGTCAAATTTGCAATGTATTGTCTAAAACTTTAATATTAATGTCTTAATATTTTAACAAGTAATACATACATGTGAGTATACAGTATTTATATTTTTACTAAATCTGAAATTTCATGTGTAAACAAGGATGCTATATAAATATATGTAACATATACAGAAAACAGTTTTATGTATTTATATTATATAGGATTATAAAAGTTGCATGTATGCATATGCAAGCATGCTCCTGCATGGATAGATTGTATATGCATTCACAAACATGTACCTATATTTCCATATATGTAAACACATATATATTCACTTCTATAAAACATTCATATATACATGTCCTTACATAAGTTTATACATATGCATAGTATGCAAACATGTGTGCATCTAGACCTATACATCCGTGTAAGTGTTCTAGTCCAACCTGGATTTTCATCAGTTGTGTTTCATGTGAAGAAGACCTATCTACCAATGTAGACTGTCAATTCTTCTGTGATTGTTTTTTTTGTTTTAGACAGTTGCTGATGTTATTGAGAAGTGACTAGTCCAATATCAGGCACTCCGTATAATCCAAAAGTAGAACTTGGACCTAGGTAGCCAATATCCTCTTACCAAGTTCTCTGTTTAAGAGTCTATAATCTTCATTAAAGTCACCCTCCAAAGCCTTACCCTGGAATGTGTGACCCCGGGTTTTTGAAGACTGTTGGTAGAACATAAGCTCTAGATCCAAACTCATTTTCTTTCCTCTTAAACCTTACCTCCTTCTGAATTTTCCTATTATTTTCAAGAACATTCCCATCCTCCCTAGTCACCTATTCTCACAAATGTCATCTTTGACTCCTTACTCTGTCATACCTCATGTCTTCAGTGTCAAATCAGTTGCCCAAGCCTGCTGATTTTTATCTTTGTAACATCTCTCATGCATAGCTCTTCTGTCCTCTGATACATCTGCCATCTGCATACAGTCCCTCATCACCTTGTGCCTGGACTATTGCAAGAGCCTGATGTTTGATCTTTATGATTCAAGTCTTTTCCCATTCTTCTGTCTTTCACTCAGGTGTGAAGTAGAATTTCCTGAAGTACAAGTCTAACCTTATCACCTATTTCCCCAAATCCATCACTGTCTTCCAACATTCAGTTAATTCCAGTAGTATCTTAGCACCTTTATGATCAAATATAAGTCCTCTGGTATTTAAAATGTTTCCAAATGCAAACCCCTTCTACCTGCCAGTTACTTGGTACCTTACCCCTTTCACAAACTCTGCGATTCAGTGAGAATGACTTCTTTGGTATTCCTTACAAATAACACTCCATATCCTGAGTCAACCTTTCCATCGGCTCTTCCCCCCATTCCTAGAACCCTCCTTCCTGATCACTGCCTCTTGACTTCCTTCAAGATCCATCTAAAATTCTGCATTCTACAAGTAGCTGTTCCTGACTCCTTTTAAAATACTGTCTATGCACTACTGATTATCTCCAGTGTATTCTGTATTTATTTTGTTTTCATAGTGCCTTCCATTAGACTGTGAACTCCTTGAGAACAGGACAGTCTTTTGCCTTTCTTTGTATCCCTGGCAATTAGCAGGTCCTTAAAAATGCTTTTTTTTTTTCTGACTCACTGGCTGAATAGCAGGTTATACTAACCTGAAGATAATTCGTACAAAGGCCTGGTAATAGACTTCACCTGAGAACCAGCCTAGTGAAATTTGGTAAGGGACGTACTCAGAAAGTTTGTTAGTGACTATTTCAGCTATAACTGCTCATGAAAACTAACCACAAATGGAATGTTTAGAATGACCTGAATCCAGACTTCAAGTCTTTAAAATGTTCCACTCCTCTAGTATGTTATATATAATGTATCATATTGCATTTCATGAAAACTTTTTATTTTTTACAAAAAAATAAAGCCTTCATTTTCACTCATTTGTAAAAATGATCAAAATGTCACATTATACTGAATTTTGGCAAAGAATAAACAACTATTAATTATCATAATCTTTGATTTTAGATGAAAAATGCATCTAGTTAGCATATTTTGAAATACTGCATGCATAAAAGCAACAGGTAGAAAGGAGAGACAATTGATTTCTCTTTAAAAATATAAACAACTGAGGATGCCACAAATGTAAAGTGTGCTTACAAATTTTTTTTTTACTTATTTTGTTTTACTTTGTTCAGAAGAACTCTCAACAACTGGGAGTAATTTATAAATGTATATAATGTAAAAAAAAATACATAAAAACTAAACTGAAAGTGAACCAAAAAAATACTGATGTCTAGAACAATTTTAAAAAAAAGAGCCTCAAAGTCAGAAGAACCCAGGTTTATATCAAAGCTCTGACACATACAGGCTATGTAACACTGGCCTAGTTCTCTTATACTCTGTATTCTGGGCAACTACCTTTGACTATAAGTTGTAAAGAAGGTATGTTCCCTGCATTAAGGGAGTTTCTTTTTTCTACATAAATTCTGTAAATCAACATAATCATATGTCCAATCCTAACCTAGTCCCTGTATACACTGTATAATTCAAACATTCGTGTAAGAGCTATACAAGAAATAAAATACGATTCCTACTCTCTAGGAACTCATAAGAATCTAATTTTGAGATAGGGTTTATTTCTGAAACAGAAGATATTTTATTTCTTCCTGAAAAAGATGCTTTGCCATCAAGACAAAATTCAGTAAAGACTACCTGATCCTCTAAAAATTACTGATAGCATCTTTTGAAAATAGGTAAACATGTGAAGCTTTCTAGTCAGCTGAACAAAGAATTTTTTTTTCTCTAAAGACACATTAGAACTGGAAGGAAACTGAAAACTAAGTCCCAGCCTCAGTTTATTCCTTTACAAAATGTATAATAACACCTTTCTAACAGGACTTTGAGGACAAAAAGTGTTCATCATCTGTAAAATGAGCTGGAAAAGGAAATGGCAAATCATTGCAAATGGGGTCATGAAGAGTGAGACAAGATATTAGACAGGATACAACAAAAACCCCAAAACACTAAATAAGTGTTATCCATTAATAATAAAAATGTGACATTAATATATTTATTATATATAAAGGGAAAATCTAGGTCCAGAGAATTATGAAGTGAATTTTTTTAGATTATAATTATATACTACTAATATAAATGAGCAAGTTTAAAATAATAACTAAAGTATTACTCTCATAGATGCTCAGTAAAAAGATCATTCATCAGAAATTTGAATTTCCTTCAGTACTCTCTGAAATTTGTGAAGGTGTATTTTCCAGGATCATAGATTTAGAGCTGGAAGGGATCTAAGAGATGATCTACTTCAAACTCCTCATTTATAGATAAGGGAACAGAGGCTTAGTGAGATTAAAGGACATGCCCATGGTCACATAGATAGTAAATGTCAGAGGAAATATTTGGATCTAGGTTTTCCTGGCTCCAAGTTCATACTCTATCCTTTAAACCAAACTGCCTGTGATTTTAGGAATGGTTTATGTGAAAGCAGTTAACATAAACGCAAGTACCATTTCATTAATATCTTTTCCCTGAATGCAATAAAAAATGTACACTTTTTTGTCCTTGATTACTACTTGAGCAGTTTACTGGCAGAGTGGACCATGATTATTCTTGCTTTCTCCTTTTCTCCCTTCTTCTTTCCCCCCTCCTCTCTTTTTCCTTCCTTCCTACCTTCCTTTCTGTTTTCATCATCATCATTGTGCAAAACACAATGATCAATTTGACTTTTAATTAGAAAGTGATTAACAAGACTCTCCCATTTTGATACATTCACAGTGTCTGATAAAAATAATTATGTGTGTCTATGTAGAATCACAGAATATCAGAGATGGAAGGGTTGTTAAAGGTCCAACAGGTAACTGAAAAATGAGCCCCTCCAGAACATCTCCATTAAATGGTAGTTCAACTTTTACTTGAAGGCTTCATGTGAGAGAGATCCGTTTATCTCCATAGGCTGCTCTTGCACAGTTATAAATTCACCTTTTTTGCAACTTCTATCCATTCTTCCTAGTTCTGACACCTGGAACCACACAGAAAAAGTCTACTTCCTCTCTTCCATTCCCCGCCCCGCCCCCCCACCCTGCCGCACCCTACCATTTTCTACCTTATATAAGTTTTATATCTAGCTCACCTGAGGTCAATTTATTGTTAATGTCTTATAGGTCTCTTGAACTGCCTACAATACCTAGCACAGTATTGAGAATACAATAGGTTTGCAGAAAAAGTTGTCTCGATTATCTATAAAGTGGGAACAAGACAGCTCTCATATGACATTAGGTGAGATAGTTGTTTCCCTGTATCATCAGTCAGAGATTAGGAAGCAACTCCTAGAGGTCACTTGTTAAGTTGTGAAGAATATTGTAGCAGGAGTCAGGACATCATGGTTGTATGGTCGTCTGTCATTAATCAGCTGTGTGACCATTAATATGTTGTTCCCCTATCTGGGAAATTTTATCTTCTGGAAAACTAAAGGATTGGCTTAGATGGTCAAGAAGATCCCTTCCAAATCTAAGATAATTCTTAGGCATTAATCTTGAAATTAAATGAGATGTAAAAGGAGATATATGTATTAGTAGTAGCAATAAAGTAGTAGTAAGTAATGCAGATCACATATATTCCATCTTCACATTTATATTTTACCTTTTTATTCTTTGATTTTTTTCATATGGGATCACTGACCTAGGGATTAAAAATATTTAATTTTCATGGATAATACAAAAGTTTTATAATACTTTCATTTCCAAGTATATCTCTATACCATAGTCTGTCATCTTGAGGGAAAGGCATGGTGGAAGAAAGAATTTTCTCACTATCCTTGTGTATAAAATCAGTCATTAGAGTGATATTTTTTCCCTTTTTTCCCCACTAATTGCACTATTTGTGCAATCATTGTATATATTGTTTTCCTGATTTAGATTCTTTTCTTCTATCAGTTCATAAAGGTCCTCTCATCCTTTTCTGAATTCTTCATAATCATCATTTTTTACACAGTGTGAATATTGCACTACCTTCATTTATCAACATTTATTTAGCTATTTCCTATCAATAGGATACACTTTGTTTCAATTTCTCTGCTATCAGAAAAATACTTCTGTGTGACTTATTTTAAAAGGAAAATTAGCAGCAAAATCTTCTAGGTATGAGTTTGTTGTAATTTTAATCACCTTGAGATATCTGGAGTCCTTGACCCTTTGCAGATGTGTGGGTCCCAGTGACAATGGACCATCCTCTTTACTAGTTCCTCTAAGATAATCAGGGAGACACTCAGACACATTTTGAGTCTTATCTGTAGTAACCAATAATACTTCTGTTGAATCAGGAAAGGGAAAAGGACAGAGAACATGAATGTTCCTATGCCCCTTGTCATTCAGTGGAGTTGTCAATCAGCATTAGAAGAGTCAACTTTTTAATTAAAATTGCTCCTGTCTTGTCCAGAGATGATTGACAGGTCATCTATTCCTTGAAATTTATGGGCTTCATAATATTTGGGCCCCTATAATACAAAATTAACCATAATTTTAAAGTAAAAAGAGAACTTACAAGCTATCTAACCTAATCCTGTCATCTTACAGTAATAAATTAGTACTTCCATCTGTATCCCAAAGATATGCTCCCTGGGTTTTAGTCCTCTGCCACCTCACTTTGATAGAGATTCATTTTTCTGGCTTAATCATGGTGTCTTTATCCTTCCTCTTCTCCTTCTTAAGCAGGTTTCACAAGTCAGGCTTTTAATAAGTTCAGCATTTCCTGGGGGAAAAACTCATTTCTTTCACTTACACATTTGAACCTTCTAGTCTAAATTAAGTAATTTTAATTCAATTCAACAAATATGCTAATCACGTTACAAAAATCTATTAAGCTCCTCATGTTCAGCGAGTTAATATGTATTTTGTAAATCTCAAAGACATATAAATGTTAGTTATTATTAAATAACTGCAACAATAATAATTTTTATTCATGGTACTGTTCTCAGAGGGAATGGACTAAAGATAAAACAGAAACCAACAATAATCACAAGGAAATAGTTACTGACCTCAGAAAAACCTTAGATTCTATTGGGGTTTCACATGTATACACATTTTTTAAAAATGCAAATTATATACAAAACAATGTAAATTTCAAGAACATTAAAGTTGAGGGGACGGAAATCAGAAAAGGAATCTTGTAAGGAGTTGGTGACTGAGTTGTGTCTTGAAAGAATATAGAGATCCTGAGATGTAGAACTAAAGAAAATTTCAGATCTAAACCTTCTTCCTAGGTGTATCTTGCTGTGTCTTTACTTCTATTGTATATATCCTATACTATCTAGTTCTGAACTCAGGTTGGCCTGTTTCCTGTTGTCTGAGTTAACATACACACTGAGAACCAATATAAAACATGTCTTTCTTTTGCCTTTCGATAAGGAATCACTATATTCAACAGTCACTGGTCCTGCTTGGGTTTCTTCTCATTGATGATGAATTCTGTAACATATATTTTTAAAACCACAATTATAAATAAAAAATAGTATACCGAGGTATCAGCATATTCATATCCCTACAGTAATCACACAGGGATATTTCACATAATGTTTAAACATGTCTTATTGCTCAAAATTTTATTATAAAAAATTCCTGGTACATTTTGTTTGGGCACAACATAATACCAAAATCCACCATTCACAAAGTAGCTTACTGGAAAATGAATAAGCACCACCTCTGTAACTATGATTGATGTCACTTGACGTTTTCTACTTCTATGCTTTATTAATTATTAACAGAAAGAAAGGATGCCTTTTAACAAATACAGAGTAATAGTATTTCAGTATTTGACCAGAGTATTGTTTTCTGTTAGAGTAGGATTTACATATTTTTAAATTTGTATTGATTCTCTATCAATTCTGCTTTTAAAGGCATTCTTCTTGAGTTTTTGGACCTCTTTTGCCATTTGGGTTAGTCTACTTTTAAAGGTGTTATTTTCTTCAGCAATTTTGGGCCTCCTTTAGCCAGCCATTAACTCATTTTTCATGATTTTCTTGTATTCCTCTCATTTCTCTTCCCAATTTTTCCTCAACCTCTCTTACTTGATTTTCAAAATCCTTTTTGAGCTCTTCCATGACCTGAGACCATTTCATACTTTTTTTGGAGGCTTTGGATGTAAGAGTCTTGACCTTCTCTCTTCCTCTGGTTGTATGCCTTGATCTTCCTCATCCAAAAGGTTGGAAGAAAATATCATTTCACCAAGAAAGTGACCTTCTATACTTTCATTTTCCCCCCTTCCTGGGCATTTTCCCAGCCAATTACTTGACTGTTGAGTTCTTTGTCAAGTGGAGTGTATACTACCCCAGGCTTCAGAGGTTTTGTGTAGTTATTCTTCAAGATATCTCTAGGGACCTGTAAATTCTCAGCTCCTCCAAAGTGGCATAATGAAGGAAGAGTTGTTTACTCCTCTTCTAGTCTGCCCTTTGGTCTTTGAGCAACCATAAGCACTCCGTTCTTTCCTGGAACTGCAAGTAGTATTCCCTCTCCACAGTCACCCTTAACTTCACCATGTCAG
>CM053769.1:234694745-234724135 GCA_028658325.1 Potorous gilbertii
AAAGCAAATCAGGGCCCTGAATATTGAGGTACTGATATTTTCTAACATAAAATTTTAAATGAGTAATTTTTAATAACTGTCAAGAAATTCCTAGTCCCAACATTCAAATTTTTCTCTAGAAATACTAAAAGGAACTTTTTTGGAAAAGCTTTAGAAACACACAGATAAAGAAAATGCTGTCCTACAATTAAATATGTACTCCTGAAATACATCCAGCAATCTGAAAAGTGAATCACCTATGTGTCACTAAAATACCACCTAATGACTGGAAACCCAGGATGAAATGTTATCCAGGTGAGCTTGGAGGTCATGAAATATCTCAAACTATTGTGGGAAAAAAAGCCAACATAGTTTTTGTGTTCCAATCACGGTAGGTAGTTTTATTACAGCAAATCTACCTTTAGCCACAAAGTGTATATTAAACTTGTATTAACTGTCCCTTTATGTATCATAATTATTCTATTTTTATCTCTAAGGACTCAGAAAAATCAGGTATTTTTGCACTTAAATTGGTTACTTAGCTATCTACAGACAGCCAGTAAAGACTGAGACCAGAGGTGGAATGAATTTGACTGATCTTTAAAAGTGATACTATATAATTTCCCTTTGCTGTCTGATAAGTTTCCCTTGAGACAGAAGAAGAGACTCCATTTCTGCTAATGGACTTAAATTGGTTTTAATAGTGCTAGGTATCAAACTTAGATACATAAGGATAGAGAGGGGTCGTTGACCCCTGCTCTGGGCTGAAAGGAGATCAATATTGCTGATCTAGTTTCCTGTCTCACTACATCTCTCTAACCTTCATCTATTACTACAGTTACAGAAATGATCCTTTGGCACTCTAAAGTAAAGCCCAGTTAAGCTTAGGTGTGAGAGCTTTAGAAGGGTGTAGAAAAGAGAAGATCATTTTCTAAAACAATTGTCTTTGTGGAGCAGAAGCTGCTTATTGAAGGACCATTAAGTAGCAATGGAATTCATGGCTTGCTGTAAAGTGCTAAGGTAGAGAAGATGATTTCTTCAGAAGTCAGTGTTTTTGCTTTATTTGTTGTTGTTGTGTGTTAAACTATTGCCTCAGTCTCTCAAGTGGATAAAATCAAATTCTATGTAATATTGGAAACCTTAACCCTAATCACCTTTGCCAGCTAAGTCCACTAAGTCAGTAGAGAGACTTTCTTGAGGGGCAGTCTGTCTGTCTGTCTTATTTTCTGGAAATAATAAACCTTCATCTAGGATATGAGATTAAGGGAAGAATTATGTCAGGTATTCAGAAACATTTTCAAATATTCAGAATGTCTCTGGGCAAATATTAGTCATTAGTCATTGCATTTAAAGCATTTTGTATCTGCTCAAGCTAGAGCATATGATTGAGTCGACATACAATTTTATTTTGTTTTGTTTTTACATAATCTAAATTTCAAATTCCTGCTTATAGATACAAATAGATTTTAATGGGGATATATCAAATATGTAAGAGATAGGAAAATCGGGATCAGTTCTTGTCTCAAATAATTGTGTAATAAGTTTTGTTCCCACTGAACTTCACTGCTTTCTCAGAGGCTCTTGATGGAACTTTTACTGTTTTAGCCTCTTTCAAAAATCTTGAGAAACTAACAAATTGAATATTTTAACTGTTAGAAAGGAATTTCCAATCATAAAAGAAGCTTCCCTGGGGAAAGGTTGTGCCTATAAGTTATGGCTGTCAATCTTCTTTTTCTGGCTTCTATTACATTTCTTACTATTGCATCTGGATGGGGCCAGTGTATTTGAAATTGATTTTCTTGAGAAGGAAGAAAAATGAATGGCTGCATAATCTCTGAAATCTGTTGTAATTTCCCTTGCATGTTACTTAGCATTCTGTTTATAATATCAATAGAGAAATAGAGGCAAAAATATATACATTAAAAGGGATTTTTCACAATGTGAAAGGGCAATTCATTTTTCTTATGTTCACCATAGAGTTCCTTTTTAAAGAGTGAGAGTCCCAGTAGGTTTGTGCATATTTTCAGGTCATTACATCCTTATAAGGAGGCAAAAGGCATATTGTAAATGCAGTAGGATTCACTGCCAAATTAGAGATCAGTCAGCATTGGAAACTTTTATATTGTTGTTGCAAAAGTTGTATGCTTCATGTCATTTAAATACTGTAATTCATTTTAACAAGGTGGAGCCTTCTTCATAAAAAGAAAATACTTGGAACATTTCATGAACTGTAAAGAGGGGGAGAAAACAATGTTTTCAAAATGTGTGTTTCATAGTTTGTTTGGGAGGGTTTAAGTAATTGTAGATTTAATATTTCCAAAATACTTAGCCATTCACAGACCTCCACAGTCTGTGCTTACCTTCCTTCCC
The DNA here is from genome assembly GCA_028658325.1 of Potorous gilbertii. Classification (NCBI taxonomy): domain Eukaryota; kingdom Metazoa; phylum Chordata; class Mammalia; order Diprotodontia; family Potoroidae; genus Potorous; species Potorous gilbertii. The sequence goes on from CM053769.1 coordinate 234,697,095, forward strand.
CCACTATAGCACTTTATACATACACCTCTAACTAGATGGCACAGTACAGATAGGTTTAGCCTTGGAATCAGGAAGACTTGAGTCCAAATCCAATTTCTTATACTTACTAGCTAAGTGACCCTGGACAAACTACTTAACTTCTTTCAGCCTCAATTTCCTCATCTTTAAAATGGGGACCATTAATAGTACCACTTTTCCAGTTTGTTGTGAGGGTCAAATAAACTAGCTTAGCAAATTTTAAAGTCTTATGTAAATGCTAGCATCCTCATCATCATGGTTATCATTGCCGTTAAGATTATAACTATTTCTTCTTCTCCATCATGCCCTCTACTTTCCAGTGAAACCTGAGACTACTCATTATTTCTTGAATATATCCCACATGCTCTCTTTTTCATTACATTTTTTGTACCTGTAATTCTCTACCAGTCATCTTTGCCTCTCAATACTTGATCTATTAAGTCTTAGTACAGCAATGATCTGCCTATTGTAGGCACTTAATAAATGTTTGATATATTTGCATGCAATGTTCTTTCTTCTTAAAGTGGTTTCTCCTTCAATGTAAAAGCCCTTTATATTCTTTCTGGCTCTAGCTTACCTTTACAATTAGATACTTCTTACAAACTATGGTATAGACCAAATGCTTGTCTTCACACAAACCTTAGTCCATATCAAAAACACACCACTTAGTCCTTTGTATTTCATAGAATTCCCCATTGCCTTCACAGCTCAGCTCAGATCTGACCTCTTACCGAAATTCTTTCTTGCCATTTTCCCAGTTTCTTCTTACATCTAAATTTTCTCATGTTTATATTGTGTACATGTTGTATCTGTTTTCATGTATGTATTCATTTTCTTTCTCTGGATAAAATGATAGTTTCTTGAGAAACGGAAATGTTTCACTTTTGTCTTTTGTAGCCCCAGACTATGATGCCTGGTATGTTGTAATCACGTAATATTTTTTTCTTGATCTACTTTTTAAATAAATTTTGTGACTCTCTTCATTTCAGTTATAATTCATTATATGAATTCAATTCAGATCAGGAAATAATAAACACCTCTATTATGTACCAGGAATGGTATTAGGTTCGATGCCTGAGATACAAGAACAGAAATGAAATCTTACTTTCCCTGAGGGAGCTTAAAATTCTATTAAGGAATATAATATGTATATAGGTAAATGTGTATATGTAAGAGCATGTATGTATTTGTATTAATACATATTAATATGAGAGGAAGTGTGGCACAGTGGGTAGAAAGAATTCCTTGGAGTTAGGAACACTTGGGTTAATGTCTTGCCTCTAACATATACAAGTTGATCTCACTTCTGGCACTGATATTACAAATTGGAGAGTAGTTATAGACTTGCAATAGTAAAAAGGACTTTCTTCTCAGGAAATTTCCTAAATAAATTCACAGACCCAGTCCAAAAAATTTTTTAAGCATTTTGTATGATGAGATACATGTTCAAATTAATATAATTCTGTTTAAACATCTAATTCATATTGCCTATATTCCAATTATTCATGTCACAATGCAGAATTGTTGCCCTTAATATTCATGAAGAAAGGATCCATGCTAATATTTCTCTTAAAGTTATATAAAATAAAAATATAAAATAATTATAATACAAAACACTGTATGATAGATCCCTTGAGGAATATCAAAGAAGTGTCAGGGTGATTCAAAGGGAGAACAAGATTATGTTTAAATTCAGATATCATGAGGAATTAGCACTCTAGCTATTTAAATAGAATTTTATGAAATGAATAGAAATTTAGTTGGATGGTATTGTTGAGGTCTAGGGGTATTAAGACCCCAAAATTCAAGTGCAAGCAATGCAAGTACTGGCTCAAATGAATTCCACCTAAGTCTTCTTTCAGCCAAAGACAAGGTTTATTAGAACATCAGTCAGGATGGGTGAGATTTTAATAATTCACACTATTATGACACTTGTATTGACAAGCAGGCCAGACTGAATCTGAGATATTGGTCAGACTCTTAAGGAATCTGAGAATTTGTATCTCTAATGCAAGCAGATCAGATTCTTAAGGAATCTGTGCAATTTAAGGTGGGGAGCGGGGAAGGAAGATTGACCTTATCTACAGAAAACTGTGGGGAAGATCTAGGAATGACCAAGTAGCCTGGGCTGTCAGAGAAGGAAAGGAAAAGAAGCTGGCAGTCCCAGCTACCCCAGGCAAATGCCAGGAACTTGGGCCATGTGGAAGAGGTCTAGATGAAATCAAGCAGTGGTGGCCTATAGTATGGCCAGTCACAGACAAGGAGGAGCACAATGAAAGGATTATTAACTAGGAAGGGTCAGGTGACCCAGGCAAACACCAGGGAAAATCCAGGGGCTTTTCTTTTTTTGAGGTCCACATCCCAAAGACATAGTCTTTCCTTTTGGGAGTTCAGATCTCATCCCCATCAGTATTGGTAGATTGGGAATGACATTCCGGAATATATACTGTAAGGGAAGTGAAGAGGGGAGAAAATGTGAGAAACATTTGGGGAACAGCAAGTAGTCCAGTTTGCTTGGAATGAAAATATGTGGAAGGTAAAGGTGGAAGAATGGAAAATTAAACTGACTTCAGATTAAAGATAGGCTTTGACTACCTGGATTAGGATTTTTTTTTGTTTATTTGTGAAAGTGTTTTGTTTGTTTCATTTTGGGTAAACAATGGGAATAGTTGTTTCTTTTTTTTAAGAGACAGTCACTGAGAATGACTTAAGAGCAATACTTTATGGAATTATTTTTCACTTGTATATATAATAAAAATTGGGGGAGAAAGATAAAAATGAAGAAGTAGTTATGGAGCAATTTAGCACTCTAATAATAGCCCAAATGAGGGGTACAAAAGGTCTAAACCAAGCTGACAAGTGAGTATAGAAAGGCAAGTAGGGATCTGAAAAAAAAAATAAGGCAAAGGCAAAAACACAGTATTTGATAGATAAGTAAAAGTTTCTCTTTACTTTAAAAATTTTATTTTTACATTTTAAAAAAAACTAAGTTCAAAATTCTCTCCCTTCCTCCTTTATTGAGATGGTAAGCAATATGGTATCAATTACATATATATGAAGTTGCATAATACATTTCCATATTAACAATGTTGCAACCAAAAAAACAAGAAACATAAATTTTTTTAAAAAGGATGCTTTAAGTTGTAATAAGAATTAATCAGTTACCATAATATGTTGCTGCTTTCTTCCTAGTTTTTCTGGTTCTGCTCACTTTGCCTTACACCATTTCAAATAAGCCTTCCCAGGTTTTTCTGAAACCATCCTACTCATCAATAGTGTTCAGTGACAGTAATATACCACGACCTGTTCAATCATTTCCCAACTGATGGGCATCCCTTCAGTTTCTGGTTCTTTGCCAGAAATATTGTTTTTTAGGTTAATTATATGAGTATTTTCCCAGAATAGCATTTGATACTAAGATTTATTTATTTTTGTTTTTTTAATTACATGTGAAATACTGAAATTTTATTTATTTTAAAAATAATTATCTGATATACAAAGACTATGATATTAAGTGTTTTAAACTACATTTTAGGACTACATCTCTACTTTTTATCCTGCATTTGGCTTCAAATCACTCTCTCATTTCACTATCATTTTAATATTTCTTCTTTATTCATGAAGAATCGTGCATATAACAGATGTGCATGAATACTGTTTCAGGAAAAAAAAACTTTTCACCTAATAAATTTTGAAGTATATTTTGTAATCAATTATCACAGGACAATACTAAGTAAGACAGGATTAATAATGAGTTGAGTTTAATTAGCTGTTAGCACTTTTTTTCTTGCCTAGGCTAACCTATAACAATTTATACATTTACTTCTTTAAAGCTAATTACTTATAAATAATAGTTTTCCCCTATTCTGTTTTTCTACATTTCCTGTAATATAATGGGATCATTTGCAAACAAATCCTTCATGGCTATTTTTTTTCTTATGACTTTTGATTAAGGAAATGCAAAGGATTCCTGGACTTGGATTATTTAGGAAAATTTAACTGGGCTGTTCAAATATCAAGACTTGAGGGAAAAAGAGATTATACTTGAGATTTTAAAACTATAAGTCAGTTTCCTTGTGTCAGTAGAAATTCAGATAAAATGTAATCTCACAAGGACAGTAATAGAGTCTGTATCTAAAAACTGCCAGAAATTGCACTACAGAGGCTTCAGGGAATGAGGTTATTGTTCCCTATATGTCCAGCATTTAAGCTTTCAGATTTTATTTCAAGAAATAGTGAGGCAATTAGAATAGCGTCTTTTTAAACCTTTGAGTATAAAATATCATTTTTTTTCTACTTGCAATACCTCATCAGCAAAGGTGTGACATGACTTAATCTGGACACAATTTACATGAGGAGTGAAGGATTTGAATTTTTACATAGAGAACATGGGATTTTCTTTTAAAGTTATTTTTTCTTAGATATGTTACAAGTCAATGCAAATGAACGTAAGAGTTATTTTGCTCATATTTTTGTAGCTCATTTCTAGGGCATGCTGGTCCTTGTTTTGCTCCTGTTCATTCGGGACTTGATTTTAAATCCTTTACTAGTGGTTTGACTATAGGCAAGTCACTTAACTTTTCAAATTTAATCTCCTTCTTTGTAACAAGAACTAAATAATATTTGTGCTACCTACCTCCATGATGTTTGTGAAAATAATTAGTTGAAAAATTTAGAATATAATATAAATGTGACAACCAGATCAAGAACTCTGTGATAAGTTAATATTAGTTACCAAGAATCCATTCATACCCATACTTGGAAAGCCTATGATATGTCAACTACTCTGATGGCATCTTTATGGCATAGCAGATACAGTGATGGCATTGGAGTCAGACATACCTAAGTGCAAATCCTACCTCAGATTTTTATTAGCTGTAGGACACTGGACAAATCATTAAATCTGTCTGTGTTATTTCCTCATCCTTAAAATGGGGATAATACAGGATTGTGTCAAATATATAATAAGATACTATTTATAAGGTATATTAAAATACTTAGAGTCTTATATGTGTAAGTTATTGATTATAGTGATTATGACAATGATGGTGGTAGTAGTAGAGAGTATGCAATACAATATGAAATAATAATAATGTAATATAATAGTATGATATAATATGTATATATAATAATATAATGTAATATAATCATTGTTCTCCAGGACTCAAGCTATAGGTGGGAACTTATAACAAGTACTGGGATTATTGAATAGTTGGAACTAGATTTTTGCTAAAATTTTATACTAATATAGGTTGTGCTTGTTGCCTACGGTCAGGTTCTTTAACCACCATCCCCTTAAACTCCAATAAGTTTTCCTTTGCTGGATATGAATTTTATTACTATTTTTGACTATTATATTATGACTATTATAAACCTTGAATCCCTCCTAATTCCCCAACCAAATGTCCTTTAATTGCTGGTGATTGTAGTGGTGGTGATGGGGTATTCTTAAGGAGTTTCAGGGTCTAAAGGCATTATTAATTTTTCTAAGGATATCCTCACTTCTCAGTAAACATTTAATGTAGGTGAAAATGTCACAGACTGTTGTAAGGTCAAAATGGCATCCTGGAAGAGAAGGGGGAGGGAAATGGGCGTATAAGGTCCTTTGCTTTGGTGTATGCAGTTGGTATAAACATGCTTGATATAATACTATAACTGTCTTTTAACTTGGGTCTCTTAGAAAATGCTTTGATTAGAAGTGACTTAAGTTTTAATTGCTATAGAAGACGGAAGAAGGAGCTATTTGGGAAAAGATGAGCCTGGAAGGCCCTTCTAAAACTGTACTGTGAAGGATCAGTCAACTCTACCTTTCAGCAGAACAGTCACAGAGAAACTACATTTGTAGCAAAGCTCTGTGTAACGTTCACACATACACACATGTACACACACATATACTCACATACATATATGCATATACACATATACATATATACTTCTATGTATGTGTGTGTGTGTGTGTGTGTGTGTGTGTGTGCAGCTTTTGGAGACTTTCCTCTATAGTGGTCGATAACATATATTCATGATAATATTAACAGTTGAGTTACCTTATCCAGTTCATATGACTTTAGATATGATTGTTGAGGTTTTTGCCCAATTATAAATTCCTTTTATCATATGGTAGATAAAGGTGCCCTTGGCATTATCAGTTGCTGAACTAGAAAGCTAGTTTGTATGTATCAGAATAATAGTGACCTTTTAGTTCTATTATCACATGAATAATATCTATCTATTGCTAATTTTGAAGAGAAATAGCCCAAATTCAGGAACCAATAGTAAGGTCACTGCTTTTTGCAAGTGTTTTATTTAAAGCTCTGCCTTTGTTCTCACAGAAAAACTTATCTCCTCTACTGTGGAAGTAGGACTTTCCCCTCAAGGCGGTAGGATACTTCTGCATTGACAAGATAATTTCCCCAATAGCAAAAAGGAAGGAATTTTAATTCTCAGATGTCCTTTCTTTCTTAAAGCTGCCTGTCAGCCTTTATAGACTTGTGTCTATAGAAAGGATACTGGTAAGAACCAGAAGATTTGGAATTGTTCCACAAAAAAAATCATTCAATCTTTTCTGATCCAGTTTTGTTGTTAGGGCACTCTACACTTGTGGTGGGTTAAACCAATATCAGCAAATAGTGTTTCAAGCAATATCAAACATCCAAGTCAGAAAAACTAGAAGAAATAAAACACAAAGTAATGGTGTAAAAAAAAATCATGAAGACAAGAAAAGAACTGAAGAAATATTTAAAGAAGTATTTGAATTTGGGGCCCAGGGGACACTTAAAAGTTATACCTCAGGACATGATGATTTTGTCCAATTTTTGGACTCCAGACAAGCACTAGTCTCAACAACCAATTTCATTGAGTTGTGTCACGCTTCCCCTTGCCCCTTTTACATCAGAAGCAATTTTTCCCCTTACTAAAAACTTTTTGTCATTCTAGTCCACTGATCATACATTGAGGGAATTCAAATGAGTAAATCTTCAAAATTATGTATAATCAAAACAGATTAGATACTTAGCAGGCATTTTAGAATACAATTCCACCAGAGTCATCCTTCAATGCCTCATCATGTCATATGTAATAATTAACAAGCAGATATTAAGTCCTATTATGTGTTGGGTACAAGCATACAAAAACAAAACCGAAACAGATCCTTCCTTCACAGACTATAGATTCCATTAGGATTCTAACCTAAGTTCTCAAACACCTTTCTAATGGATTACCAATTATAGCTGGTCCAATCCTGGAAGACTTTGTTTATTGGTGTAGTAATGAACTGTGTACTTTTCATTAAAGAACTAACCTAACCTAAGTTTAAAAAGTTCCATTTCCAGGTTAGCCATGGAGTAATAAATTAATAATAAACTATAGTAATTATTAGATAAATTATAATTAAATTACTGAACAAAATCATGACTCTTTAAAGTGTATCGAGCAAGCCAAAGGCCTATCCACATTGATGTAATCAGAGTTATCTTTGAAATATTGACTTACTTAGACAACAACAAATATTTGCACCCTATTCTTTGGTGGATGTCCAAAGTTCAGATAAAACACACTCCCTGACTTCTTAGAACTCACAATTTAATAGAGGAAATATAACTAGAATAGATTGCTACAATATACAACACAAGGTAAGTGCAATAAAGAAGTAGAAAAGAAGATGCTATGAGAAATCTGGGTATATAGGTTGTGTGGTTTTTGATTTTTTTTCTGGAAAGCAGAAACCTACACTGGTTTGGCTGAATGAACTGACCCAAAAAAGAGTTAAGCTGGAAGATAATATTTTTAAACTGGCAGCCTTGTCACATGATATAGGAATCATTCATCTTAGAACCCTTACTAGCTGGATAGGACAAAATACAAATTTGACCAAACATCCATTGGTTTACTCTAGGAAAGTGAATATAGATTCCCCCAACAATTACTAAGGAAAACTACTTAGCCAAGTAGCTTGCCTTTGTATGTTATCTGAACACTGTCCTTTCAATAACACCCTTGTAGATCAACTCAAGAGTCTTACTTAGAATTTCCTTATCCTCATAATAGAAGCTGTAATTTTTTTGCCGTATGCTATAAAATAATTTGATTAAAAAACAAGAGCTTTAGCATACAGGATAACTAAATAACTGTTAAGGTAGCTATTTGCAGTTCCAATAGTAATACTATACATTTGTATTTTATATGCTCAGCAACATACTGATATTTATCTTATATTGTGGTGCCCAGAACTGAACTCATTACCTTAGATGGCTTCTGAGATATTTTTGCAAATAAAATAAAATAACTACCATCATCACTGGAAAGTCAGATTTTGGATGATTTTTTTTAACAAAATTTCTTAGATTGTTTCTCAAATTTCGGACATAAGGATTTTGCTAGCACCATAATCTAAGCTTTTCTATACTCATGAGAGTTTTTGAACTACTCGCATAGTCTGCAAGAATGCAAAGTTATGTTTATGTTATGATGAGACATCAGTATAGTATGTAAAAACTCTGTATTTAAGTAAATATTGAATGAATAAATAAATGAAAAATCTTCCTTTCAGGGAAACGAATCTGTAGATGAAATTCTTTAGTTGGGAAGAAAGGTATCTTGGAGGTGAAAAAAAGTTTGTAAATTGTGCAATTTTATTTGATGATGGTCACACTGATACGGTGAATATCTTAGAAAATAGTAAGAGTAGAATAAAATAAGGGAACATTTTATTTGGCTACATGAATCCTATGCAGTAACTCATTGCATATTAACAATAAAAGAATAGGACAAAATGTTGCCCTGAGAATGTTTCTATCTGAACTTCACCTGAAGTTGATCCAAACTGTGAAATCAGATGATGGTGTTGATGATTATGACACTTCTGCTGCTGCTGCCGCTGCTGCTGCTGCCAATAGAAATAACAATAACTTTCACATTTATGTATCACATTAATTTTTGTTAAGCTCTTACTATCCAAAAATGAAATGAAAAGCCTCTGAAATGAATTAGTTCTCCAATAATGGAAGTCTTCAGCTGAAGAAGAGATGACCACATGAAGGGCATCGTGTAGAGACATTTCAGGTACAGGTTAGATTGGATGATCTCCGCAGTACCTTCTAAGTTTGATTTTGATCTTTGACCCACTTCTTTTTTGATCACCTACCTTTACTGTCACCTTTCCCAACCCAGTGTCCATTCTCTTTCTTTTCCTACCACTGTCTTCTTCTATGAGCCAGTTTTAATTCCTGGTTTCTTAACTTCTCTTTCACGTGTCCTCCTTTTGTCAAAATATCTTGTTTATTGAGTTGTACCACTTTCCAGACAGAATGAAATCTATAACAGAATGATGAGTACCAAAAGTGATGTAGCCATTCTTTACTAAGCATAAGAAAATTAAGAAGATATTCCAGGGCAGAAAGGATGTTAGTGTGGGTCATGATGGTAGCAACTAGACACTGATGAACTAGTAGATTCACTGTAGCTTCTGAGAATAGACCCCAACCCCCTTCCCCAGCAGCCTGGTGCCTTGGGGAGAACAGATCTTGGCTAATCATCCTGGAGGAATGTGGTGAGAATAGGAATGACTCGGACCCTGGGACCCTGTAAGTTGAATGTAACCAACCCCCACCATCCACCTTGACCTCTTACCAGTGGACCCAAGAGACCAATCCAGCCCAAAATAGGCCTGGCCTCCAGGAGTGGCACAACACCATGCAGATCACTCTGAAGACCCTCCAGTAACAGACCTTCAAGACCTTCAACATTGACCCAGAGGAGACCTACTGGATATAATTAATACCACATTATGTGTGGATAGAAACATTTGAAGAAACATCATCCAAAGAGGTCTCTTCTATTTGGATTTTGAGATAAACCATCTCCATAATTTTAGGTTAAGGCACTGAAAGAGAAGATTGAATCAGAAAAGAGGAAAGGTGCTTTTCCAGTAGGAGGCTAAATATTAATTTATGCAAGCAAGATAATACTGCTCTCAAAAAATATAAAATTGTTGAGAATTTTCTAGTGCTTATGGTGACAAAACTCAAAGCAGCAGCTATACCATTAGCACCATCACTGGCTACCATTCAACAAATCAAATCCTGTTACCACTACTGGAGATAGTTCGTCTATAGCATCATCTTTGACTCAATTCCCAACTCTTTCCCTTGCCTTGGCTTCCACCCCCACACCTACAGCTGTCATTTCCTCAACTGATTAAAAAGCTAATCCAATATACAATTGAAGGGAATATTTCAAATCCAGTTTTCTGAAGCTTGTATACTTCCCCCCCCCCTTTTTTTTCATATGGGAGTCCACTACCAACTCAATTCACTGACATTGTATTTCTTTCTTTAAAAAAAAAGCACATACGACTTTCTCCAGCATCTTTTCTTCCATTAGAACAAAAAAGATCAAATTCTACTGGGATGATTTGGAAGAGGAAGCCGGTAATATGTGAAACTTTAGAAAATAGACAATCAAGGTGATATGCCATATTAAAAGGAAAATCTTAATAATAGTGTTGGCTTTCTTTTATTATGTTTTGCCTTTTTTTTATTCCCCTTCATAAAGCTTGGTATTTGATCCTAAGTGGGGGAAGGCATCTATACTTTTATTTCTCAAAGATATTTTGGCCTAACATAAATTTAACTATTTAAAGAATTAATTTTTGAAGTTATTTAGACTCTGTGATGCTGAGTAGGAAGATGAAGTTTGCACAGATTTTCCCCTGAAGTAATCTCTGGTAATATCCTCAGCACAGCTTGATGATGAAGCTTTTTTGAGCTTCTGTGTCATGCACTCATTGCCTTCTGTCTCCTATGAAAATATTTAAAACTATGATTTTTTCCCATAAACAGAAGATAGTCCAGTGATTACTTAAACATGCCAACTTCACTCTATTTCTTATCTTCATCTCCTTCGCCACCCCAATCCTATGATAGCTTTGGACTCTGCCTGGGACTCACCTGATTCTGATAAGTCATATTTTTACCATATTCTGCCGTGAACCAAATCTCCACATTGCTTCCCAACTATCTCCTCAGCTGCCTTCGCTCCAACCATCTTCCTCATCAAAAATTATGTTCATCTGATTTTTGTCTCTTCTCAATTCCCTGAAAGGTAGACTCTATCTACATGTTCCCCAGTTTCCCTCATCTTCTTCTCTTTCTCCTCTTCTTCCTCTTCCATTATGCCCCCTTTCCCTTCTCCTTCTTGTCCTTGTCATTCTCTTCCTCTTTCTCCTCATTGCCCTCCTCTTTCTTCTACTTTTCTCATCTCCTTTTTTCCTTCTCCTCCTCATTTCTCTTTTTCTCATTCCCTTTTTCCCCTTCCCCCTCTCCTTTCCCTTTTCCTCCTCTTTCCTTACCCTGCCAAAACTTCTAGTAGTTTTCTAAGTTAAAAAAAATCTCAGATCTGGATGAAAAGTATGATGGGGAGAAATAATAAGTGGGAACATCTTCTGTTGTGCCCCTTTAAACCACCTAACATGTTAGCTGCCCATATTCACTTTGTAGGTGTTTATGGCATCCCTCAGTTATTAGAACACTTAGAGAGATATCTAACCAAAGCATATGAAGTCTTCCCCCAGTGAAATGGACAAATGAAAACAATTTGTTCCAACCATCATGAAGGTGGCAGAAGGAGGTGCTATGGGGTGCTTAAAGCTTGGTCAGGCATCAAAGAGGCCAAAGTCATTCACCACATTGGCAGTCATTTAGACTTTTGCCTTGCCACTGGACTTTGATCACTGGAAAAGAAAGTGAGGCTGATGACCTTGTATAACTCTGCCTCACTTAAATCCAATTCAGGCAGAAGTCAAGATATCATTCTGTAATGTCACTATTCTTTTTCTGAATGAAGGATGGACAATTGCATTTGATGTAACAGTATTGCATTTATTTGTTTCTAGGATTGTTTTCCATGTATGTTGTGATATCCGTCAGCTCAATGAAGATCTGCTGGGTATAACAATGATAGGCTATATTTAATAAGACTTTTAGATTTGTAAAACATTTTCTTCAGAAAGACCCATGAGGTATGCTCTATAGTTACAAGCATTCACACTGAACAAAGAGATGCTCAGATAATATTGGTGATTTGTTCAGTGTCATTAAGTATTGGTACTTGATTTCCTGGTTCATCATCTTTCTATTAAACAAGTAATTATCAAAGAAATAGACAATGATGTTTTAATTCCCCATCTCAAGGGATTGTCTTAGAAGATGAAGGGCTGAGTCTGAAAAAATTGTACTCTAATATTAATCTCTATGATGATGATGATAAGATTACTGGATTAAAGATTTCACGTTGGAAAGGCCCTTAGATTTAGCTATTCAAATCCCTCCATTTTAAGATAAGAAACCTAAGACTGTAAAACACCAAATGACTTGCTCAAGTTTACAGAGGTGACCTAGCAGAGTAGGCTTTAAAATTCTGATACTGTTAACTCCAAAGCTATGACTTACATAGTAGACCATAATGTGATTTTATGCACATTTTGCGTATTGTGATTTCTTATGTGTATGAGATTATACTTTGCCTTCAATTTATAATTGTCTACATTATAATGACCCTGAGGAACAACAGCTTTTTATTATTACTATTTTTGCTTTCAGGAACTCACAGTTACCAGTGTAGGTTACTGCAAGCTCTGCTGTTTATGGTTATTTAGCCTGTGACCGCCATAACTTTGTTGATACCTATAAGAGTGGAAAACCTGTGGCGTCAAGGCCACATATGGCCCTCTAGGTCCTTGGGGGTGACCTTTTGACTGAGTCCAAGTTTTACAGAACAAATCCTTTTATTAAGAGGATTTCTTCTGTGAAGTTTGTATTCAGAGGTTTGCACTTGAGAAACTAAACGTTCACATGTGGCCTTGAGTCTTGGGTTCCCCACTCTTTCATTAGCCCATCTGTCTACTGAACGAATGATGCTAGGGCTTTGCTTTTTCCTTTCTCCTTCTGCAATCTTGAGCTCAGAAGAGCCTTTAATTCTGCTTTCAGCTCATGGGGCTACTTTAATTTACTAATCATTTTTACTTCACTAAATCTATAACTAACCATCATTTTCCTTTGTCTCTTGTTTTGCCACTGTTATCTCATTTCATTCTCATTTTATTCATGCTGTTACTCAGAATCAGCTCAAGCCTACTGTTTCCCATTCTGGGGTAATTTTATCTACAGATAGATGATAGGAATCAATGGGAAATTAGGAGGATCAAATACAACATATATTTGAAGCCTTTAAATTGCACTTTAAAAAATAAAGCTATTTAAGTTTTACCTTCAAATGACAAATACAAGTATTATATAAATAAGACCAAAACAGTATTACCTGACATTTATAAGTGCTGACATTTATGAAGAACTTAACATATATTCTGGTGTGAGCTTTGCAACTACCTTATAAGATAAGTGTGATACTACAATCATTCTTGTCTTACAGATGAAGGATTGGAGGCTTAATGAATAAAGAGAAATTGAAGGCATAGGACCAAGGTTCAAACCCTGGTTTTGCTCCTCATTTCTCTTAGATTGTAAGCTCCTTAAAGGCAGGGACTGACTTTTACCTTTTGTTTTTTTGCGTCCATAGCACTTAGCACAGTGCCTGGAACAGTATACATTAAGTGTTTATATATTGATTGTTTGATTTCTTCAGGGATTTAGACCAGTTATGTAACAGTACTAGGTATGGTTTAGTCACTTGTAACCTGAAGAACCGGAATATAATTTTGAAAGTCATCTAACGCTAAATCCCACATATAACTTATACACACATATATGTACACACATATACACACAAAATATACATATATGTAATAAAACTTACACGTTTACATAGTTTGTAAGAATCAGAGTTCGGATTGAAATCTATTATCTTCCTACCTCATCTATATTGCCACAATTAACTCCAGAGTAAAAAAAAAGAATTGCAATGAATTTACATTTAACGTGAATTAGAAGCATTATTTGCAGTTCTTAAATATGCACATATATTTTAAATTAACTTTATCAAGTCATAGAAAATTATCAAGTTTGATTCTACAACTCCTTCTGAACTACACTTTTGTATATTTCCCAAGGTTTATGGTTATACGTATTGACTTTCATTACCTAGTTATTATCAGTGTATACGTTTTCATTTTGATTCTGATTTCTTCACTTTGTATTTTTCATTATTGTCACTTAAAAGGAGAAAGAAATGACAATATGGAGTTTATCATAGACATGCTGATCAGTTTCAAACAGCTCTAAGGATTTATGTAATAATTAAACAACTACTGAAAATTTTAAAATTTACCCATCAGGTTTGTGATATATGTGTGTGTGTGCAACATGGAGATTATTTTTGGGATTCTAGTTGATTACAGATTAATCTAAGGATCTGTTTATGTGACATTCATTTTTTAAAATCAAAAGTATACATTTCTTATTTTGAGATCATACCATATGACATAGTATATTACCTATTTTTCATATACATATGCTTTTTCTTCCAAACAAGATTATAAAATCAATATAAGTTCAATGACTTCCTTATTTTACAATGCTTTAGCACCCAAAACAATGCTACCCATGTCAGTAACTAGGTATTAATATGCATATGTATATAAAGGACATATTAATATCTTACACCAAGATGGCAATGCCTGTGCTTACACATGTGCAAACTTACAACATATTTATACTCACTAATTCATATGTATATATTTATTTCATTTTTATGTATTTGTGTATGTATATCTAGAGAGGCATCTTATCTTTTTAGTTATCATCTATCAACCTATATCTCTATGACACTAGTGTCTGTGAGTATATAGACAATGTCATTTAGAGGAATGCTAATACGTAGGCATGGAAGTACTGAAGCAAGTTAGACTTACCTGGAGCTTATAATATTTTTGGGTAGACAAATAATATACATGTGAAACCGAAATCAAATAAAAAAACTTCATAAAATGTGGAAATTTGTGTTATATTTAGTACTGTGGGATACAGAGGTAGAAAAAATGACAAGAAAATATAGTTTTATCTTGTATATTATTATGACTTTTTTTCCAATTCTGATCTCTTATTCTATTTATATTCACTGAAATGGAAGAATGTAGCCTTTATCCTTTTTTTCCCTTCACTTTCATTGCATGCTTTTAAAAAAGTCAATAGCTTGTGAAACTCAGAGGCAACTCATGAATGTATTTATGTATGTGTGCACTCATGCACGTTTGTGTGTGTGTATGCCATATAATATTCCTAATACCTATATATGTGGCAGCTCTCAGTCTAAAATTGTTGAATAACATTATGAGTTTTTAGTCACACTGCTTTATCATTGGATAGTCCAAATTTGTTTTCTATCAATAACAATTCTTCTGTAGTTTTTTTTTATGTTATTAAAAGACTTTCCTCATAACAACAAGATAGGCTGTGTATCATTATCTCTATTTTATATATTAGATAACGGAGGTGCTGAGAAGTTTCATAACCTCCTAATGATCTATTAGATATCTCCAGAAAGATAGAAACCTATATCATTTAACATTAAATCTAATATTTAATCCACCATGCCATGTTTCCTCTCCATGTTTGTGGAAAATCCTTTTTTTTTTTTTCCGAGAGAACAGTACACAGTGGAAATAAAATTTTGTAGTTGCATCATAAAAGAAGTAGTTACCAAACTTCATTACATTTGGTGGATTCACTTAAAAATTAGAATCAGTGAAGTTTTATAAATATGTAGGCTGAAAAATTATTGTTTAAAACAAAATTCACTCTAGTCTAAAGAACTCATGTATACATGTACATATAATTTGAGAATATATATTATCAGAGGTAATATGATGGAGTACATAAAGGGGCCTTGGAGTTAGGAAATAGTGAGTTCAAAGAATAACTTTGACAGGTTATTTTTGTGCCAATAAACAATCATTTCTTTCTTGGTGACCTCAAGCAAATGTCTAAGCCTATAAAATATGGGATTTCCTAAAGAAGAAATTGCTCTTCAAGATCCCTCTATTTGTGCACCTGCAATAATAATGTATTTGGGACCCCCTGACATAAATTACTGAACAACTACAATTGATATATGTATATATCTTTGCCATTGAGTCGAAATTTGCGTCTCTGAAGTTTCTGCCTAATGATTAATAATTTTGCCTTGTGGAGCAAAAGAAAACCATTTACTTCTGTAATTACTCAAAGACAACTTTCACAAACTCTTTGGGTCTTCCTACCTACATTGTTTTCATCTCATCTTATCCTGGAGTTCTTGATCCTTTCACTATTCTGATATACACATTCACACACACACACACACACACACACACACACACACATTTCTGGAATGATTATACTTTGCTGGTTCCTTTCCTTCAATCAGTTTTCTAGAACTAAATAGAATATTTCAGGTTTAGTTCACCAAGAAGAGTATTCATTCTAAACCTTAATATTACATTAACTACTTGCTTTCTTTGCATGCTGGCTGTTGGACTAGAAATCTGTCATCTAATGAGGAGCTTAAGTGTAGGAAGATCTACTACCAGAGGTTCGGGTAACAAACAGTGATAATGAGCATTATTTTTCTGCCACAGTAACTTCACAAAACACATCTGCTGAAGTAAAGATGCCTGCAAACTATAACACTTGAATAGTGGGGATGAAATTCAATTGTTTTATTTTCTTTTTATGACAATTTCTTATATTCCTGGCTAAACTGTGAACTCCCTCAGCAGACAAACAACATATTACATTTCTATGCCCTTTATTCTACATAGCAGATGTTTTGATTTATGGTTACACAGTAAATATATCCTTTATGACTGTCCATTGAGAAGTTAACTTATTGAATATAATTCATCTAATGTTGGAAATTTTTATTGTAGAACTGTGGAAAACAACGCAAATTTCTGAATATAGTTTTCCTAAGATTCAGCTAAACAGGGACCTACTGAAGGCCTGCTATCTATCAGTGTTGTAAAAGATAGGAAAGTCATGGAAGACCTGATATCTGTTACTGAGACCTGTGTTATGTTGTTGGATACAAAAAGAAATGCACTAACTGTTTTAATGATAAAACATACTCCTTTTGTTGAAATGCCCCCAATGTTTTTATATAATAGTATTCCATTGATGGTAGTAAGCAATTATATTGGAATGGCAAAATTCCAGGCCTACATAGTACTGACCATTTTCCTTGAAAAATGTATTTCCCTATTTATACATTAAAAGTATTGCTTTTGCAAATGAAGAAATTGTCATGATTTTAGGGAGAGAATAATCAACTAGAATCAAGAAACACTAAATTCTAGTCCACAAATGACAGAGAAAATACTATAAACAAAGTAGTATAAGAAGTAATGTTGGATTATTAATTGTAAAGGGACATATGAAAAGGAAGATGCTATCTGTACCCAGAGAAAGAACTGATAGATAGAAGTATTTATAGGATAATTTAACATGTACTTATATAAAATATATATATACATATATGTAGCTATATCTAGGGTAGGGTAGAGAAGACATTTTTATAAAAAATACATGATAATTTTATTGTGTATTTGAAAGGAATAGCAAGTTGTGCATGGTAGATTTGCAATCTCATGTGCAATCATCTTTTTTTATTATACTGTTTATTCCATAAATTAAAAAAAAGAATATTGGATGTTATCAATGCTAAGTTCCCATTTTATGGAAGAAATTAAGTCACATGATAGGTATTGTTCAAGAACACCTGACTAATTTCTGGTAGAGCAAGGACTAGAATTTAGGTCTTCTGATTCCCAGTGATAGGGTCTTTCTCTGTGTCCCAAATTAAACAAATAGTGTTTGACCAAACCTATTTTTCTCAGATCCATGCTTATCTGAATATATAAACAATATGACATTGGCTAAATTAAAAAATTGTCCTTGTATATATCAGAAATCAATATCACACCAACTTTGGTGTAGAATTTGAGTTAAAATTTGAAAAATATCATTTACCCTGATAAATACTCTCCTACAATATGATTTTGGGATAGGAAACACAATTTATTATTTAAGATGGAGCAAAGTACCTTCAGAAACAAATATTACACTGTAGAATCTGCAAAATATTTCTTCTGTTTCTGGATTCTATTTGGATAAAACATTTTATGGATGTAGATATTTAGAATCATATTCTAACAGCCAAAGGAATAAAAATTAGTAAAAAGGTTGGCTGTGTATCTGCTATTCTAGAGGGCATTTAAATTGTAATATCATAAAATTCAGGCAATATTATCCTGTGAAACATTCTACATATATGGAAGATAATTATTATGCCTTTTAAAGCTATTAATAAAATGATTTGGCAATGCCACATCATTTGTAAACAGCTATTATTCATGCTGAAATATTTTTCTCTTGCTCAAAAAAAGCCATCCATCATTCTCTTTCAAAATATCATTAGCAAACTTTTGTATCTTTTTAATGTAATTGTCCACATTTCATTCCGTCTTATATCTGTATTTTTCTTCCTGCTGCACTCGTAAGAAAATCATTTTTTATCTTTTAAGAATACCCCCAAAATTCATATGGAAAAGTTGTTTAAAGAAATTTCAAAAGAAAGAAATTTCAAAATATTTACTGCCAGACTTTTACAAAAATATGTTTGATGAGTCAATTATCTCTCATGAGTAATCCTTGTGATTTTCATTAGCAATTATTAAAAAAACATTTATTGAAGTCACTATTTCTCCTCACTATGCTAGAACCCCAGTATATAAGTATTATAAATATATATCTAGTCTCTTCCATGTTCAATTTCTCCGCTAGAGTTGTGAAAATGAGGCATATATTAGAATAAGCATCAAGTAGCAAATGATAGTATCCAATGTGTGGTATAGAGAGTCAACAGTACAGAACTCTAGAGGATGATACATGGTTAGGGCTTTGGGAATTGATTTTATAGATGAGAGTGAGCATAGATTTGAGTTTGATGGTAGTGTAGGCATCATATAATTGTTGAGTAGACTTTAGGATATTCCAAGAAGAGAAAATGATATGAGCAGAGTGGTCACCCCAAAGGCAAATGTGGTAAATCAAAGTTTAGATTATGGGAGAAAAGAAAATGATGAATGAGCCATAGGAATTACAGACATAGGATTAAGTATCCCTTAGAACTGAGGATGCCTTAGAATTAAGGACAAAAACAATACCATCTTAAAAGGACAGAAGCAGCACCTGGGATTGCCTGAAAACAATACTAACAGTAGAAACATAAACAGCTGTAACAAAACAACTCTGAAAAGTTTTGATTGGAGGGAAGGCTCAACATTTTCCTTTAAAGCGAGACAAGGAGGAGCTCCATATCCAGAAATGAATCTCTATAAATAATCTTCTGCTACTTCTTTCTTATACTTTTGCTTTATAAGCTCACTGGTATGTTTTCTTATTTCACATTTGTTGACCAGCACCCCTCTATGTCTTCTCATCCTATGTAAACTTTCTTCATACTTTCCTACAAATCTATAAAGAAGATGCCTTCACCTTGAGCTCAGGAGTACTGAGATGCATTAGGTGAATATAGACAATTGAGTTGCACCCTAAATCTGCCATCTGTGTTGGGTGTCCCCTAGATAGAGAGTTCACTAAGTATCTAGGAAGCCTAAACATGGGTGAATGGGTTCAGGTCAGAAAAAAAATATTAAGAAAATAAAAAACAAACATGGCCACTTGCTTCCAATAGTATGTCTCCACATTATTCATCAGACTGTCCATAGAGAGTGCTTGTAAATGATATATTTTATCTCCCAGACACAACATGAAACTTCCTTCAAATACAACCATTTATTTTCTTTTTGTAAAAAAAGTGGAAAGATATTACTTAGAAATGATAATATACTAGACTACTTTGATAGAGGGGGTTTTAATCATCAAATAATTCCCTACAACAGTGAAACAATGGGTCTAATGTATATTCTTATTCCTGAGTTCAGGAAATTTATTCTGATAAGTTGTGAATTGTAAAAAGTCTCATGAATAGTAAATGTTGGCATCGTTGATTTAGCATGAAAGCAACCTTAGGGAGCATCTAGTTAAAACTCCTCATTTTAAAGGTTGATAAACTGAGTCACTGAGTGGTAGTGTAAATTCCTCATCATCTCAAAGGTAGTAACAGAGGAAGACTAATTGTGGTCTTCTGTTTATTTCTGACTAATTATTTACTATATTATTTATACTACAGCACACTTGCCTAAGATATAGTATTAGTTTTTCCATTTAATTCAAATATATTTTCAACTACAGATTGGTAGTAGTTATTTTTCTCCTTCAAGAGGATAATATAGTGTTACTGGATGAGAGAGAGAAGGATACAGACACATTCATTTCAAGTCAACAGACATTTACTAAGCACCTAATGTGTGACAGGCACAATGCTAAGTACTAATGAAACAAATCAAAAAGTGAAACAGTCCATATTCTAAAGAATCTTATATTTTGGATTGTTTTATGACACCAGTAAACAAATTTACTAATGTAAAGCATGCTACATGA
Organism: Potorous gilbertii; assembly: GCA_028658325.1. Taxonomy (NCBI): domain Eukaryota; kingdom Metazoa; phylum Chordata; class Mammalia; order Diprotodontia; family Potoroidae; genus Potorous; species Potorous gilbertii. Next base: position 234,717,602 of record CM053769.1, read on the forward strand.
ATCAAATCTTGAAGTTTTCCTTAATATTTTGATTAAACTGACACCTAACTTACTAGTCTTTCTACTCTGGTTGATTATTATATAATTGTAGAAGTATTCTCCAGAAATTCTAGGTGGATAATGAAAATTTATGTTTAAATTTAAATATTTGCCTTGATATTACCATGGTATTAAAATCCACCAGCTGTTTAAATCATTCTTAAACAACCTTCCTCCTTTAGATATTTTATACATTTCCATTGAAAAATATTATGTAGGTTCAGCAGATCTGATAGTTCCCTTCATCTTATCCCAAACACAGACACACCACTCCACCCTCTATGTACATATATGTCCAACTAAAGATATGGAACAGCAATATGGAGTATCCACATATACCCCTCTCAGGGCTTGGGATTTTAATTTTTTCTGCTCACCATAGTCCCTTGTATAGCTAAGAGATCCTAATTATATACTAGGAAGGAAGAACACTGAATTAAATTCACTGAATCAGAGGAACTGGGTTCAATTCTTTGTTGTAAGAAGAGCTGCCTCTATGACCTTGGGAAAATCAGTTATATGTTGAGGTCACACTTCTTTCTCAGTAACATTAGAGCATTGAAATGTGCCTTGTTGCCTTTAAACATTTACATAAGATAAACAAAATGATACTGATTATTGCATCAAGGACTAACAAAGGTAAAAACTGAGGCTGGTCTGCATGATTTAGTAGATTTCTCCAAAAGAACTTATGTCAACATTCAGGCTGGAGCAATGAGGTTAATGTCAGGCTTGGAAATTGACATAGAGCACATAGAAGAAGGTGTAGAGTATGGGAACCAAAGGTGCAACTAAGAAAAGTTCAAAAATTCTTGGCTGTGTAGAATGGGTTAGCAGGTGAATCTAGTGTATTTTATTAAAGCCAGGAGAGGGTTCCTTGCTATGGTAAATGAGAAGGTATTGAGTGATTGTAGGTTGTTGCAGTGCAGGAATACAGCATAGATAAACCAGTAAGAAAATTGTAGTTGAATCTGAAAAGCAGCAAGTAGGACAGAAGTGGAATAACTTTGTGATGATGAACTCTAAGAGGTAACTTGCATATGACTGGATGGAGACGGAGACCACCAGAAAGAGAGAGAAAATCATTGAAATCTACCTTGATACGGAAGACATTTAAGATGATGAAAGAACACAACTCAAAAATGTTGTCTGGTTGTGACATTATCTAAAAAATAATAATAAGTATTTCTGAGTGTCAAACACAACGATATTGATTTGGAGCAGTAATAGCAATCAAATTCAAATTACAAAAAGAGAGTAGTTATTGTTTGAAAGTGTTTCTGGAGAAGATGGAGTGGGTTGCTTTCTTTTATTTTTCTAATTTGGTATGTTATTGTGTGTGTGAATTCTCATGTTTCAGATAACTCATCCATGGCTTGCCTACCCTGTCTGACTCTTCATAGCCTCTTTATAAGCTTTATGTCCAACATTCTGTGTGCTTTTTTTACATTCTTTTATCATTGTCTCAATACTAATCGAGCCGACAGGTTAGCTTTTACTTTCTTTCACTATTGATTAACCTGTCTTTGTCCCTGTCATGCATTCCTCTGATAATACTCTTTAGACCCTATCTCCTGAAATATTCTTCATATGCTATTGCTGAAGGCTGTTCACAAGCACTGGTAGCTTCTCTATCACTGTTTGTTTCTTGAGCAAGAGGAATTGAATGAGTTGGATTTCCTTAGGGACATCAGCAGCAGCTTTGAATGACTTTAAATTTCTCTCTGAAACAGAATCTCACGTATGTTATATCTGCAATGTGCATGACTTTGAGTCATTAAAAAAACTGTTTCTCACTCTCCAATTATAAAAATTATAGAAGAAGAAGTGGGGTAGGATATTAATTAATCTGTCTGCTCTAAGCATTCTCACTTGGTTCAAAGCTCCCCATTCCCACACAAACCTTAAGAGTCATGCAGTACCTCCACAGTGGGTCAGCTACCTAATGAAATCTGGTAGAGAATAAACTTCAATGAAGGGTGGCAGGAGACCTTACTTCCACTCCATTAGAATGACTTGACAGGCATAGTTGAACTATAGAAAAAAATAAATAAAATTTTGCCTTATTTCCTGAAAGACGAGCCATGGCAGTTTCCCAAGATAGCATAACAAATGGTGTTTGCTCTCGAGAGCACTTGTGGTAGAAAATAAGGTCAGGAGGGGAAGAGAATCCACATAACCTTCATAGGCTGAAAGTTCCATCAATGATAAAATTGTCAAGTGGGATGTTATCAACATAAATATAATTACTAAATATGTTGAGAGGAGGAGGTGTCTTCAGTAATAGTTGTCCATCTATGTGCGACATCAGGATGACTTTGAAATAGCAGCCTATGGTAAAGGTTATCAGAGAAGAAAATTAAACGAAGGCTTAGAGCTGAAATCCTGACTCTCTACCTATTCATTTCTGCTGACAGCTGGCATTCTGGCTTAATTTCTGCTTAGCAGTACATCACTGATACCAGGAGGTTGTTGCTGATTTGCAGTTTCAGGTTTGTAACAATATTTTGCTGCCTTTCTGTCTTTGACTCCTGTTTGTAAGGTGAAGTATGCAGCATATACTGAAATGGATTAATTGAATGGTTATTCAGGCATAATTTTAAAGGTTTTCTTGAGTTTAACATTTTTATTAGTGACTCACTTAAAGGAGAAACAACATGGTAATCAACTTTGCGGATGACACAAGCCTAGGAGGAATAACTAACTCTGGATACTGACAGAATCAAGATGTAAGATCTTGACAGGAGAGAATACTGGACTGAAACTCAAAGGATGACATTCAATAGGGATAAATATCAAGAAGTATAGATTCCTAGAATAAGAAGCTAATATCCTAGCTGTACTTTGTCCTGCTCAGAAACATCGAAAGTATTATTTTCAATTCTAGGTTCCACAGTTTTACAAAGGCATTAATAAACTGGAATGTGGCCAAAGGAGAGTAAACCAGAAAATTACAGGGCTTAACTCAATGTCATAAGAGAATAGGATTAAGGAAAGGGGGTGTTTAGTCTAAGACAGGGAAGACCCTGGGAAGGATGGATAGCTGTTTTCAAGTATTTGAAGGACGTCACAATGCGACAGAAATGAGATTTGTTCTTTTTGGCCTTGGCAGACAGACCCTGGAACAATGGCTGGAAGTTAGAAAGAATAAAAATTAGGCTAGGCATAAAGAAAAAAATTCCTGGGAATTAGAGATATCCAAAAGTAATTTGGGTGCCTCAAGAAATACTGAGGTCTTCTTTGTAAATGTACTCCTTACTTCTCTTGGTGAAGACTAGATAGCAACTTGTCAGGAATATTGTGGTGAAATTTGCTTTTTTAAGTATTTGAAATACAACTTTATTATGATCTAAACAAAAAGGAAACGGGAGTAACAGTAACGAACAAGATTCACCACTGAATATTGTGATGGAACTTCAGCAGTCAGATCTGAAACTCAAGGGAACCTAATTGCAGTCCAAGACAACTAAATAGGCAGGTCCAAAATATGAATTATATATATATTTTTTCAACTGCCACATTCTCTCTGAAGCCCATTTATTTCTTTCAGCATCCCAAAGAGTAAGCACATGTTCTACTCAGCTATATAATAAAGTGGCAAACACGCTACACCGCTGACATCACAGGACAGCTGCCTATAAAACTAGACCTCTGACACTGGGCTCTAGCTTCATTTCCTTACAGGCCATCATCTTCCTCAGGGGGCACAGTTGTCAGCATTCTGTAAGTTCTGATCATATTGTGCTGTCAGTCCTGGATCCATTAGAAACTCTAGTGGTGCAAGTTCAGGCATGGCAACAAACTCCAAATTAGGGTCTCCAATTAGTTTTCTAGCAAGCCACAGGAAGGGCTTCTCAAAGTTGAAGTTACTTTTGGCTGAGATGTCATTGTACTGGAGATTCTTCTCCCTGTGGAAGACAATTGATTCTTGTAAGTAACTCTTGATGCCACATTGAGTATGAATGTAATAAACATCTCTCAAGACCATCACATTTCTCTTGGCCAGCTGTATCCCATAGGTGGAATTTAGTAGGACTTCTGTTAGTATGGAGCAAGAGAGGATGGAGCTCAACACCCAGAGTGGCTACACACTTCTGAAATTCAATAGTCAAGTGACATTTTTAAAATGTGGTTTACCTAGAACCTCCATGTCCAACAAATACAAGTTTAAACTGCACTTGGGATTCTCCCTGGGTGCCCATTGTGATGATTCTTCCAGAAGTGTCTCTGTCTCTGCCTGACTGAACAATGGATGGAAATTGCTTTTGGAGCACAGTTTGGACTAAATAAATGCTGAGCTTTTTTGGGTGATGTTTGGATTAGAATCTTTCTACTCTAAAATTATATAATTCAAAGGGCACAACTGAGTTAAGTAAAACTATACACAGCTTTGGTTTTTAGGTACTTTATTGAGGTTCTCTATGGGCAGAGATGACAGAAAGTCAGTGGATGGAACAGAAGACACTGAAGAAACAAAGCTTCTAACAACTTTGTTAGCTTTCCTCAGAAGTCATCCTTTTATCTTTTATTCTTCTGTGTTGTACTAGTTCCCTTCCAGATTCTCCCCATTCTCTCATTATCCAAGGCTATTATTATGGATTCAGGCTGCCACAAACACAACACACACTGACATAAATGGTGAAAGATGAATCTAGGTGAATAGACTTGGAGACAAGTAAACCTGTGTTCCAATCCAGTCTAAGAAATTTATTAGCCATGTGACTTTGGTCAAATTACTTAGTCTATTTCAGCTTCTATTCCCTCACCTGTAAATTAGTGGTTATAACAATAGCCCCAACCTCACAAGGTTGTTGAATCAGATATCAATAACTTACATAAATTTCCTTGCAAACCTTAAAGTTCTGTATAAATGCTACCTGTTTTCATTATTAATATTTGTGAAAGTAGGTATTGACAGCCTTTCGAGGAAATTGTCCTTGAATAAAAGAAATATATTTTGCATAGATATGCCAGATAAACAAACCTTAAACAACTCAGACCTAGAACTCAAGAATAATCCAGCATAAGAATCAAGCAAGTAATAGAAAGTATGGAAATGTATGTTTCTGAGAAGCAACATTCTTCTAAATATGGTGTGACTTCTCTATATTAAATAATCAATGCAAGTAAGTGAATCTATCTTCTTTATTTTCTTCAAAAGGGATTTATATAGGAAATTCACATGTGTTATCTTTGTAGAGTTGTGCAATAAATACATGTTTGTGCTGCTTTGAGTGTTAGGAAGAGAAATTATGTTCTAAGGTCAGTTTCTAGCTTTGTAACTTGATCACCATGTGCAGGATAATGTGAAGATATTTGTAAATCCTGGCAGGACTTTTGCGTGAAAAGAACCCTATAAGCATAAAGCATTGTTATTACTTAAATAGCCCCCTATGGGCTCTGTAATCAACATGACATTCAATAGAATGGAGTAGGGGAGGGGACACATTTTGACTACAGCTTATCTAGACACAGTTTAAGAAACATTTTGGAAGATTTTACTCTGGCTTTTAATGAAATAAGATCAATCATGCCTATTATCACAGCATCAATACTTGCTCCTACTGGGCCATAGGGTGAATGAATGGGTAATTCACACTCCTGGGTGAGATGTTGGAGGTGGCTCTTTAATAGAACATACTCAGAGAAATCAACTTCTTCTGGGCATGCTTGCTTACATATGATTTTTCAATTTCAGTAGATTCTTATACTTATGTTTTGCCTCTCAATTTGTGCCAGTTTTGATTTCTGCTAAGAATCGTGTCATGTTGGTTACACATACACATTAAAAACTGTATTTCACATATGGAACTATGGTCTGGAATGGTGCAGGATATGAAATTTTGTAAAATCATTAACAATCATCAAGCATTTATTCAGATCTTCCTATATGCTAGGCAGTGTGCTAAGAGCTTAGGATCCAAAGGAAAATGAAAATAGTCATTAGCATCAATGAAGTAATGTTCGAATGGGAGAGATAGCTTGCATATGAACAGGTACATACAAGATACATATAAAGTAGATGGAATGCCCCTAAACTTTCTACAGACTGCCTAAAATGATGTAAGGAGAAGTAACATTTTAAGCTTTACAAAGAATTTTACAAACATTATTTTTACATACATTATTTGATCTTTAGAACAACCTTGTGAAGAATGTCCTGATATTATTCCTACTTTATAGATGAGGAAATTGAGATAGACAGAGATTAAATGATATGTCACACAGCTAGTAAATAACTGAGTTCAAATCTGAATTTGAAGTCTCTGAGTTATGTGCTGTATCCACTGTGCCATCTAACTGCCCTGCTGTCATTGAGTTCTGTCATCTGTGGCTTATCTCCTTTATAATGAGTGTTCTAAAACTTTCCTCCCTTCTTCAAACCTCCAACAACAGTTTGACCTGAATATACTTGACAACAGAATCAAAGTAGAGGGAATCTCTGTGACTCTGAAGTGCAACCAATATCCCATTGGAATCCCTGCTACTGTCTAC
>CM053769.1:234724635-234755273 GCA_028658325.1 Potorous gilbertii
GCTGTCATTGAGTTCTGTCATCTGTGGCTTATCTCCTTTATAATGAGTGTTCTAAAACTTTCCTCCCTTCTTCAAACCTCCAACAACAGTTTGACCTGAATATACTTGACAACAGAATCAAAGTAGAGGGAATCTCTGTGACTCTGAAGTGCAACCAATATCCCATTGGAATCCCTGCTACTGTCTACCTATCTAATGATTGTATTTGCCATGAAAATGTCTACTAAGTCGATAGGCTCTAGCCTCTTCCTTTACTGGGGAGATTAAATCTACATCATGTCAAGCTTCTTAAGCTGCCTTCTTCTATTTCTCAAAGATTTTGTGGCATTATGAGCTCCTCTCTTTTCCCTTCCTTTCTATGCCAGAAGAAACTGTAAGGCCCAATTCCTTGCTGTGGGTATGTATTCTTTGTGTATTACTCATTCCATTTTCTCCTACTTCTTTCAAAAATCTTCAATCTTTCTCCACTGTCTTCATGTTGTACATATACGCTTATTTTTTCTTTATCCTGTAAAAGTCCTTCTTTTGAAGGTTTCCTCTCATTTAGAAATCAACTTAATTCTTTCTTATCCTTTACTACTAAAATGTGGTAAGCTATCTATTCTAACTGTAATTCCTCTACATATTCATTACCCACTCTGTCTACAACTTTCTGTAAAATTTTGTTTATAAACTTTGTTTGTAAAATTTTGTTGCGAAATTATTTTCTCAAAGTTCTCTGGTGGTATTCTATCAGCTTCAGTGTTTTTGTTTTTGACATCCAGTTCCTTTATTTTATTTTTTTCCTTTCTAAAATATTTTTTAAAAATTTATTTATTTTTAGTTTTCAACATTCATTTCCAAAAGATTTTGAGTTCCAGATTTTCTCCCCATCTCTCCCCTCCTCCCTCTCCCCAACATCATCCATTCTGATTACCCCTTCCCCTAATCTGCCCTCCCTTCTATTACACCCCTCCCCTACCTCATCCCCATCTTCTCTCTTCTCCTGTAGGGCAAGATAGATTTCTTACCCCATTACCTGTATTTCTTATTTCCCAGTTGCATGCAAAAGCAATTCTCAACAATCATTCCTAAAATTTTGAGTTCCAGCTTCTCTCCCTTCTTCCCTCCCCGCCCATCCCCACTGAGAAGACAAGCAATTCAATATATGCTCTATATGTGTAGTTTTGCAAAAGACATAATAGTCATGTTGTGAAAGATTAACTATATTTCACTCCATCCTATCCTGCCCCCCCTATTTATTCTATTCTCTCTTTTGACCTTGTCCCTCCCCTAAAGCGTTTACTTCTAATTACTCCCTCCTCCCATTTGCCCTCCCTTCTATCATCCCCCCATCTCCCACTTATCCCTTTTTCCTCTACTTTCCTGTAGTGTAAAATAAATTGTCATACCAAATTGAGTGTGTATGCTATTCCCCCTTTAAGCCAAATGTGATGACAGTAAGTTTCGCTTTTTCTATCTCACCTCCCCACTATTCCCCTCCATTGAAAAAACTTTTTCTTGCCTCTTTTATGAGAGATAATTTGCCCCATTCCAAGTCTCCCTTTCTCCTCTCAATATATCCCTTCCTATTCAAGTCACCCTGTGCCCTCTGTCTTTATATATATGTTAGTTCAGTGGAAGGAGAGCTGGATTTGGAGTTAGGATGCTTCAGTTCAAATCCTTACTCAGCCACTTACTTCCAGGAATTTTTTAGGACAAGTTATTTGTCCTACCTGGGTCTTAATTTCCTCATCTTATCACAATATCTGAAATAGACTAAGTAATATAAAAATGCAAGCTATTATTGTTTTTGTTGTTATATTGTATATTTTATGCTGTACCATATCATTGTCTCATTGAGCTTCCAGTTGATTAAAACCTCTAGATCTTTTTCCCCCAGAGAAATTGTCCTCTAGTCACACACACACAAAAAGAAAGATACACATGTACAAATAAATATAGACTTTTATTACAGAATTTGATTTTTTAGCCCAAATAAAGTTTTGAGAATATGTCATAATTTTATTTCACCTAGAATGAAGATAGTATATCTACATTAGTTCTATGATGAATAACTAGTGCCATTAGTGAAAAAAACTTGTACTTAACATAAATTCTATAAAAATAGGTATACCTCCTACAAAAGGGCTTAATGATGGATAGCAATATACCCTGGAAATATAATGGAATGTGTTTAGCTGTCTTTATTTATAACTTATATGGCAGTCAAATAGGATAATTTTGAGTTTGGATTTTAATCAAATTAAAATGAAAAATTTCATGATACCCATGTAAATGTCATAAACTATGAACTACATTGTCTCAATATAATTCGAAATGGTATCTTCAGCAAAACTAGGCTATATATAATTTTTAAAAATTGACATCTGCATTTATCATTTGAGGATAGTATTTGAGCTTTATTATCATTATTTAGTAATTTTTAAAAAATCATAGTATAGTTGCTACATGATTACATCCTAGCACTTAAATAAACTTGTCTTAAGTGTCTGTGGTTTACAAGGAGAGATGAAATCCTTGTTTTGCAGATAGCCAACCTCAGTGTCCTCAATTATTCAATTTCCAAGCATGTGTTAAACTATTACCACGTGCCAGGCACTACGCTAAATTTTGTGAAAATCAATACAAAACTTCAAGTAACCTTAAGTCTCAAGGTTTCTACATTTAGAGGTAGACCATATGGACATAGAGAATGTGTATATATATACATATATGTATATATATATATATACATATATATATGTATGTATATATATGTATATATATATATATATATATACATATATATACATACATACATATATATTCAGAATGAATATGAGATGGAGGGTATTCTGGCAAGGTCATCACCCAAAGTTGGAAGGCTCAGGAATGAATTATTGTAGAAAAACAAATGCGTTGACCTGCTCTTGTAAGTCTATGAGCCAGGAGTAAGAGGTGTATGCCTTTCAGTTATATGAGACACCAAGTATGAAGGTGCAGAGACGAGAGGATAGGTTGTTGTGTGTCTGGAATTGAGTGAAGGTCGTTTTGTCTCAGCTATAGACTACAAATGAAGAACAACACGTATCGATGATCAGAAATAGAGTTCTGGTTGTAAAGGCATTTCAAAACCTGAAAGAGTAGTTTATCTTTTTTTCCTACAGGTACTAGGGAGCCAGTGAAGTTTGTTGAGTAGAGTAGTGGCATAGTAAGATCTGTGTTTGAGGAAAATCATTTTGGGGAATGAACTGGATTAGATAGAGACTTGTTTAGGAGGTCAAAACAATTTTGTAAGTGAGATATGATAAGAGCATGAACTAAGGTGGTGTTTGTATAAATAAAAGAAGTAGGATTCAAGAGACATGGTGAAAGACCACTAGACCTGGTTGAATGTGTGGTGTGTGTGATAATGAGTAATCTGAAAAGTATTTTCTCATCATGATTAATCATCACAGTATGATGATTAATCTGGGAGAAAGGAAAAAAATAAAAATTAGTAAAGGAATGCATTAGAATGGAAAGTCAATGAGTTGTTTCAGATGGATTTAGTTCGAGGTCTTTCTAGGATATTTTGTTTGAATTGACAACTAGTGGTATGGAACTGAAGGTTTTAAGGGAGACTGGGAAGAAGAAGGCCTCAACTCAACTGACACTTCTATATATTGGCTGTCTGACTCTTTAAAAATATGTAATTATAGGGTCAAATCTAGACACCAAAGTTGGAAGGAAATAGAATGGTTTTATTGTGAAGTTCAAGAAATAGCACTCACTCAGAATATGTGTAAGCATAGGCAATAATGGCGTCAAGGAGACGGACTTTTATTCATAGGGATAAAGAACTGAAGAACTTTCCAGGTAGATCCAGGCTGTCTAAAGCTTATCAGAAAGGTATATGATTAAAACATTCTGTGGCTTTGGGAGATTTTGCAGTATCTGTTAGTAAGAGCTTTGAGTGGTAGCATAAAGGGGTTTTGGACCCTGAGGTAAAGAAGGACAAAGGACAAGATGAAAGGACTTTACTAAATTGACTTTGATACTTACATTGTATATACACAGTACCATGCCACTGTTTCTGCTCAAGATTTCCCTACCCCAATAAGCATAGAGATGAGAATAGAAAGAGAAAAATAGAACAAACCAATGAATGAAAAAAGTATATGAATGAGTAAATGGATAGATGGCTAAAAAGGAAAATGGATAAATAAGCAAATAAACACATGAATGAATGAATGAATAGGTACCTAAATAAGTTATATCTAGCATTTATGTAGTACTTTAAAGTTTTCAAAGTGCTTGACAAATAACTTGTTTTCTTTTTCTCCCTTCCCATCAATCATTGGATATGTCTTATTTCATTGTGGAAATGAGGAACTTGAGGTGGGCAGGAGGTAGTTGACTTGGCTACAGTCACTCCACTAGTCAGTGTATGAGACTGTCTTTGACTAGTAATATGGAGTAGATGACTTCCAAATTGAATAGATTAGTGTCAGAAAGATCATAGTTTAAGTGCTATTCTCCCAAACACATGCTTTGTTCCCATGGGTAGGTCGTTGAAACCTTTTGAATCATCAAGGAATTTGTAAATTACAAACAAATTGTCACTCTACATTATTTGAAAGAATTTCCATACAATTTCATCACACTTAGATTGTGCATCAATCTTTTTCCCCCTCAAAAAAGTTGATGAGCAAGGTACTGTTCTTGGAGTTGGAATTACAAAGACCAGAAATATGTATGAGATAAACAAGAAAAAAAATCAAAGTTATACAACATAATCTGAAGCCAGAGATAACAGAAATACCTTGAGTGGAGGATCATTTTGTAAACCAGTAACTCCAACTCAGAATGTGTGTTTTGAGATTTCACTTTAATTCATTGTTTCTAAATACTATAAATTGTTGCTAAGTATAGGCTTGTAAATGTAGAAATCTTAAGTTGAATCTTTTCAATTAACCTTTCAGCAGAAAGTAAACATAAATAGACAGAGCATCTATTTTAGTTAAATTTACCCAATTGTTACAGTGCTACCTATATTACTGTTTTCTTTAAAGAAAACACCTGCATCATCCACAGAAATTTGAAATCCACACTGAACCATTCATCAGACTCCCTTCCTTGTCCTTGATTCATGTTCAAGATACTTATTCCAGAGGTTGATTGTCAGTTTTACAGAGCCTTCCACAAGGAGCAGATGTTGTCTGGGTTTTTCTCATCTTTGTGCCTTATTGCTGTACTTACCATAGCAGGTGTGAAATAATTACTCCGCCCCCCACTTTTTTTGTTCCCCTGGAAATATGATGGAGAAATATTTTTAAAAATCGATTAATTGATGTTGATTTGAGAGCAGATTTAAGGTATTCTGAAGGAAGATGTCAGGACATCAGTGTGATACAATACCTAGATTTTTGAAACTTGGAGTCAGAAAGACCTTGATTCAGATACTGTTTTTGACCTTTACTAGCTGTGTTGCCATGGGCAAGTCTTATAATCTATCTGGGACTGTTTCTATATCAATAAAACGGAAATAATAATATCCATTGTGAGAAGGAGCACATAGTAGTGGGTATAGTAACTACCTCAGATTCAGGACAATTTACTTCTTGGATATACCTGCTATGACTCTGGGGAGGTCCGCCAATGTCTCAATGCTTCTAGTCAATCTTGAAAAACTTTTTAACACTTTGAAAATGTACTCTAAAAAACTTATTCTCTGTATTCAATATGCATAATCAAAGTAACAACCATCATAATAGATAATATTTGTATATTTATATATAGGTTTAAGGTATAAGGTTTCCAAAACACTTTAAACATGCTATTTCATTCTCACCACAACTCTGCAATAGCTACTTCTATCTAAAGAAAATGAGTCTGAGAGAAAGGCAATGGGGTAAGGAGGAAAAGAAAGAAAATCCTTTAAAAGTTCAAAGACAGGAGGAAATTTTGGATAATTAGGTCAGAAGAGTTCTATGGAAACATTACAAAGATGAAACAGATTGTAAACTGAGACTTGAGTGAAATTGAGGTTGGGTAGGTTTTCTGTAGGAAAAGAAAGGAAATAAAGTATACTACAGGGCTACTTATTCAAAGCAAAGGGATATACCTTTCAGGCTAAGGTCTTATCACATTCTCACTTTGAATGAGATACAACCATTCAATGAATAGGCTTCTTGAAGTAGTTACTCAAGGAATGGCCCCTTTAATAAAAAAAAAAAAATCAAACTGGGAGGGGAAGACTCTCAGGGTTCCTGGGTAAAAGAGAAACTAGGCAGTAAGAATTTCATTGGTCAATCGGGTGCCACAACAGACAAGAGGGTGGGGAAATTACATTATTAGACCTGTGCATTAAGTTGAATAACTTAACAATATTGTTTTAGAATAAATCAAAGGATTATTGGAAGCAAATTTGAACATGAACACATTTTGCCAATTTCTTTTTTCTAGCTATCAAAGGGTGGGCAAAAAATAATGCTCTAACATTCATACCCGGTTAAGTCATCAGTCAAGAAACATTTATTAAATGTTTACTATGTGCCAAGCACTATGCTAAACCAATGTCCTTTGATGTCAAATTAAATGCTTATTCCAGGGTTCTTTCTATACCACATCCCAACAGCAGGAAGAGCTACAATGAGACAGATGTTACTTTTTGACATTTTTCAAAGTTTAAGAAAGAGATAAACAATACCTGAACTAGGAGAAGTAGAGCATTTATTGTTAGAGAAAATGAGACTGACCTTCAACATTCTTCAGCCTCTGTTAGTAGTAAGGTTAGATAATTGGTGTATTAGAGAATATTAGACTCAAAATTATGAAAAATGAATTAGAATCCTGCCTAGACTCTTATTAACTCTATTACACCAGGTGAGTCATTTCATCACTGTCTGTCTCAGTTTCACATCTGCAAAATAAGGATAATTATCCCTAATTTACAAAGAGGAAAATAATATTCAAAGAATGAAAATAACTTTCCTTGGATTAAGCAATTAGGGGATGGCAGGGCTAGAATTCTTTTGTGTTTAGAGTTCCCATTTTTGGAGTTCAACTGTAATATTGTGGTTGAATGACATTTTTTAAGAAAGAGGACAGAAGGAAGAAAGAGAAGAATGGGGAGAAAGATATATGGAGGAAGAGAAAGAGAGGGAGAGAGGGGGAGAGAGTAAATCATTTTTGTAGTTTGTCTGTTACATTTAGTAGAAAAATAATTTTTACTTTGCTTTAGAAGATTTATTTAAAATGTTCATTGTACACAGTTAAGCAATATAGCATATGTGACTAAAGAATGAAACATTTGAAAATAAATCCTAATTAAAATTACCTTGCCAAAGTCAGGAAACCACAGCACCCTTGAAAATGAGCAAGTAAGTAAAAAAAAAAGTCCAGATGCAGTCTGTTGGAGACCTCAGACGGGCTTTTTGAAAACAGGAATATTGTGAAGAAGCAATAAAAATTTACCTATTGAATGAATCTTCTTTCATCTTTAATTTTTATAGTGATTCTTTATCTCCATTTTCATCTGAAGTCCTTATAAATGCTACCCATTTGAACAATCAACATTTACTTGGGTCATATACTAAACCACATCCTAAATCTGTGAGAATACACAGAAACATAAGACACCATTCCTGTTCTCAAGGAAGACAAAAAATATATACAGAAAAAAAAGTTTCTTAAGAATCAGAAGACATAATGAAAGGAAGGGGAAAAGAAAAAAGGAAGGAAGGAGGGAGGGAAGGAATGAAACCATCATTTGTTAAGTGCTTATTATGTGCTACACTGTGCTCAACTTTTTAAAATTATCTCATTTGTACCTTAAAAATATCCTGGAAAATGGGTGCTATTCTTGTTCTCATTACATAGTTAACAAAATTGAAGCAAACAGAGAGTAAGTGATTTGCCCAGGATCATATAACTAATAATTTCTGAGGGCAAGAACAAATATAAACTCAAGTCTTCCTGATTCCATGCTCAGTGCTCTATCCATTGTTAGTTATCACAGTACTAAGTAACCTGTGATTATCTTCAAAGTGATATAGTGTAGATGGCAAATCGTTCAGCATTTATGAAAAGGGAGAGAATATGAGTCACAAAATCATAATAATTAGTGCCATTTCATTCATTTTTGTCATAAAGCATGCATTAAGCATCTACTCAGTTGCATATTTCTATATCTAAATCTACACTATAAATATATGCTTTTTGTATTTGTCAGCCATATATTTATTAGTATATGTCTACTATATGTTCAACAGCTTTAGGGATACAACTATAAAGAGCAAGACAATCCTTATTTACGATGATCATGTAATACAATCTTTCCTCACTGTCTATCTTATCTTCCTTAGAAGTTCAAGCGTTGCCTCATCTAGAGAGGCTGTGTCCCACACCACTCCTCTCCTCAGTTAATTAAGTGCTCTCTATCTCATCAATCATTTTGTCTTTATATAAACCCAGAAAATTAAATACAAGCTCATTCTTCTAAATAATTTTATGGTTTATGATCCCTTACACTATTTATGGTTGGTCCCTTACACTATACTTTTCCAGGGTGGTTACTATGGAAAATAGTATGAAAATATTTAATAAGAAGATTTGGGTTTGAAGTACAGCTCTGATGTTTACTATCTGTTTGTGACCTTGCCTAAATCTATAAAATTCCAGAGCCTGTTTTCTCCTCTCTAAAATGAAAAGGTGATTCTAGATCACTTCTAATCTACCTTAAAATTCTAAGCCTATATTCTATGCTCTTGTTGCCTAGCCAAATAAGATATGAAGCTTTTTAATAGAGAATTTACTATATTTTTCAACTCTTAATCACTCTTCATGGCCATATTGTTTTCTTTACATCATTTGAATTAGCTACCCACATGAGAATACTTGAATAATCATGAAAGGTATAAAAGTGACATGAATAAAACTGACTTTTAAATCTTCACAAATTTAACTGTTATTGACTCTGGAATGACAGTACACTACATTAAGGATAGCATGGGTGACTTTTCATTTGGAAGAGAATCAGACATCATATAAAACTTTCAAAAACTTAAGCAATAAATCATTAAAAATAACAAATTGGTTTTCAACAGAGATGATTTCAAGAATCTTATTAAAGCACATCTTATGTATGTCACTAAAGACAATTTAAGTAGATTTAGAGTTATGATAGAATCCAAGAAAAGCAAATTATACAACAGAAGGAAATTTGTTTCAGTATGATACAACGGAAAGATCACTAGAGTCACTATAGTCAGAATACCTGAGTTTCAATCTCACCTGTGAAGCATATTGCCAAAACAACATCAGACAACTCACTTTAAATTCTCTAGGACTCATTCTCCTTATCTTTAAAATGGTAAGGTTACATTACAAAGCCTCTGAAGTACTTTTAAACTCCAGATTTGTGATATTATAATTTCATACAGCCTAGGAGGAGAGCTTGAGGAATTCATTTAAATTCTTGGATGTTGTTTCTACAACTCTAAAGTGATTCATTTAAATAGTTACTTCTTAAATGCCCTTCCAGCTGTAATATTTTGTGATCCTATGCTTATTACTAGATATATAAAACTCTTCAGCAATCAGAATTATTTATCTGGTTTCACCATGAGAGCATAAAATCTTAATCTATTTGTAAAATCAACAAATAAAATAGGACTTCGATATGTGTATCTCTTTGCCAATACCTGTCCCTTTTTGTCTGCCCACTTAATTCTTCCTGTCTGAGTAATGTCTCTATTTCTCTTCTCCTTTATAAAGCAGTGAATGAAAGACAAATGTTGACTAACTGGAGATCCATCCAATAAACAATTCCAAAAGATTCATGATGGAAAATGCCATCCATATTCAGAGAAAGAACTGTGGAGTTGAAATGCAGAGAGAAGCAGACTATTTTCTTTTTTTTTTTCTTTCTTATGAGGGGAGCATGGAGGAACACTAATCGATCTTCATGTGGATTGTGCAGGAGCCCAATTTTGCATAAGTCTAGATCTACGACATCAAATGGATGCTATAATGAGAGAGATCTGGGCTCAATATGAGAAAGAAGTTCCAACATATTAGTAAAGTCACTACAGTACAAAGCCTCCTGTTCCACTTTTAATAGCTTGGTCCTTAAGTACAGGTCGGATGGAAATCTATCAAGGTTATAATAGAGCTACAGGAGGTTGTAGAAAGTTGAAAAAGATCATCTAACATGTCCAAATTTCAGATCCTTGTTGAAGAAAAGTTTCTGACCTCAAAGTAAGATGTAAGATTTAGAAATAATTTCTAATGCTTTAGTACAAGTATAAATAGAGAACATATCTAACTTCTAGAATTCAATAATTATTTGTTGAAATACTTTAACCATATCTTTAAAATATTTTTGAAACATATAATTATCTTCCAGGATGGTTTGCCATCAATCTATAAGCCAGGAAATTTTGTTTTAAAATTATTTCAACTATTCAAAACTTGTATGAATTTATAAATTCATATACAAGGTACAACTTTGAGATCATTTAATAGAAACTTTCTTCACTTAGATGGTATTGTTTGTTATTCTGTCATGTCTGACTCTCTGGGAGCCCATTTGGGATTTCCTTGGCAAAGATGCTAGAGTGGTTTGCTGTATCCTTCTCTCAGGACCACTGTTACCACCATCACCACCAACAGATTGTTGTTACTGTGTGTATCCTTTATTCTGGAAGAGGACCATAACATCAGGGAAAAGATGACATGACTTGCAATTGACTGTGATTTGAGTGAGGGAAGGCTGTGCACAGTCATAAATCTCTCTTTATCCTTCAGAGCTATCTGGGTCCAGTGGCCAGATTTTCATGAGAATGATTGGAAATGGCCCAGGATGCAATGGGAGACTCTGGCCCTTTTAGACTAAGGTCTTTTCAGGTTCTCGCTTTTAGTGAGGTAAGGCCCATTCAGTGAATAGGACTCTTTAAGAAGTTAGTCAAGGGATAGCCCCTTTAATCCAAAAAAACAAATAAATAAACTGAGAAAGGAAGACCCTCAGAGTTGCTAGTCAAAAGAGAAACAATCGCTGTTCACATTCACTTTGAGTCAGGAGCACCCAAAAAAATAGCCTTTAGGTGGTGCTTGGGGAGGGACCTTTGTCCAATCTATCATGACCACCACCAGCAACTGCCTCATAGCTTTAAAATTTAAATTTAAAATTTACAAAGCATTTCACCTCCTCTGATTTTTATAAGACTTCTTTGAGGTGAATATTGTCATCATTCTTATTTTAGAGATGAGTAAACTGAGACTTAGAGAACTTCAATGACTTTTCTGTAAGTACAGTTTTTCAGTAGAGATGTCTCTTGGAAACTCACTTGTAATTTTGACTATAATAATTCACTTTATATAGCATTTTAAGATTTACAAAAAATACTCAAAATTCCTATATGTGATGCCTACTTCAAGTGGTATATCTATTTTATGAATAGTAAAACGAGGCTCAGAGAGCTTCATTTAGAGGGTGTTGGCTTAAGTGCCTATTTTCAGTGTGAATACGCTTACTTACCCTTCAGAAATTGCTAAGTATTTATGGTTTTGTTTATCGTTTGGACCTGAGAAAGAGTTAATAATGAAGCTCGAGCATAAAGGTAAGGTGAATACACCTTCTTACCCATCTGCACACACTAGTTGTTCTAAACATTTACCAGCACAACTGTATTGCTCTATAAACATTGTTTTAGCTCAATAGGAGTGTAATAGAACATTGAGGGAATGAGGTTACCACCTGACTAGAGGTCTGCTGGAGTCTAATCAATAAATAAACAAAGGATGACAAGGACAACAGTGATATAATAATTACAATAATATGTACTGCTTTTCCTCCTACCTATCAGAAAGTTCATTTTCCACCCACATGTACAAAAATATTTACAGCAGCTCTTTTTGTGGTAGCCAAGAACCGGAAATTCTGGGCATGTCCATCATTTGGAAATGGATGAACAAGTTGTGGTATATGAGTGTATTGGGATTCTATTGTATTATGTAATAGAAAACTCCATAAGAAATGATGAACAGGTGGACTTCAGAAAAACCTGGAAAGACTTATATGAACTGATGCTGATTAACATGAGTAGTACCAGAACAACACTGCACACAGTAACAGCCACAGTGTGTGATGACTGATTTTGATGGATTTAGCCCTTCTCAGTAATGCAAAGACCTAACACAATTCCAAAGGATTCATGATGGAAATTACCATCCATCTTCAGAGAAAGAACTATGGAGTTGGAATGCAGAGAAAAACCACCTATTTTCTTTTCTGTTTTGTTTTTCCTTTCTCATGGTTTCTCTAATTTCTTATAATTCTTCTGTGCAACATGACTAATATGAAAATGTGTTTAATAGGAGAGTATGTACAGAGCTCATATCCAATTGCAAGCCATCTTTGGGATGGAGGGCGGTGAGGGGGATTAAATTTAAAACTTATGGAAGTGAATGTTGAAAACTAAAAATAAATTAATTTTAAAAAGAAATTCATTTTCCATTTCCTATACTGGCCAATGACCTGTGATCTATGTCTTCTCTAAGTGTTCCTTAAGGTTCTGTACCAAACCCTCCTCTCTGCTTTCTCTCTCTCTCTCTCTCTCTCTCTCTCTCTCTCTCTCTCTCTCTCCTCTCTCTCTCCCTCTCTTTTCTTCTTTCTCTCTTTCCTTCCTCCTTCCCTCCCTCCCTTATTTTTATGGTTTCAACTATTATCTCTATGAAAATTATTCCCAGGTATAAAAAATACAGCTTCATTTTCTCTTCTGATCACCAGTCCCACATCCCAATTAATTGCCTGTGGAACATTGCAAATGAAATGTCCTGGAGACATATTAAACTCAAAAGTGAATCCACTATCTTCCCCCCCAGAAGTTCTCCCCTTCCAAACCTCTCTATTTCTCTCAAAGGCACCAAACTCCTTCCCATTTCCCAGATTCCCAACCTCCACATTATCTAGGATTCTTCACCTTCCCTCAATCCCCATGCCCAATCACTGGACACATTTTGCTATTTCTATCTTAGTAATCTCTATCACTCTCCAACTTCTTCTATCCACTCACACAGCTATCAACTTAATGTACCTCCTCATCACCCCTCACCTAGACAGTGCACCTCCTTCCCAATTGTTTTCCCTGCTTCAATACTCTCACCATTCTATTCCATACTATATAGTATATACACTAATGCCTAAGTAATTTTCCTTAAATTCATAACTACCCTGCCATTCCCTTCCTCGGTCAATTCCATTAGTTTTTAAAACACTTAATAACCAGACTCCAATCTTTTCCATAATGCTATTGTACCATATTCTTGAATTCCAACTAAACTGACCTTCTCTCTGTTTCCCATCTCATGGTACTTCATCTTCCATCTCTGTGCCTTTATACTGGGTATCCATCATGCCTGAAATATTCTTTCTTATCCTTCTAGAGACCTTGTCTTTTTTAAAATCTCAGACAAGACCTCATGTTCTTCATAAAGCACTTTCTTCCCCACCTCAAATGGTTAATTTGTGCTTGTATTTAACTACTTTGTGTGTATTCAAACTCATTAACTATATTTTGTATATATTTATATATTTACTCTTTGCCTTCCCAATTCAAATTTAAACTCTCATATTTTAAGACCGTTTTATTCTTCATTCTTATATTTCTAATGTCTACAGTTGTCACTTAATATATATTTGTTGATCAATGGATTGATACAAGTAGATACATACAAGTGTAGTAAATATAAAGCCATCTCAGAGTGAAGACTTATAGGAAACCCTGCTTCTGACTCATGGCAAATTCCTTAACTCCTCAAGGCAACTTTTTAAGGCCACTAAGTTACAGAGGAAATACAAGTTTGTATTAGTAAAGGGAGTTCCCTTATGGAGATTTTTCTATCCCATGCCTTGTAAAAATTCTATAAAAGAAAGGGAAAAAAAGAAACTGTGCTTGTTCCTAGAGCTATAAAGGTGAAAAGGGGTGAAAATATCTCTGCCTTCAAGAACTTAATATTCTTCTTGTGGGGGGATAAAATATGTAGATGATTAAATAACAATTGGAAGAGTCAGGGGGAAAAACCCAACAACATCATCCATTATGGAGTGGCATTTAAACTTTAAAGAAAACTGTAAGAGGTGGTGGTGAGGAGGGAGTATCCTTCAGGGATGGAGGACAGAGTGTGCTAAGGCAGAGAGAGGGGATTCCTAATGATGAATTCAAGGAACAGACAGTAAGTCAGTTTGGCTTGAATATAGCATAAATGAAAGGGAATAATATGAAATCAGTCTGAAAAGATAGATTGTTGCCATATTGTGGCTTAGAAGTTTTTATTTTATCTTAAAAGCAATAGAGTCACTGAAGATTTTTAAAAATGTTCTCTTCTCACATAAAATACTTTCATTTCCAAGAAGCATTTTAGCAATGCTCTAAAACTGTCCTGAGCACTACTCTTTTGTAGAATTTAGATGAACTATTTAGCTACAGAAAGTCTTGTTATAAGGTGATTTCCACTAAAAATAAATTGCATACTATAGTTCCCAAGGATATACAATAGCTAGGTCATCTTGTGCATTTCTTTGAGAGCATCTAGAAAGATTATTCTTGAGCTGGGATTTAATTGGTGTAGAGAAATTGTGGAAATTCTCTCCCATCAATGAAGTTTAGCATGTCATTTGTCATTAGAAATATATATATTTTATATATGTATACATGTATATATATATATATATATATATTTGAAATATAAAGTATGAAATTCCAAGTCTCATAGAATTTTCTATGATTTTGACTATTTATAATCTCTTTTATTTTCTGCTTTATTTTTTAAAGACTAGACTTTTTTATTTTGCCAAGGCCAAAAGTGTGGTAGCTATGAATCTAGGCCTTACTTAATTGCTGATTTGTATGGAAGTTTTGACATACTCAGCTTCTGACCTAGGCTGTTTAACTGTTTTTTAGGTACCCTAGTTGTTCTTTTTTTCCCCAATCTCACTCATCCTATTGGTCTTAATGAGTATATCCAATTGACTTAAGCCATACCGTAATTCAGAACTTCTTGAACCTGAGTTATCGACCAGCCTCAGCCTCATCAACAGCAGGTACTATGTGTGTGTACTACCATGCCTAATAATAATCTCATTTAGGGATGATTTAAGCTTCTTGATAGTAAAGTCCTCTTTCTCCATCTCTGTGTCTATCTCTTGAGCTCTGCTTTTGTTCTATTACTTTGGTATATTTTCTTTTTCAGACTTTAACAATATTATGTTTACCTACCCATTATATGGGATTATTAATTTTTATCTCCTTATTCTAATTTTTTTAACCTTATTTTCCCCTTCTATCTAATTATAAACTTCTTAAAGACAGGGATTGTGCTGATCCAAACTCTTTTCATTTGTACCTCATCCCTTAACCCTCATCATCTAGCACTGGCTATAAACATAGAAGATTGATTGTTTGTTTTTAACCTTATCCAACTCTTCATGTACCCATTTAGGATTTTTTGGGCCAAGATACTGGAGTACTTGGCCATTTACTTCTCCAATTCAATTTACAGATGAGGAAACTGAGGGAAACAACGTTAAGTGATATGCCCAGGGTCATACATCTACTAGAAAGTGTTTGAGGTCGAATTTGAATTCAGGCCTTCCTTATACCAGGTCTGCTACTCTGTCCACTGTGCCACCCAGCTGCCCAGATTCTTAATACAGTGAAACACATACTTATTAGTGCTTATTCTGCACAAAATAATACATGTTCTTTGAATGAATAAATAAATGTTTTAAAGAATAGTTCCTAAAAAACTGCATTGTATAAACTAAAAGAACAAACTGTTGTAGTCCAGGACCAATATATAAACAACAAAAATCCCATATGCTCTGAAATTTGAGATTTATAAAATAATTGTACAACTTTCTTCAATTTGATCATCATGTAGGAATATATACATATATAGATACAGATATCTGGAAGGAAATCTTTGACTTCGTTTAATCTACTGTCCTCCCAGTATAGATAAGGAAATGCATGGTAAGAATAATTAAGTCACTTGCCTATCAATCCAGCTTCAGCTTAGAAATGGGATTTGTTTGATGAGATATTTAGCTCATCTTGTTAAATGACAAAACAGTAAGCAGAAATAGTGGTAACAGAGAAATGCCCAGTGACCTGTACGTCTACACTGGTCTAACTCAGGAAAGGACATTACTGATGATTGTCTATTTTAAAACCAAAAGTTTCTTTCAATTGCGAAGTGACTTTTTATAGAGAATAATTTTATTTTTGAGAAAATGAATTAAGATTTTAAGTATTGTGGGATAATATAATGTCTGGGAGTTTAAAAGCAATATTTGCAATTTCATCTTAGATCTTTAATACAAGGAAGAGAAGAAATATTCAAAATAGGGAAAAACAGTCCAGTCAGGTGTGTTTTTAATTCCATAGAATGAAATTTTATTCTTTTAAATTATCACCACCTGAAATATCATAGCTAAAGAAATTTTCTATCATTTCCTTGGTGTCAAAATTGTAGCATTTCATTAAAAAACAAAGCAGAGATTAAAAAGAACTTTGTTACTTTTACTAGTAGCTTTAAGGTTAAGAGAAAAGTGTCCTCCCCAAAATCTCAGTATAATCTATTTTGAAAATTCAAAAAGGCAACAGAGGAGTTTTATAGAACACATAACTAGATATGTGTTTTGAGTTATCACCCTACTTGAGGTAAAATACTAATCATGAGATTGGTGAGAAATCAGACTATAATTACTTCTGGAAAAAAGTTTGCATTTCCAGTGTTTTTTAAAATATATTTTCTGGTTAAAAAATTATGTCAATAGAGTATAAGAGAAATAGAGAGCATAAAAACAGAAGAACTTACAAGAACTTTTCCAACAAAAATTTCGAGCTGTAAGGAGTTGTAGAGACCATCTAGATAAACAGAATTCCTTCCACCTCTTCCACTATAGACATTTAACAGAAGAACCGAAGACTCAGGGGGGAACAAGGGGCGTGCCTAAGTTGATACAGAAAACCCAGATTCTGGCCATAAATGGAGAAATATAGTGAGAATATGTAACAGTAAGCACCCCAACATATGCAGGGGGACTGCATTCATAAAAGAAAAGGCAACTTTTGAGGGGTTAACAATCACTTTAATCAAACACAAGTACATATATCATTCACCTATTTCAGGGGAGTCAGAGCCCAGAACTTCAAAGAAAATACGGAAAAATTTAAAGTCAACAGACATGCTTCCAAAATGTCTGCTCATAATTCAACAGAAATAATTATCATAATTAACAAAGAGGGAAGTATATGGAATACAGCAACCCTTACTCAAATTAAACACAGAAGCTTCTCAAAGTAGAAGACAAAAAGAAATTTATTGAGATCTCATGAAAAGGGGCACTTCCCTGGAGACCATGGTTGGTGTCAGCAAGGCAGTGCACCTGAGCAGAATGGAGTACAGCATTATATAGTCCCTACGGCAGAAGCCACTAGCCTCTCTTCCCATTGGCTGGGAATCCAGGCATACAGTCTAAGCACAGGAATCTACCCCAGAGACAAAGAATACAGAAAGGATCATTGCTCACCAATGAGGGTTTTTGTTACCAAATATGGAACTTAAGGGGAAAATGCTGATGTGGCTGATATAAGAGGTGGTGAAGGGCAAAGATACACAAGGTCACCTGACAGGAACTTTGGTGGTTCTCTTCCACCCTGGAGCATTTTATTTGTCTAAAAGGGATACTTAGTTATTTTAGCTTTTGCAGGTAGGGTGGGAGTTTTGGGAAATTCATGCCTGAGGGATCTTCACTTAACTTGACTTCACTCAGAAGCAAGACATCTGGGTTCTCAAAGTCGGGAAGCTCCTTAAAGCAAGTTCCCAGAGTCCTCACCTGGCCAAACACTTCCAATCAGTAAGGCATAACCCTCTGACCCAGTGTCTCAAGAGAAAAACCAAGATCTTTGGGACCCACTTACAAAACAACTCACCTAATCAAGCTTCCCCATCAAGGGGTAGGAAAGATCCTCTTTAGTCACATTCAAAGAGGAGTTATACTTCTTGATTATACTAAAACAAAGACAGCAAAAGATTCTACTTTACTTGCCATTACAGACTAGTGTTAGATTTAGACTCTGATTACCTGGGTTCAAATACCCACAGTATCTTTTACTACTTCTGTGTATTTACACATTTAAATCCCCCTTTCTAATCCTCATTTCCATCTTATGTAAAATAAGGGGATTGAAGTACTTTTTCTCCAAAATCTCTTGCTGTTCTAAATCGAACTGTTATAGTCATAGATACCAGGTATCCCAACCCCCAATACAATTCATTCTCTATTATACCACCCTGTTTCCTTTGGGTCCTATTTGACCAATCACCAAATCAATACACTGAGTAATACTTGAGAGCTCAGAAAAAGTTAGTGAACTTTGCAGAGGGCTGAACACTATAACCTGGTATATTAGATCTATTTTCAAATTTCTTTTTTAAGTGGTAGTACAGTCAATTGGAGATTAATTTACATCTTCCTCACAGCTATAAATGGGTATAATATTTCTGATGAAAGTATTCTAGCTAATTACTAGTGCACTTTGACAAAAGGAAGAAAATAAATGTTGGAATAAAAAATGGTTATCTCCAAAAATTTGAGTGCTTGATTATATACTATTTTGTTCATTCTCTGATTATCTCATAAATATTAGTCTTGAGTCATGTATGATTTCCCAAAAAGAAAGGGAATTATTTTCTATTTTCTCCGAACTTTTGGATTCCTCTCCAATTCCTAATCTGCCATAATTCTTACTTCTTACTTTCATTCATGCTATTTGTTACCAGGTACCATTTTTGTTCCTTCTAGTAATGACTTACATTCATTGCTTACTTCCAGTGACTACAAATGTAACTCTAGCAAAGGCTCATGAATTCATAACTGACATATTTATTACCTGTATGAACAGTAAAAAGTCAATTATCATTTTTAAGATTCGTCTCTAAAATGAGAAGTATTGGAGGATATTGGCTCCAGTATCCTTTCCACTTCATTATTGAAGATCCTATAACCTCTGTTATTTCAATAGCCACCTAAAATGTTTACCAGATGCCATCTTTCTCTGCTCTTTTCCATTCTATGTGTTTTACCAACATTATTCTAACTAGCAATTATGTCATCCTGGGCAATTTTTACAAATCAAACCTTGGGCAAGGGATGTGAAATAAATTTTTAAGCCAGATTGCTAAGACAATTTAACTTAGAAAGGAGTATTTGCATCCGTTTCATTATGATGGAAAGACAAGCAGGGACAAAAGTTAGAGACCCTTTGATATAGTGAAGACACTGATGAACATGCTGTTTCTAACCCCTGGAGATAAATGGGGAAATTAGGGATAGTTGATCAAGGAATTCACTTATGTGGAATCCAGTTCTAAGAGGTTCATTAAAAATGTATGTGTTGTTTTCCCAATAAATTGATGTGTTAGATGTGTCAAATAACAAACATATTTGACAAATAATTCCTTACTCTAATGGTACCATGGATGTTTGAAAACTAGGTAGAATGAGGCTTTTGTTTAGTTATTCTTTATGAAAATAGCAAGTGAGTTAATGTTTGATGGATTTGCGCTCTTTAAAAAAATATTTATTTATTTTTGCTTTCAATATTTACTTCCATGAGATTTTAAGTTCCAAATTTTCTCCCCATCTCTCCCCTCTCCCTTTCCAAAGATGGCATGTAATTTGATATCGGCTCTACATATACATTCCTATTTAACCTATTTTCACATTAATCGTATTTTAAAGAAGAATTAGAACCAATAGGAGAAAACATGAGAAAAAAGAAACAAACAAAAAGAAATAAAAAAGAGGAAATAATATGCTTCAATCTGCATTCAGATTCCTTATTTCTTTTTCCTGGATGTGGACAGCATTTTCCATCCCGAGTTCTTTGGAATTGTCTTGCATCCTTTCAGTGCTAAGAAGAGAGAAGTCTCTCAAAGTTAGTCATCACTTGTGCCTGTTACTGTGTACAGTGTTCTGGTTCTGCTCACTTCACTCACCATCAGTTCATTCAAATCTTTTCAGATTTTTTCTGAAGTCTACCCGCTAATCATTTCTTTTAGCATGATAGTATTCTATTACATTCACATACCACAACTTCTTCAGTCATTCCCCCACAGATGGACATCCCCTCAATTTCCAGTTCTTTGCCACTGCAAAAAAGAGTTGCAATAAATATTTTTTGTACATATGGGTCCTTTTCCCATTTGTGTGATTTCTTTGAGACACAGACTTAGAATGGTATTGTTGGGTCAAAGGGTATACACAACTTGGTTGCCCTTTGGGCATAATTCCAAATTACTTTCCAGAATGGTTGGATCAGTTCATAACTCTAGCAACAATGCATTTAATTTTCCCATATTTTTTCCAGCATTTATAATCTTCCTGTTGTATCATGTTAGCCAGTCTGGTAAGTTTGATGTGTTGTCTTGATTTGATTTCTCTAATCAATAGTGATGTAGAGCATTTTTTCATATGACGATACAAAGCTTTAATTTGTTCATCTGAAAACTGCTGGTCCATATCCTTTGACTATCAATTGGGAAATTCTTATAAATTTGATTCAGTTCTCTGAAAAATGAAGCCTTTATCAGAGACACTGGTTATAAAAATTCTTTCTCAGTTTTCTATTTCCTTCCTAATTTTTTAAGTTTAATGTAATTAGAATTATCCATTTTGCATTTCATAACTTTCCCTCTCTCTCTTGTATGGTCATAAATTCTTGTGTTCTCCATATGGATTTGTACTATGATGGTATAATTGATAACACGGCTGGAAAAATTTTTTACCTTTTCTCTATCACTTTAATAACAAACCCATTGAGAGGAGGGACAATTTCTGAGCTCAGTTTTTATTGTAAGTAGCACTGTACCACCTGCAGATACCCTTCATGAAGTTTTCATGATGTTTCTATCCCACAGTGATCTCTCACTTCTTTTGGCATTCATCATCTATGCTTCATAAATATTATTCTCCTATAGCTAGTCTTCATTTCTAGTTGTCTGTAGTCTTCAGTGACTCTCAATGTAGCAAGAGAAACAATGTGATATAGTGGATACAAAGTTGTATTTGCCACCAGGGAGAAAAACGAGTTCAAATTCCACCTCTGAAGCTTTTAAGCTATGAGATCATGAGTAAATAGTTTACTATTTCTGAGCCTCTGGAAATTCTCTAATATTATGTTATAAAAACTTTATGATTTGTATGAGTATACGATGTTCTCATACCAATGAAATAATGAGTTCTTGATATAGTTTGATAGAGAATACAATTATGGTCACTCATTTGTCCACAAGCAGCTCTTCCATGTGAAATGTAATATGAAAGTATCTGCCTTATTCAACTTATTAACCAGTGGTATTTATCACAGTCTCAAATCCATGGAAAGTTTAGAATTTTGATTGGCTAATGCTTAGGTATTTTGAATTGGTATTTTGAATTATGAACATGAAGAGTTTCATCTGTTCTTATAGCTCCAAGGTGTAAAAAAAAAGATTTTTCTCCTTATTCTTTTTCCTACTGAATAGAGATATAGGATGGCACATTTGTTCTCCTGGCACCAATCCCATCTATAACGTGGCCAGAAACAAATCTTCATAAGTTGAATTTATCATGGGAATACAACTATTTATTTTGAAATGTTAAAAGAGTATTTAACCCCATTTCTTTGATATTATCATTTATCATTTCAAGACCAGCAAGAAAAAGACTCTTTATAAATTTACTTTTATGCACAAAAGTAATAAATATGATTTTCTATATAACAATAGGAATTAATAACAGTGATAACGACTGTGATGAGAATTTGTATTTTGAGCCCATACAAAACTATTCTTTCTTCAGTGACCCAAAGACACTAGTATAGATACAGATTGGACTCAGGAGAGAAAAAATGTTTAGTAAATAAAGATAGGTAGTGTGACCCTCAAATCAGAGCTCTACAATTATGTCTGCCCACCTGGTATTTTTCCGTGGAAAGTCAACCATTTTGATGAACAATGCTAAATAAATACAATTTAGGTAATAAGATATTAGGCACTTTTAACTTTCTTAATCTAGTGTGTTATTTAAATGGCACACTGACATAGCAAGATATAATATGTATTTTTGTGTAATTTCTAAGATTCTTCTTGTTTATTTACTTTTAAAAATATTATTTGCAATGCCCCTCTCCACTCTGCCCTCTACCTGAACTCTTTGTTCAGCCAAGATTCCTTCAAAAAGTTTGGTAACATCATAATAATTTCTTTTTTATATCTCTCATTAAACACTGAACTGGAGTTCCCTATAATTTTAATGAGAGAGGAACTTGGTTCTCCATTTTGTCCTGACATACAATTGTGCCAACCTTATCAAATCAGTAGCTTTTCCATTTACAAAATGGGAGAATAACAGTTGCAATATTCTAATACAACAGAGAATGAGGTTGAGAAGTTTAGTCTGTTAAGTTTTACTATTCTTTATATATGAGTACTCTATGATGATTACTATATTGAAGGAGAAAACATGGAGAAAATGTAAAGTGAAAAAAAGCTTCAATTTATCCAAGAACTTGTTGGGAAACATGTCAACCAACAAAAATTTTTTAAGTACCTACTATATGACTGGAACTGAATAAAAACAATCAGTTTAGTGGGTTTTTTTCCCCCTAACTCAACTTTGCCCAAATATACAACAGTACCCACCCCCTACCAGATACAAGTAGATAAGCAATCAATCACTGGAAGTGGTTCTCTTGCTTCCTTTAATCTATTTAATGAATCTCTTCAATGATTTTGAAGATCTGCATGATTTTGTTGTATTATAGATTCAAAATTGGAAATGAGCTCAGGGGTTTTCTGGTTGAACTTCGTTTTGCCAGTGAGGACAATAGGACCCTAAGAATGATGCTTAAGGTTATACTAGTAGAGTAAGCATTCAGAAAAATCTCATTTCATGCCAAATTCTGTCTCTTACTTGTACTATATTTCAAGGTTGTCCATACAAATGCATGTTTTTTCTGTTGATCCATCAAATTTCTAATCTGGTTTTTATCATCCCTCATATTGTTTTCATTTATATTGGGTTCCCAATAATGTTTTTTGTTCTTTGTTTCCCCAGAATTAATTCGGGTTCTTTGAATGTAGAGATAGAGAGATAGATAGATAGATAGATGGATAGATATACATATAATTTTATATGTTTTTGCATGCCTAGCACATAGTAGGTGTCTGACATATAGTAGATAGTTAAATGCTTGTTAATTGATTATTTATTTTTTCACTTTTCTAATAGTTTATTGATGAATTTTGTTTTTGCATTATAATAATTTCTGGAAATAACTTCCTTCCTTCTCCCACTCCTAAACATTGAACATTCCTTTGTAATGAGGAAAAATAGGCAAAAATATTTGATATGATGACAAACCATATCAATTTATACAACATTCTGCTTGAGTAGTCCCCTATCTCTTGGCTAATAGGAGAAAACAATAGTTCATTATCCGTTATTGATTTTTCAGGTACTCAGAGTTTGACTCCTTTTTAATGTTTTCTATTTATATTTTTGTAATATTTGAATGTATATTGTATTTTTGGTTCCACCTACTTCATTTAGCATCTCCTCAATCTTTTTTGAATTATTTTTCTTCATCATTTCCTAATGTGTGGTAATATTAAATTATCGTCTTGTGCTTCAGTTTATTCAGTCATATGCCAATTGATAGCTGTTTTTTTCTAATCCTTTTTTCACAAGTGTTACTGTTAATTTTTCAATATATGTTGAACCTTTACTTCTTAACTGAATTTCTGAATCAAAGAGTGTGAAACATTTAGTAACTTTTTTTGCATTATTACAGCTATGTATTTTTGGCTGTTTCTCAGATTTTCCTTGTTTATTTACTCTTGAAAACGTTATTTGGAGTGCTTCTCTTCATCCTATCCTCCACTTGAAGGCCTTATTCAGTCAAGATTCTTTCAAAAAATATGGTAAAACATAATGGTTTTTCATGTTTTTGTATCTTTACCAAACACTGAACTGAATTTCTCTTTGGTCATGATTCCATACTAGTTCACCTACAAATACTCCCTGCAAATACGTCTTCAAAACTCTTTTTTTGTTGTTATTTCTTTCAAAAGGCATTTCATCCATTCTATTTTTGGTATTTGTGCAGTTTGCCTTCTCCTAAGTCAAACCCTAGCTGGCCTTTTGTGGGACTTTGTTGCTGCAGGTACACATGGCCTATGAAGCCTGGTGGTAGAGTCCTTTCATCCAGAGACACATCAGGGGCAGGATATCTGCTGATAGTGTGTATGCCACACAGTTCGTGAGAAGTTCCTGGCTCCCACCTGATCTCCACAGCCAAATCTTCTGTAGTCAATGGGGGGTAGTAAAGGAGGATGAAGAACATTTTAGAACTTCAATATCCTAATTCTTTCCCCCAAGTTA
The DNA here is from genome assembly GCA_028658325.1 of Potorous gilbertii. Taxonomy (NCBI): domain Eukaryota; kingdom Metazoa; phylum Chordata; class Mammalia; order Diprotodontia; family Potoroidae; genus Potorous; species Potorous gilbertii. The sequence goes on from CM053769.1 coordinate 234,749,093, forward strand.
GATTCAGACCTGGCAGATGGAAGGCCTCAGCAGGATGGTAGGATTGTTCTAGACTGTAACCTCTCTACAAAGCCCAAATCCGTCAGAAGGTCCATTAGTAACAGAAAAGCCTAATGTTCATGAAAATTTTTGATGTACCCTATAAAGAGCCCAGTGATTGCCCTTGATATCAGTTTTATAGGATCCTAGATAAAGCATAAAAGACAAGTAAGATGAGCTGAGAATGAAATAGCTGACATCCTGGATGAGGCACTGCTCTACACTTAGGAGAGGTGCCTCAGTCAGCAGGTTGGAAGCAGTTACAGAGGATCTATCTGGTGGATTTCAATGTAACTTGAAAGACGGGGGCAGAAATGCTTCCCTATAACTTTGTCACTCACTCCTTCCAGCTGATAGCTAGTGAGTGAGAAAATGAACAGATAATACTTCCTGACCCATGTAGCAAAGCACTGTGAAATAAAAGAGGACTATTAAGAGCTAAACAGAAACACTATGGAGCATGTTTCATTTAAATTTATTTTTTTGTGAGGACAGATACTCTCCTGAGGGATGAAAAGTATTTGTGCGACTATTGAAGCTGCTTGGATAAATCACATTGAAAGGAGGAAAGAAACAAACCCTGTTGTGAATGTATGCAGTTTATGGTGCCTGCATCAGCATCCTTTGGCTAATGTGGCTTTCAAAGTTGCATATACCTCTGAGACCAACATAAACACAGTCTTGGGCAAATATGGTTTCATATTCAACTCAGGCCAGATTCGAATTGATACAACCAGGTATAATACTAAAATATTAGGAAAAGGACTCCCTTTCCCTGCCAACAAATACACAAAAATATACATGCAAAATAATAGCAGTAGTAGTAGCAAAAGTATTAGGTTAATTCAAAATCAGTCTTTATTATGTGTCTACAGTTTGCAAGATCCACTGTTGGACAATGGGGATACAAGTATGGATAGGACATGGTCCCTACTTTTAGGACCATAAATTAAAGGAGTATGAAGGTTATGGGGGGAGGAGACACAGATAGCTATAATGCAAAGAAAAGTGAGATAAGCTCTTAGGAAAAGTGTTAGGAGGTCTGTGATGATTTTCTTTCTTGCTATTGGGGGGAGTTGGGATAAAGTTTGGAACCTGTCAGGAAGGCTTCCTGGAGGTGTGAATACCCATCTGAATTGAACCTTGAAGGAAGAGAAGGATTTCAATACTTGAAAATAGTGAGACAGAAGGGGAGAGTTCATCAGGTATGGAGTTCAAAGTATGAAATTGTTCATTTGAACAAAATCATAGAGAAGTAGGACAAGATAAGAACCTTGAATGTAAAGTATTCTGGTTTAGCTAGAACATATAATATGAAAACAAAGGACTAGCTAATTGCTTCCTTTCCAGAAGCCCAGTATGAACTATGAATTGGTATATATGCTTCCAATTGAAAAAAAATTGGAAATTCTTAACAAGAGGAGGGAAATGAGTTAAGAAAAATAGAGAGGGATTTTCAGCTCCTGAAAGATACACCCCACTGGGAGTTCAGAGTTGTGAATTTGAACTGAAGTCTTCTACAACATCAACATAACACTAAATTTATCTAGAGCCACAAATAGAACTTGAATAGTAGTGGTTATGTTATTTTACTCCAGAACTTCCGTGCATGCAGTCCCAGATTATGCTATAAAAGATTCTAAAGTAATAAATTATAATCATAAAATAAGTCAATAAATAAATCATAAAATAAAATTCTCTGAAAGTAGAAACTTTTCATAACACAATGAAAAACATTTTTATTACAAAAAATCCTTCCAAAGTGGCTTTACAGAATGTTTATATTTCTTGATTCTTCCATTTTATAATATTCATACATTATCAGTGAAGAGAGGTAGCTCAAAAATCTGTGTATAGTATATGGTGATGGAGGAAGTAGAAATTATATATTAAGAGCTAGAAAGGGTTTTCATGGTTATATAGTACAAGTTCATATTGTATACATGACAAAAGGGGATTGGAATGTTTTAGACTCAGGAGTAGGGAACCTGTAAACTTGAGGCCACAGGTAGCCCTCTAGGTCCTCAAGTGTGGTCCTTTGATGGAAATCATTCAAGGGCCCACACTTGAGGGAAACCATACCTCTCCTCTACCATTATCATTCCAAGCTACTTGTGGCTCTGGGTAAACTTAGTGATATGCGGATGTTGGGGAAGGTTTCTGTTTCAATTCACAACTCTTGAGTTTCCAGTCCGATGTATCTTTCTGGAACTACATATTCTCTTGTCTTTCCTGCCTCTCTTCCTTTTGCTGTTTCAGAGCATCTTGTAAGAACCTTCATTTTCTTTTTTCAGTTCAATGTGTTAGAAACACATTTGGCCTCAGAGATGCAGGTTCCTCTCCTCTGTTTTAGACACATCCTGAATTTCCACAAGCAGAAAACGGAAGCACTGGGATTTGAACAACTGTGCCTTCAAATTCCTCACTCTTCACAATGTGTCTTAGTAGGATATAGAAAACAAGTGATTTAAAGAGACTAAAACCAACCAAGAGTATAATTTTGCTTTATTATGTTTTCATCTACCTTGATCATTTTTGATATTCAATTAATACGGTTTTTCATTAATCTACTTCTTCATTCTCAGCAATGGTAGAAGAATTCCTTTAGAACTGCTTGGATCAAAAGGCCAGCCCTTCAAAAAAAAATTAATTGTTTTAGCAATTTTCTAAAAGATTTTTCAGTGATTTTTGAAAGTGATTATGTTTTGAATTTATATAGTGCCTTCATCAAAGCAACTCAAACAGAGATATTAATCAATGGTACAATGGTCCCCAAGGGATATAACATAGAGAATGCAGGCTTTTTTCCATCCAAATCCTGCCATCCCTCTGTTCTCCACAGGAATCACTGTCAGTTAGTAACCTTTCTGGTGTTTTGAACTGAAGATTTAGCCCAATTTGCTTATTGTTCAGTGATCATAATTTTATTTCCTCCTCTTTAAGCAATTTCTTTACTATTTTGTCTTTACAATGTATTCGTTGTATGAAAGTTATTTGGGAATTTGAAAAGTTTTGAGTTTTTTTATGAAAAGTATAATGTAATTAAATACCACAATACACTTTAATGTCCTAGTTTCACATATTTAATTTATTCAAGTGCAGAAGTAAGATAATACCAGTAAGACAAAGCCGCGTCCAGATGTAGCTTGAGCCCCTCAATGAGGTCCTCCTCCCAGGTACATCCAAGCTTTGACTATGGATTTCTGGAGGGGAGCAAATTTTATTAAAGGGGATTAGGAACAGAGGTAGAAGGGTATACAGTTTTACCATGAATACAGTTGCTCCAGAAGAAAGCAATATATCCCTCCAGAGATTCCAGGTCCCAACCTCTGGGAAGGTGGTATCCAGCAGGTCGTCATAACTCTGGGTTGCACCGACCAGGGAAGAACCATGAAGTTAGTCTCAAGGATGATGGTTGCTGCCTGTAGAAAGCAGGAACCTTCCTCGCCTCTAACAGTATCACTCCAGAGTATTTGTGGCTCTGAGTAAATTTGGTGCTATGCTGATATTGGGGAAGGCTTCTGTTCTAATTCACAACTCTGAGTTTCCAGTCTGATATATCTTTCTGGAACTGACTATTCCTGAATATACTTACTTAATTTGTAGTTCATGATGGCCTTCTGGACAAGGAAGCAACGAACAAGGCTCACTCATCCCTGCACATTGCAGGAATGTGGAGTTGCTCAGTGGAAGGAACATAATACATCTATTGATAGAATTTTGGAAGAAGAAAAGGGAGTACTACAGTATATTGAGGGGGTATTATTATAGAGTGGAAAGAGAGTTGGTTAAGGATTCAGAACAACTTTTTTCAAATCTTATCTTTGATGTTTACTACCTGTGTGACCTTGAACAAGCCACAACCCCCTGTATTGATTTAAATTTCCTAACCTACAAAATAAGGGGATTGAATTAGATCACCTCTAAGGTCCTTTCTAGCCTTTAGATATATATGAGTTATTCAGAACATTCCCAAATATCCTGATAGATATTGCTGAGGTCAGAGTCAGGAGAGCTGTTTGAATGTGAATGAATTCACTTAGATCATGCCGCTTAGCTATTGGTGATGAGTTCAGGGTGGACCCAAGAAGGTCGGGATGCTACCTGAAAAAAATGAGGAATAGACCTGCTGGTCCTAATGTCTTGAAAGAAATCACTTGGACAATCTTCAAGTTAGAGAAAGGCATTTATTATGGTGATGCACCTAAGCAGCCTGCTTGCCATGAAGCAGAGCCCCAGTGAACTCTACTACGTGTGGGATATAGAGCATAAGGGGTGGGTCCTACTCCCCTAAGGGAGAAGAGTGGCCCCTGCTTCCTGTGGGAAGGCAAAAGGTGATTATCCAGGTTAAAGGTATGGTTTAAATGCAATTTTGTGGAAAGGGGAAGGGGACAAGAGAATGGGAAGAGCAAGCATGGCTCCAGAATGCCTGGGATATCAGGTAGTCCAGAGTTACCTTTATCATACAGATAAGCCAAGAAAACAGGAAAGGGGGGAGGGGAAGAATTATTCAAAAATTGAGGGTGATTTGTGAAAGTACACAGGTAAGATGCATAGTCTTTTTTGGTCACTTTTATGACTGGTCACATCTTGCATCTTATCTCATATCTCACATCGTACATCCTGCTTGTTCCACCTGCCTTGAGCACTCCTTTCTACCTCATCAGATACTATGGAAATAAAGATATTCATAGAAAGCAAAGTTCTAAATAGTAGTCATTGCATCAATCTTTCGTTCAAATAATTTTCTTCTTAAAAATTAGAATGTCTAATGTTAACTGCTTTAATTTAAACATTGATAGTCTTTTTAATTGAAAGTCATATATTAAGCAGAAATTGATAAAAGTCTTTTTTATTTCCTGTGATTTTTAGAAGAATTAACAGTCATGTTCTATTCCTTTATTATTAAATAGTAATAAATCATTCTCTCTTGAGGCCTAGTTTGTTTTCTTTCTCTAGAATCCAATCTAAGTAGGATTTTTAAAATAAATATTGAAGGAAATAAGTGGTCAGACAGAGGGGAATGGGGGAAGCCTGGTATTTCATTAATCACTGGGAATAAAAAGAAATGGAAAAAATTAACCACAGCCTTTAAGAACCTCACTTTCTAATGGAAAGACAATTTGTAAACAATAGATTCTTTTCCTATGGATTCCTAATTCTAAGATACATGGGATTTCTAATTTCTTAGCTCATTTTTATATTCACAACTGATTGCAGGAAACCTTCCTACTCTTTCCCGCCTTTCATTCTCTAATTTCTCCAAAAACCCTTATTTTCCCATAGAAAATAAGCCCATATTTGAGTTGAGCAAAGATCTGAATGATTCCAAATAGTGGCTCTGTGAACTAAATTCCTTAAATAATGGCAGGATCTCCATTTGCTTTGTGAACCTGCCATTATCTTACTTTTCTTCAGTCTGAAAATTAGTAATTTTTGCTTTATTTTCACTGAGTACCAATGACAACTTGGCACTTTGTCTAGCATCTATTTCTATAATCTCTATAAAATGCTCTGAGAACATCAAAGAAAATATTTCTGAAATTACCTACAAGTAGTAGATTTCTACTAGTACAAAAAGTATCCTCTCTGTTCCCCAATTACTGAATGACCATCCCATTCCATTTGTGGAACATGTTTCATCCTTACCTTTTAGGATACAATTCGAGGACCATATTCTGCATGACCTAATTCATCATTGTCCAACTGCTAGACATCTCTCTCACCTTGTATTTGACTGCTTGTATATATGTGTATGTAATAACTATACACACGCACACATTTCCCATATCAAAATTTAAGCTCCTTTTAAGTTGAGATTATTTTAAATTTTAATTCACTCAAGATCATAGTCAAAATTTGAGACTTAATTAATATACTTGAATGGCTCCTGAAAACTTTATCATAATTCACTGATGGCCATCTATTCTAATAGAAAGCAAGGATTAGAAACTCTTATGAAGACAAAAAGGCTTCACGTACAGGCTAGTGGTTGGAAGTCAGTCTTGCTCAGGAGATATTTAAGTAAATTTAAAGTGACTCATGACTGTTTTGGTATTAAAGTAATGATAATTGTGGACATTGAAATTTCAAAAAGGCTTTCTTCTGATAAAAAGTCAGCCTGGGAGGTAAAGTGGTCAAA
>CM053769.1:234761307-234793047 GCA_028658325.1 Potorous gilbertii
TTGTAACCACAATTTCCCTGGTCCGTAGATGAGTACTCAGGTGGTTCAGTGGACAGAGTGCAGGACCAGAACTCAAATCTGACCTCAGACACTTACTAGCTGTGTCACCCCAGGTAAGTCATGAAAATGACAAGCAAAGTAGGATCTTTTGCTGTTTTTGTTTTACGCAATCAAGTGCCTCTGATTGAATTTCACCTTTGATTGAATCAACTGAGTCTTTTACTAGAAACAGCACAGTATTTTACATATATATACATACATACATATACACACACGTATGTATGTATGCATGTATGTATTTCTCAGACAGAAGTCCTATCTGTTGGTCTTTTTGAGTAGATTGAGATGACAATTTATGTTAGTATGGCTGTTGCCCTGCTGAGCTTGGTTTTCCCAGAGGCAGAAGCTGTAGAGTGGAGTAGTTCCCATGAGCTGAAACATGGAGTGGCAGCAGAGAGCTACCTACATGAGAATGCAGCCTAGAGTTGGGTGGTCAGCCCACAGAGAAAGAGCCATGGGATCTGGATGTCAACCATGAGTTAAAGAAACTTTATTTGGACACTTGATATTGATTAAGAAGATTGCTATTACTTTGACCTAGGGGTGGATGGTGTGTTATTTTGAAAAAGGATTTTGGTATTGATTAAGGATGTGGCTATTGTTATGATATATAACCACATGATATATATGATATGATATATAACCATTTCAGTACCAAAAGAATCCCTAATGAGGCTACAGAGTCAAACACAACTGAAAAGTGACTGAACAGAAGTTGCAGGTCCCCAAACTCCCAGAGGAAGGTGTAATCTGGGAATAGGTTACTACACAAAGTGAGACAAAAACTCAAATAGTTGAGTGCTTTTTCTGTTTGTTATGAGTGGATATTTATTTAGTTGGCTGATACTTGAAACAAACCTAAATGTAAATGACTCTGAAGTTATCCACACTGCTTCTTTCCTTCATTACCATAAATGGTTGACAGAAATACCATCAAATATGTTACAGAAAACAGGTGGCAAATCTTCTCAAAACTGCTGGCAGGTAGCGCTTCAGGACATTGATACTGTCAAGCATGTCACATTTCCCCACTTGACCGCTACCATCTGTGCAACCACCTTAGACTACCCCTTATCTGCCCTCCCCCATTGTAGCTGTTGCCTCAGGTTTCCTAGTACTATGCTTTTTCAATCTCTGCTCTGTCTGACTGAGGAATCTTTCATGCTGAGAGTCTGTACTTGCCAATCAGCCTTTAATAATTCTCTATGACTGGGAGTCTGGCATTTTGAGGTGAAAAGGTCACAGGTAACTCTTATAAAACATGTAAGTTTAAAAAACAAAGTAAATTTTTTTAAAAGCACGATGGAATATATTTAGTGGAGAAAATGCAGATGATCAAGTGAAGTTATTAAAATGTGAATAATCTGTCCTTCAGCCATAAAATATATTTAGTACACCAATTTGCAAATACTTCTGAAATATCAAGGGTAAAGTTCCAATACAAAGCTTAAATGACCCTTACAACGTCCTTATGCTAGCAATATCCATTAATAATAGAGGAAGTGAAATCTTGGCAGTTGTCTCTCTTTTTTTAAGCAGACAAATTTGTGAGCAGAGTTAGAGAGAATGATGCCAATTCTTCCTGGACTGGGCTGTTTAATATTTGTAAAACAGGTGCCATCATCTCTATCAAAGCCATTATCATAAAACATCAATTGTCTACCTACTTTTGTTTTACAAAGACTTCTAGGTAACCTTGATCCCTCCCCTTTGGGAGTTTATAATGTAAAATAAGAACACCGGCACAAAAATAATCAATAAGATGCCAAAGGATGAAGTGAAAATAGTGAAATAATCCATGGAGTGACAGATATTTGAATACTATGGAAGGCCAAGAATTAAATGTGTTTTAGAGAATTGAAGGGTAGGCACAGGGCAAATGAATAACTGTCATGAAGATATTTCCAACAATTCCATCGGTACCCCTCATTTTATTAGCTCATTGTCTCTCAGAGACTTTCAGACAACCAGAATATTCTTTGCTCATTTTCAAAGCTGGGCTCAGTTTTTCCTTTCAAAATCAAAAGGTGAAAGTAACACTAAATACCAGCAGCTAAATTCCCTTCTGTACCTGTTGGCTTTATTCCTTGATTATTGCTTTAAACTACATTAACATTACTTTCCTGAACAAGAAGCAACATGGTGTCATGAACAGAAGTCTGTCACTGAAGCCAGGATTCAAGTTTGTCTCTGACATACATTTAACATCTCTGTGTTTGAGGCAACACTCTTAGAGTAAAAATTGAAAAGTTAGTGCTGAGCTACACTGTTGGAGTTTTGTTTTGTTTTGTTTTGTATTCACACAGGATTTCTCAGTGAAATTACAAGTCCATTCCCTATCACTTCATCAGTGTTTATCTGAAGTTAGTAGGCTCATATCTCCCTTGTACCCATCAGTTGTCTCATGTCTGTGATTTCTAGAGCTAAAAAAAGAAGAAAATGTTGTGTGGATTGTGTGTGTAATAAGAAAAAAAAACTCCCCCATACTCAGCTGAAGGTGGTGAGTGGGGGAGGGCAGAACATTAGGAATTGAAAGTAACTTTACCTCAAAAATTAAAAAAGAAATAAAAAATACAATAGCTACTAATCTAATTGATAAGTTTCACATTTTCCATAAAATCTGTATGAAAAATGGTCTAAATGTATATTATAAAATCCTTGAGAAAAAACAAAAGAATGGGTAAACAGGCAGGGATTTTTAAAACTTTTTTCTTCTTCAGAAAACCGCACCATTATGGTAACTCATTTGATTTTTAAATACAGGAGGCTGAAGTTAAGCCTAACCACTCCATAGCTGATAATATAGCTGTGTGAACATCTATAGTAATCATCAATCGCTACAAAGAAGGGCTTGACTTATTGTTTAGTTGATTGTCTACATTGAAGAAAATGTCAGTAATTAAAGTTTTACTTAAAAGTATGAGTTCATACTTTCTCTTTTTTCCCCAGAGAACTGGTTTTTAGACATATATCTATATACCCTTGTATTATTCTATAACAGAGGCTCCCCAAGAGTGTAGTAGAACGGTCAGAGATGAATTTATCACTAAACTGAAGGCTTGGTTACTGGAGGCCGAGAATGATCATGATATTAACTGGCATTTACATCCTGTTTTAATGTTTGTGAAATGCTTTAACTATATTAGCCCATTTGAGCCTCAGAACACCCTTGGGTATAGAGCATACAAGATCCCTTGGCATCTACCGTGTCTATTTTTTCAAAACATTTTACTAACTTGAGCAATATAGCTCTAAAGACTCTCTTCCAATACGACATTTGGCAAGCATGCAAGATTTTGAAAGGACTTTATTTATGATTTTCATCCCACCTGTTTCCAAAAAGAATTTTAGAAGGCATTTAAACTTACACACACACACACACACACAATGACTGAAGATTATGACCAGTATGACTTCCATAAAACAAGAATAGTCAGTACCAAGGTAAGACTAGTATAAAGAAAGCTCAAGTGAAAGATCCAGGTTAGCCAAGCCAACAAGAAGACAGTTAAGGTTGATAATGGAAGGAAGACAATAAGCAGAAAAGTAATTAAAAGGTAGAGGTTTCTTTTTTTAATAATAAACACTTTTCACCATCGAACATAATATGCCCTTTACATTTGATGTCTAACATCCGAGCCCTATAGGAAATGACAAAGAATAGAAATGAAACTAAATACAACAAAGATGGGAAAAGAAGACACTTACGACCAACTGTGTACATAAGACACTCATGCTGGAATTCAGGAAATCATTTGAGAACAATAGTCTTTTTTGAATGTAATCTAATGGAAGGGAATATACTAGAGCAAAATTCAAATGAACCTTCTAAAAATAAGAGCTGTCCAAGCAAGAAATGTATATCTTCAGGATGTGATAGGTTCCCTCCCATTTGATACCTTTAAGTCGTGATTGAATGACCAATTGCTAAGTATGTTCTAGTGGGGATTCTAATAGGGGTATTAATTTGAGTCGCTGGATACCTTTCCAACTCTAAATCTGTTGGATTCTGATTTAAAGAACTGTCATTTTGAAAAAGTAACTCTATTTGACCATCTAGATCAGAAAGGGTAGAAATAGGTGGAAATTACAGAGGCAGATTTCAGCTCAATCTAAGGAAAGATACCCTAATAATTAGAGCTCTTCAAAAATATAATGAATGATATATCTTGAGAGTCATTTCGATTTCTCCTTGCTAGAAGTCATCAGGGAAAGAATGTATAACTTCTTATTAGTAAGTCAAAAAAGGAATGTCTGATCAAGTATGAATTAGATTAGATAGCCTCAGAGGTGCTTTTTTCATTTGTGATATTTCAGTGAAATTGGCTTCATAGAATCCCTCTTTTCCTTAAACGTACATGTCAAGCATTACCTTCTACATAAAGCCTTCCCTGATTCTAGTGGTCTCCTTCCTTTACTTCCCTATCTCATATTAATATATATATAATAACTATGTTTCCAGTATCTACAACATGATGGCTGGTTAAAAAATGCTTTGATTAATGATGTTTTTTTGTTTACTTGTCATTCCTTGTGTTATAGTATATGTCCCATGAGATTAGTGACTGTATTGTTTTTCCTTTTACTATCCCCAGTGCTGAACATGAGGCTTTGCACATTATATAATTCTCTGACTTGAATCTCTTGTTTATCTAACTAGTCTTCCAAATTGCTGGTAAAATTAGTAAAGTAATATTTCTAATTCAAAGCTCAAATCAAGGCATTCCCCAGATCAATAAGCTCAATGGACTCTCTATTACCTCTACGATCAATTACAAACTCCTCTGCATGTTGATCAATCACTTGAGTGTGTGTGTGTGTGTGTGTGTGTGTGTTAATTGAATGCACAACCCTTAACATACTGAAGGATTATTCTGTGGAGGAGGAATTCTATGGAGGAATGATATAGAACAAAGACTTGGAGATGAAACCCCTTCCAGGTCATTTGTCTAAACTAGTGGTGTCAAACAAATAGAAGTAGAATCCAGTTTCTACATATTAACTTAGAAAACCACAAATTAACATTATTTATGTTGTATTACATTTTTGTTTAGTTTCTTCAACATTTCCCAATTACGTTTTAATATGACTTGGGCTGCACTAAGGAGTTTTGCTGGTTCTGAGTTTGACATCTGTAGTCTAAACCCCTTATTTGTACAGATGCCAAATATTACCAGTGCTTGTCTAGTATCACATAGCAGAGTTAAATCAGAGTTAAATTCAAATCCAGATCCTATGACTCGAAATCCTAAACATTTTTCATTATAAGTACTCACTTCAATTTGCTCATTTATTTCTAGAAAATATTGACCATGTATTCAGAACAATAGTCAGAAGCTGCAAAATGGCAGATTTAAGCTTGATACAAAGAAAAACAAATCTTCCATTTCCTACAGGAGAATAGCCTGCCATTAGATTTTCAAATAGTGGGTAGATAATCATGTGTTAGGTGTGTTACATGTGGGGGATTATTATACCAGGATGTTATGAACTAAAGGTACCATGCAGCCTCTGAGGTCTTTTCTAGCCTTGCAACTTTAGAAGTCTGTCAACTGAATCCTATGGAAGAAAGCTAAATCAGCCTTATAGGGATCCATAATTTTTGGGTAAACACTTAAGGCTAATATGCTTCAGGATAAACATTGTCTTGTAAAGAGATTTTAACACATTTCTGGTTACATTTCTAGTCAAACAGTACTTTGTTCTCAGTTAATGTGAAAGCCCTGCTACACCGTGTAGCAAGGGTTCACTGAGAATTGATAGTGGACTTTTAATTGAATTGATACACTTGTAATATTCTATTTCATTAACCCTTTTTGATACCATAAACATATTTCATTTTTGTACTTCTTTCCTGTAATATCTCAAAGTTTGATGAGTCGTGTTATATCATGAGTGGGCCTTAGGTTGAAGGTATTAATATTCTTAATCCAAGAAGTAAAACTAGAAGGCAATTTTCAAAATGGCATGACTTATGAATACACTAATGCATCAGCAAGGGCCCTGACATATACAGGAGGGCTTGCTGTATATAAGTTCCTAGATTAGCTTTTCTAAAAGGAAAGCAACTTTTGGGGGGGAGGGTAGACAACAATCTGTTAATCAAGCACATATATCATTCACTTAGATGAGGGGAAAAAGTCAGCACCCTGAACTTCAGAGAAAATACAAATAGAGAAAGAAAAATCAACAGACAGGGCTTCCAACTATCTGACCATAAGCAATACATCACAGATCAACAGACAGATTCAACTGTTTGACCATTATATACATACATAGTTACCAGAGAGAGAAGCACCAATATCTGGGTTTTCAAAGGCGGGGGACTCCTTAGAGGCTGTCCAGAGTCTCCTCTGGTCAAACAAACACTTCCAATGAGTAAGCCCTAAAGTGAAACCTCTCCTCAGAGTATTTATACACTTTTCAAAGCCAAAGGGCATCACAACCCTTGAGAAAGAGTGCCTCATTAAAAATTAACAAAAGGTGTGGACCTCCCCTAATCAATCTTCCCTTAATGAGCAGACCCATCAACAGCTGGGGAAGATCTTTAACTTTCTAATTAATATTACACTGGGCCCCAAGATCTTTCACATCCAATACATGGGCAACTTGTATCTGAATAGGCATTAACATTTTTAAAGTAAATACAATGCAATTTCCACAAAATAAACACATCATGAACCATTTGCAGAATATATAACATCATTCTTTGGGGGTCAATCTTTGGGGAGTGAGCAACCAGCTCCTCCTTCCTCAATCCAAAACAAAATGTCTTAATAAAGTCCTTTTGGGAGTTTCCCCTAATCTAGCTTCCCTTAATGGGCAGGCCCGTGAAAGGGTGGGAAAGATCTTTAACTCTCTAATTAACATCACATAGTGATGAAAAACAAGAGCACAGACTCCTTTTAACAATGGTGACTACTTAGTGAACACCAACTATATTGCAGACCTATGTGCTAGCTTCTGGGAAATACAAAACAGGAACTGGTCTGTCTTCAGACAGGACATTTTACTGGGAACAAGGTGGGGTGGGGAGACAGAATAGAGATATATAGGCAAATATAAACTACTGTGTGTGTGTGTGTGTGTGTGTGTGTGTGTGTGTGTGTATCTACTAACAAACTGAAGGCTTAGGAAAAGTATCTTGTGGGAGTTTCAATTTAAACAGAGACTTGAAGTGAATTAAGGATTTCAAAGGGTGAAGTTTAAGCAGGTTCATATACTGATTAATCATAATAAAAGGGCCATCAGATTCTGAAATGATGCAGCCTAATTCCAAAGAAAAGAGATTTAAAAATCAGATATTAGGACTGAAAAGCTATGTACAATATTTACAAAGATAAAATTGGAGTGAATCTGATCGACTGTGGAAATAACATAATTTGAGTAATTCCTTGATTAAAAAAACTTGAGATTTCAATTATTTAGAGCAATTTTTATCAACATCATTTACACATTTAAAAAAAACCTATTTATAATATTTTTATCTTTCATTATCCAGTCACTAACAATAATCATTAAACCCTACAAAACTTAACAATAGAATATTTTGTGTGAATTTTATTTTTTTCATTATCATGCATATTTACATAGAATTTAAAGGTTGATAAGGTCTTTTCACATATATTTTAAGAAAGTGTTAATAATATAGATTAAATGTTAAAGAACATGTACATATTTTCCCCAAGAGGCTGTGAAACTTTTGACAGCATATTATTGCATTATTCTATAAATATTTTTTTGAGCTCAACAGAAACATAACTGAAGGCTCAGAGGATAAAATGGTCATTCTATCAAGCTTCATGTATGGTCAGGCTTAGAGACTCACCACAAATATAGCTGAGAGAATTGTTACCATTTTACAAATGAGGCAATTGGTGCTGCTAAGCTTAGGACATCAAGATCACAAGACTAGTTAACAAATGTCTGGGCAGGGTTTGGAATCCTGGATTTCCTGATTCTAAATTCCAAATTCAGTAGTAAACTGCTTTGTCTTCTCATCTTACTCATAAGGATATCTATCTGTCTGTCTATCTACCTCTCTATCTACCTACCAACCTACCTATCTATCTGTACATATGTGTATGTGGATAGATGGATTGATACACACACACACACATACACACACACACACATCATATATATATATATATATATATATATATATATATATATATATATATATATATATGTATGTATATATACATATCTCCCCCTAATGGTTATTTCTCCAAAATAATCTATTATTATTTCTGCTGCTGTTTTCATTATTGAAAATAACAATGTGCTAATTTTAATAGCTACTATCCTCAGTAAGATTACTAGTCTCCAGCAAATGGAGTATTTTCCCTAAACTCCACAATTTAGAAATCTTAGAGCTACAGAAGTTAGCAGCAGCAGCCTCAACTTCAGCTGAAGCAGCAATTTAGAGCCTCCGTAATTCTAACTTTCAATCAGTCAGAGCTATACAACCTGAAAAAAAGGGAATCATCACTAATCCCTGATTTTTGAATTACTGTGCCCTTGACCCAAACCTGGAATACAGTACTGATCAGGTAGATTAGATAGGAGGAAGACAAGCTATTCTGGTTGTCCTGGGATATTTGGCTTAGAATTAGGGATGCTTTCAATAGCTGCCCCAAGGGACCAAACTGATGCCACAACTTTTCCTGTGTCCTACTTTGGGGAGAGATCACCAGTTTCATCACCCCTCCCCCTGGTTTCCCTTGGGGATGGGTGCTGCGGTACCAGTGGGGCAACTCCTTCACTCAATTTGAATTCCTCTCACACCTGCCCACACGTGAACACCAATTCTAAAAAAAACCCAAAAAAAACCAAAAAAACACTATGGTATAGTTGAGATCTCCATGCATTTGTTATGAAGGCAGACTTGAGACCAAGTAGCAACCAATAGCCCATGACTAAGAGTAACCTGTATCACCTTAGAATCCTTCCTGGAGATAATGCAGGATCTTCCACATGCACTAACTGAACAGTGATGAAACAAACAATTACCTTTTCTCTACCCATTATGCTAAACCTTCATTGAGAAAGCTAGGCTTCTGCATCTGGATGTTAAGGAGAATCAAGCTTCTGATTTATTAACCAAAATAAGTTATTCTTAACTAAATTTAATTAGTCATTTTCAATCAGCATTTCAGTTTCAAAAACTATCTTCATTTAGTTATAGAAATCTGCTCAAAACTTAGCCTCAATGAAGACTTTGTAGATTAGTTCATTTAAAGTCAGTCCAATAACCCCAGAAAAATGTCTTAGCATTCATGTCTAATCTTCCTTCCTGTAGCTAGTCTACAATTACTATTTTATATTTTATATATTTCTATCCTATCTGTCTGTAGATCTAATGAAAACATCCATTTTGCCTGTATCATATTGGAGAAACTGTAGAGCATTGTCAATAACTCCAATCTCTGGGTCGCAAAATTCCATTATTTAGTCACCAGAATTCTTCAAATGATGGTGTGTGATAATCACAAAGCACCATAATCTCAGATGAATCAAAATTTTAAGTTCTCCAAAGGGGAATGAAAGGACACATGTCCTTTCATGTGTCATGTATATGAAAGCAGTATTATGTTGTGTTGATTTTTGCTTCAGGAGAGATAACTCAGGGATTCATTAAGGGTACCAATGACTAAAAAAGAAGATAGGTCAGACCAACAGATAGTGAGAGAAAGGGATAAATGACAAATGGTTTATTGTAACTTTCAATGCACATGAAAATAATCAGGGAAAGTTTTCTGAAAGATTTAATGAAAGAAAAGAATGCAAACCTAACCGAGTGAGAAAGCACGTATGAATTTCAGTTTTCCCTCTTGGAGTGAAATAATCGAAGTATCCACTTTCAGGATGCAGCCCAGAATAATGCACAGAGAGCTCGTCTCAGTGAGGAAGACTTAGACTCAATCTTCTCTGGCACCTACTGCTTGTATGAATTTGGGAATTCTCAGTGCCCCAAAGCAATACATTAAGATCAAACTTTAAGAACACCTTGAAGACCTAAGGTGAGTCAATTGTCACAGGATATTTTTTTCAGTCTATAAGACAAAGAAAATAGAGATAGCTGGATGAATTTTCTTTGTTTCAAAGTAAAATTAACGATATATGCTTGCAATTATTTGAGTTGAAGGTAAATTTGTCCAGGTAGGATAAATCATGGTAAATTATATATTTAAAATTGTTATGAAAAATTTGTCTGATCTTTTTAATGTTAAGATTATAAGTTGAAGGGAAGTTGCCATTCTGCAACAGTGGATAAAGTCTGGGCTTTCTTAAACCAATGTCATATCAGTTCTGTACCATCACAAAACAATAAAGTAAATAAGATTAAACATGTTAACTTTCCTACTTGGCTTTATGTGTAGGTTAAATAGATAAAAATTTTTCTGGAATGTGTGAAAAGTAATAAAGACATGAAATCCAAAAATTTGTCCTCCACTGGCAAGTCCCACAGCCCCACACTGTCATCAATTAATTGAGTGAAAGTAGTTTGTAGCCTCCAACAGGTGATACTTTAGCTAGCTGAAAATAGCAACATATGTGAGTGAATGATTAATACCTAACTATTCATAATCAGTTGAAATATAGAAGGATGCTAAGGAAAGCAGAGCGATATATGAGAAGGAATCAAATAATTTTCTGGAGCGCAGGTAATACAGATGCTGGTGGGGTTGCCTAGGGAGATGTTTTGGGACCTTGGTAGGCAATGATCCACAAAACTAAAACTAGAGACCTAAAGGGTGAATTCAAGAGACTTGATTTTTTTTTTTACTTTTTTGATGGAATTTATGTTTCTGTAGCTAGAACAACCAGAGCTCAAATCAGACCTCAGATCTTCACTGGATATTACCCTGGACAAGTCACTGACACACAGCCTGAGTAAAATTGGAGAAGGAAATGGCAAACCACTCTGATATCTATATCAGGAAGGACAATTGATTCACAGGGTCATAAAGAGTGAGGCATTACTGAACAACAAATGGTATCCATGGAAGGAGTATCCTCCATGTATCCTCCAGTGAGGAAACTCTCTGCTCATGCAGATCAACCCTTCTCTGTAATTTACAGTTTTAGAGACTTTCTCCTTCTCTCCCCTCCCATCTCCTCTGTTCTATTGTCCCTCTCTCTCTCTCTCCCTCTTTCTCTCTCTCTGTATTCTCTATACATGTGTATATGTGTGTATGTATGTATGTATGTGTAGACACACACATACTCATATCCATATATGCATATGCATGTGTACACATATATTTATGCACACAAGTGTATGTGTGCACACACATGGACATACCCATGTATTTGTGCTCTGGTATGTATAGATGCCTATATTTATGTGTATATGTGCATATTTTTGTGTATATTACATTGTGTACACTAGGATATATATATATTCTTATATATGCATCACATATATATTTGTATATACATATGTGTATATATATTCATAGTCTGAATAGAATGAAAGCTCCTTGAGAACAGGATTTTTTTTTTCCTTTTCATTCTTTTGCCATTGAATCCTAAGTACCTGGTAGAATGTCCAATGTGTAGAAAGTGCTTAATAATGTTTATTAATTTATTGATACTATTGAATTTTAAGTTCCTTGAAGGCAAGGATAATGCCATTTTATTCAAGCAGAATGGTGCTTTCCATATACAGAGTAATTGTTGGATTATTAAATATTTTTTAAAAGTCTCTCTCTATGTACATACATACATACATATGTGGTTGGTTGTTGTCCTTCGCCTTCAAAGAGGATCAAAATGACATCACCATGATAAAGTGAACTTTCAGTGTGTCTGACTGTGGCTGATCATACCAATAGGATCTCAGAATGTTCTACCATAGATTGGGCATAGATAGTCCATGTGAATATTTGGGGTGGACATCCCAAATTTGATCATCGTATGTTTACTTCGTGCTGTCTCAATTCTGCTTTGCTCACCCTTTCTGATGTGGGCATGCCATGCTGAATGATCCTGTGCCATTGTCTCCCATGTTGTACAGTCAAATCCAAAATTTTTGAGAGAGACACATACATACATATATTACATATGAGTGTATCTGTGCATGTTTCTAGGTAGTACGATGGACAGAGACAGTTGGTCCTGGAGTCAGGAAGACCTAAATTCAAATTCAGCTTCAGAAGTGTAGTAGCCGTTTGATCATGATCAAGTCATTTAAACTGTTTCCTCAACTGTAAAATAAAGGTAATAACTCCACATACATCAGAGAGCTTTTGTGAGGATCCAATGAGATTATATTTTTAAAGCACTTAGCCCAGGGCCTGTGTGCCTGAATCATAGTATATACTATATATAAATACTCATTCCCTCTCCACTTAAATATAGGCCTCTGACAAGTTTGTTTGCTATACATTTTTTGTAATTTACCCCTCAACACTGTCATACTGTCATTGTGCCTAAAATGGATGGGTTTATGATAAAAACAAAAAAAAACTGATAAGCTAGATTTATTGTGTTTTTTAAGACCCAATGACAGATTTCATATGGTTCATCTACATTTCCTTGTTTGCTCCTTTTAGATGGTTACAGGCTCAGATTCATGATTTGAATGATCGATTCAATCAACTTGAAAAAGTGTCTTTTTACATTTTAGATCTAGGAAACAACCCATAAATATCCCCATAACAAGAACCCATGTACTATTCGTGCAGCATAGCTACACATATATCAGCTTAATAGAAGCGAGAGCTGAGTTTTCCTGTTCCTAAAATCAGCATCCATCTACTTTAAGAACATATAACTGTGTCACTTGGAGTGCCAGGATTTTGCCTTGGGTGCCAGAATTGACTGTATTGTTGGTAGCTATTGATTTTTGTGCTATCCTGAAACAGTTGAAGGAGCACAGAAAAAGTATGTGAATAGCAGCCAGTGACAGCTGCGCTGGAGACACTGTAACCTTGAGACACTAGCTTTGGAATACAAGGAGCATGTCAGTGTGATGCACGGGAGGGCCAAGTCAAGGGGGTGCTGAGAATATGATAGTGAACAAAGACCACTGCAATAGCCAGGGATCAGAACACAGATGGGAGCTGAAACAAGGGACACGGAGTCTGACCACATGATTCCTCATCAACATGATTGTTCAAGGGTCTGTAATCTACTGTTAACAGGACCTCCAAAAAAAGAAGAAAAGATTTCACATTGACCCACTTTAGCATCATCAGTTTAGAACTAAAAGCACTCACAGAGGTCATCAAGACCAACCCCTTCATTTTACAGATAAGGACACTGAGCCTCAGGAAACTTAAGTGACTTATGTAAACCTACAGAGAATAAACCATAAACCATACAGGAAGTAAGTTGCAAAGTTGAGAATTTAACTCCGGTCGTTTGGGTGGTACAGTGGAGAAAGGGCCCGGCCTAAGTCAGGGAGACACCTGTTTGGGAGTTCAAATCTGGCATCAGATATTTATAAGCTGTGTGACCCTAGACAAGCTACCTAATTCTATTTAATTCCTCGTTTGTTAAAAGAACTGAAGAAAGCAATGGCAAACTACTCTAGTATCTGTTATTGGTAAGCACTCTGACATACAAAAGGGAGTCTGCTATCACAGGTTCTAAGATCTGCATTTATAAAAGGAAAGGCAACTTTTGAGGGGTCAAAAAGTATTTTAATCAAGCACATGTATCATTCACTTAGTTGAAGGGAAAAAGTCAACACCTTGAATTAAAGAGAAAATATAGAGAAATCAAAAGTTAACAGACATGCTTCCAAATATCTGACAGATCAACAGACAGATCCAACTATCTAATCATGGTTACCAGAGAGGGAAGCACCAACATCTGGGTTTTCAAAGCTGGGAGCCTGCTTTGTGACTTCCCAGAATCTCATCTGGCACACAAACCTTCTTCTAAAAAAACTAAGCTCCAAAGTAAAGCCCCACCTCAGTGGACTTGAACATTTTTTAGAGCCAAGGGCATTACCACCCTTGAGAACCAGTGCCTCATTAATAAAAGGTTTGGGCTTTCCTACAATTCTTCTAGGCTCATTAATGGGTAGGGAAGATTTTCCCATTAAGAAGCAAAATTATGTTAACAATAAGCAAAAAATGCATTATCAATATAGTATCTTTGCCAAGAAAACCTCAAATGCGGTTACAAAGAGTTAGACACAGGCAAAATCATTGAACAACATCTGATTCTAAACCAACTCTCATCCCAATGTTGATTTCTCGACATTATCCACCTCACACCAGCCTTGACCAATCTCTGATCTTCAGTTTAATCATTCATTTGTTTTAAGTGAGTTTTAATATTTGCATCATCTCATGGAATAACTATATAAAAAACAGTCTTAAACCTTGAAGAACTATAGAAGGTTGGATTATAATTACCTTGATTTTGTTGGACAATTTAGCCGGGTTGTTGGTTTGTCTTCATATCTGTGGCATTTATCATGGCAACTTACAAATAGCAAGTATTTAATATATGAGTTAAATTTTTGCACTGAAAAAAATCAATTCCATTATGACACAAAAGTACCCCAAATAGTAATCTTTCAAAGGCTTCTTATAGGTCACAAAGAGAATTGAGTGGATGAAGGTAATTGATGAAACACAGAAAGATTTTGAATATAGATTCAGAGACATGTGGTATTTCTGTCATCTGAGAACCAGCTAGCTAACTGCCTGTAACCAGATTGGCCTGTAGGTAAAGAATTCTTGAACCAAAACAATTGATGAAGACAGTTTCCCAAATCATAGAGCGATCCTGAGATACACTGGTAGAGGGAGTACCTACACCAATGAAATCACAGGTCTTTGAAATGTTTAAATACATATTAGCTTTCTCTTCCTTCCAGGTTTTATGCTTATGACAAGCACCCCTTTGGTTTGAAGGGAGCAAGAATGAAAAAACCAAGGTAGCCCCAGCTCACTGTTGACATTTTTCTGAAGTCTCAGAATTAAAATAATGAAAAGCAAGGGAATATGAGGACAGACAGGGAAGATGGGAACAGAGAGGCAAGTGATATCTAGGTCTACTGTCTTTGCTATGGGGAATGACTGTAATTTGACATTTTGTATAAACTGACAAGGACAAAGTTTATAAGAAATCTTATTAAGGAAATGAAGGAGGGAGATAGAGAAAAAGAAGATGAAGGAGAAAAAGAGGATGTCAGTCAATAAATAATTGCTAAGCAATTGTTTTGTTCCAGGTACAACGCTAAGTATTAGGGATAGAAATGGAGGAAAAAAACAAAAGAAAATAAAGAAAGCAATCCCTGCCCTCAAGGATTTCTTAATATAGTGGTATTGTTAGACATAAAATGTTAGATAAACAGGATTTTTATTCTTAATATATATGGTTATGTTCCCACGTTCTCCTTTCCAATACAATATATGCTCCTTGTGGGCAGAAAGTTCTATTTTTGATATTGTGTCACCCTTGCCTTGCACATTCCCTGGCATCGATTCTTATAAATGCTTATTAATAAATTGAATTATAGAATCATAGAGTGGCAGAGTTGGATTGGCTTTTGAGGTCCTTTAGTGCATTTTACAGATGAAGAAATTGAAATCTACAACAAGGAAATAATATGCTGGAGGTCAAGGCTCATTGTGGCAGAGCTTGAATCTGACCATAGGTCTCCTAGCGCCCAGTCCAGTGAGTTTATATGTTTTGAACTGAATGAAATAAACTTGAAAAACACATTAATGTATTGCATTGGCATCATATGGAAAATAGGAATATAAATAGAACCATTTGTACATGAGAATCCTTGTATTCAATATATTAACTTAGTTTTAAAATGTAATATCTAGGTTTATTGTATTTTTATTTATTTCAGTGAATATTTCCTGATTACATTTTAATCTAGTTTGGGCCACATTTGGGGGTATTATTGGGCATATGTATAAAAAGCTAGAATTAGAAACACTGGGGTCTGAGTTTCATTTCTCATATAAACTGGTTAAGTGACCCTGAACAAGCCATTTAATTTCAATACTATAGTTAGAAAGTTTTTAATCTATAATGGGAGAGGACATTTCTTAATTTGGTTTCCCCTCACCATCCTGTCTTCTCCTCACCTTTATTATTTACGATTATAGAAGTAGGTCATTAAAGTTGCATATCCATGAATAGCGGCAGTCAAAACTATAAGAAAAGTGATTGTTTCCTTGGGGACCCCCCATCCCTAAAACATTTATGGTTGTTCTGTCACTTAGTAAAGGTCATGGAATCATAGACTTATAGCTGGAGAAGACCTTGGATATTATCTGGTTCAATCTCCTTATTTGAACTAAGGTTCAAAGAGGTAGTGATTTAGTAATACCACATGGATAGTGGATCAGAGAAGTGAGAGCAATCCATCCAGTCAGATTCTATTGTCAGTATTCTTTCCTCTATATCAATGCTTATTGCAAAGGTCTCAGAACATTATTTCCTCCATCATTGTCATTGTATATTATTTGGTAGCAATCCTCAACAAGTAGGAGGGAAGACTCAAAATAATTATGCAGGATCTTGTTTTCAAAAGTTTGCTTCAAAAATTATTGAATAATGCATCCTTAGCTTTCTCATTAATATAGTGATTTCCTATTTATTTCCCCTCACAGGTATCCTTCTTCAGTGGCTCATGATCTTCTCCTTTCTTAATAGGCTTTCACTTCAAATTAGAGTATAGCCTTATAAAATGATGACAGGGAGGTTGATGTGAAGTTTAACCAGTTTCAATTACTGATTGACTTGAGGGGGCGAAAAACAAATACTGTCTCAGACATAATGTGTCACAATGACAGCAGAGGTGGCAGATCATTAAGATGACAGAAATATTTGTACTAAAAAAAGGAGGATTTGGGAGAATAACTTCTGTATGCATATAGTTATTTTTAATGGCTAAATAATCAAAAGGAACTTCAAGAATGCATTTCTCTATGTCACTGTTATTTCTTATTTTCATAGGTATAAGCCACTTGGGATGATATATAGAAAATGTGGGATAGTTCTGACTAAACCACACTTTCTCCAGAAACAATTTGTTAATATCTGTTGCATGCCTCATCCATAAGTGAGGGATCATGAAACAAAAGTCATTGATGCGGAACCTGGCTCCAAATTCTTCCTCTGATATTTACTACTTGTATAACTTTGGGCAAGTCACTTAAACTCTCTAGGCCTTCTTTTCCTCATTTTAAAAGTGATGACATTAGACTAGATTGCTTTTGAGGTCCCTATCTGTTTTAGATATCTGTGATTCTACCTGTTGTATTGTGTATTACATTTCTTTTAACAGAAGTCAATTTTCAAGTATCTTACCTTTGCAAGAGGCATCTCCCAGTGACTAAAACTGCTAAATGCTAACATAGTACTTTAGTGCATACATCTCTTTTTATGTAATGGTTTACTTCATTGACATCTTTTGACATCCTTTTATACCTAGTTAGATTAAAAGCTCCAAGAGGGCAGGGACCATGGACTTTCTAAGTTACTTTTTTCTTCCTCAGGAGCTAACAGAGTGCTCTGTAAACAGTAAATGTATAAAATTTTAAGACATCAAGGAACTTTGATTTCACCCAAAAAGAATCCCCACTATGGAAATTCATTTTGCCTACAGAGACCTCCATTGATCTATAATCACTCTGAGTCTCTAAGAGGCTGAATGACTTGCCCTTTGTCATATAGATGGATGTGCCAGTAGCAAAGAATAAAAGGCGGATCTTCCTGACTTCAATTCCAGCATTCTATATACCCTGACCAAAATATATAAAGACTTGTTTTAAAGGAGTGTTTCTATGTATTAAAAATAAAACTTAAGCTAAAAAGGTTAGGAAAAAAACATTAAGATGTGTTGCTGTACTTTCATTATAAACTAGTGCAAAAATCATCCTTTTGTGCAGTAAAACTCTCCCTACACAGATGGCAAAATTAAACAGAAAGAAACATTTGAGAATCACTAAGATCCTATACCAACAGTGACCCAGACAGAACAAGCTGTTCGCAACAGGATTCCTCAGTTGGAGGAGATAGATGCCGCTCAGAAAGCACTGGAATGTGCAGAAATAGGTGGTAGGGAATAGATTGGTGGTAACAAGAAAAGTGGATGACTGTACCAGATTTGGACAGAATGTTAGACTCACAATGATACACCTAAGGTAGATAAGCTTAAAAATGCAAAATGCAAAATTGATCACTATGATTTCAAAAGAAGCACAATCACTTAATTCCAACTTCTTAGAAATTTCAAAGCCATCTCAGCTTAGCCTCCTCCTCCTAACTAGAGAGAATGCTAAAAAAAAAAAAAAGCCTTCAAGTCCCATGCTTCTTCACCACCCATGTTTAGGTGATTTGTCACTGTAATAACAATTGAACCCAAGGTGAAATGAATTCTGGAAGAATTCAGGCAATATTCAGCAATCCAGAATTGTATATTTTGTGCCACAGTGACCCTCAAAATTTGAATAAAGATCTATTATAATTGCTGGAAATGGTGTTTACTTTATTTACCACCAGAAGAAAAATTATAGCAGTTCCTAAAAAAACAGTAGAACTCTATCTTTTAGAGTTCCTTCCATCCACTTCTAATATTGATTGAAATTATGGCTGATATACCAGTGTTTGATTTCCTTTGTCAAATTCTTACAATCAAATTTTCATTCTTTGGTGCAGACTCACATTGTAATTTTCAAAAATAAGAGGTCACATGTTACATTAGGGAGAAATATAATGATAAAGGGAGTTAAAAGTTAGAATTTTATTTTTACCTTGTTTTGGGAAATAAATATATTCCACTTAGTAGGTAAATATCAAATCTTTATCTACTGACACTATAGCTTAAGTAGACAGTTGAAATGTAACCCATATTCCATGTATGCAGAGATAATTCTCTTATTCTGTCAATATTCTTTTCCACTGTTAATATTCAAATTGCCTAGAAAACTCAACACAATTTTGAGTCAGTGTCTATTTTAAAGTACCAAAAATAACTCTCTTTTTGGTGTAGAATAAATCAACAATGAAATATGACCAATGAGTAATAATTCTCATGCAAGCTCAATGCACCAGGGCTAAGGACATCAATCCTCTCAAAAACAAAAATCATCATACTACTGAATTCCAGCACTGCTTTAAGTGTTGTAGCTTAATTGTATTTGAGAAATGAACAACTGTTCAAAGAGATAATGTGAAAACAAATAGCTATTTAATTTCAACCTCTCCTTTCAAAATTAATTAGAATTTGGTATAATCCATGTCATTCATCCATCAATTGATTCCAAAATACTAAAACCTTGTAATGTTTCAATTAAAACATGTACATATACACAATCTTAATTATATTTCAAGACATCTATCTTTCCTTCTTTTTTACTGAAGAAAGATCATAAATTAATCAACTTTCATTGGCCAAAACATATTTGTAGCAATGGAAGCACTACTGAGAGTGATCTTTCTTAAGATCATCATCTTTATCAGAGTTAGCCTACAGAATGAGAGGGAAAGGAGGAAGGAATTTAGAAAATCAAATTTAGAAAAAGAAGATATGTACCTTGGGTAAAAGAGTTTATGAGAAAGTGTACTAGAAGCACAAAGCAACTCAAGTAATTATGTTAAAGCTAAAATATTATTGCGTACATTTTTGTCAAATATTTTAGGAAACACATGGTTCTAATTAGGAAAAAAATAGCAACGCAGGATTTCATTTTTATAACTTTCAAATAGTCTTCTTGGGATCACTTGCTTTTTTCTGTTATAATTGATAAGTTAAAAGGAGTGGTGACTTTTCAAACATAAAGTATCATTGTTTCTAAGATCCCCTCAAAAGAGAGATAATAGGTTTACAAAAAATAAAAATACACAACCAAAAAAACTAAGGGGAAAGGTGTGTGGGAATCTATCTTCTAATGACCATAAGCTTGCCTCAGTTTGTCTAGTTTTTGTTTTCTGGCTAATTTCACCATTGATGCTGGCTAATAGAAGAAATGTGGTTGTTGTTGTTGATGATGACATGTAGTGTAAAGAATAACCCAGTTTCTAGTGTGTTTATTATCACTATAGGAATACTCCAGAGTAGAAAGGAGAATGGATTAAAATTAGAATGGATGGTAACTAGATTTATCCTACTTAGGGAGTATTTCCTCCAGGAAGATGGATAGTAATTGGTTAGGGGCATTTGGGCAGAATGCCTATCAAATAGATTTAAATACATTATCTTTTTCCCTTTTCTAGCATTCCCTGGTCCAAAGCTCCCCCAACATTTGTTCATTTGCTACTTGAATGAATGAGGAATATACCCTAGTATTTAAAATAGGGAACCAAAGTGATGAACATCAGAAGTTGATATCTGGGAAAAACCCCATCAATGACCTGTAAGCAGGTCTAATTATGCATGGGAAGATGAACAAAGGCTTTGAATCTCATTAAGACAAGGAATGATAGGTGACGTCTTCAAAGGAGTTGTTTGCATGACATAAAATATAGAATTAGAAAGAAATAGTGTTCTATTTCCTTACAGGTGGAATAACTTGCCTTGAATACTACTAGCCAAATGTTAATATGATCTAGGAGAAAACTAGAAGGCTCTAAGGAAAATTACATCATTCTAAAACATATTAAAAATTGTCAATTCCAGAAGAATATGCATTGCATATCATTTTCAATAACTAAATAAAATAGGAATGCAACATTTCCACAATATCATTTGTAAGGATTTTGTCTTTTCCCTACTCATTAGTGATATGCTCTTTCTATACTGTATTATCATTAATAAAGTATATTATATGTGCATCCACTACGGTCTTTTCTACAACACAGAGTCTGGCAAAATATCAACAACTATGTTCTTATCTAATCAGTAAAATTAAGCTTGTCCAATATCAAATACACCTTCCAATCAAAGTCTTTCATATGGTCCACGTTGACTGATTTCTTAGAAATTCAGTGATAAAAGCAAACGTCAAGAACTCTCTTTCATACATGAGTTTGAAAGTGTAGATTACTGCTTCTAAAATACTCCCTCAAAAGTATGAATGGCAACTTAATAAAAATCTATCACTTTTAAATGGAGCATTTTCCTGAAAGAAAAATAAATGTGATATGTTCTGAGGTGCATAACTTCTAGTTATTAATAGGAAAGCCATAATGCTATCTCAAGTTACAGGTTTTGGAGAACAAATGAAAAATGGATGCCATGGAGAACAGAAGAGAAAAATGTCTTAACGGGACTCACTGAATTTATCCGATTTATATTCTACTCACTCAACAGTTGTCTAAAAACAAAATCTTGCTAAATACATTATTTCAATTGTCTTGACAATATTTGGTGGACATATTTTGTTGACTAAATAAAATCAAAACAGGAAAAAGTACATAAGCAATTATCTTGCTTTTTCATATGGTTGGTTTTAGGCCTTGAATTCTGCCAACTTAAACCTAGTACCAGCCATGTTCCGGCAGTTTTTTGTGTATGTGGCCCATCTCTTTATAACTGAAACTTGTTCTACACTATTTTTGAAAGAAAAATTCTCATTCTTTTTGTCACAAAGCAAAACAACATAACAGCACAGAGCTGCCCAATGGATCACACTGACCAGGAAAATATACATAAAAGATGTACGTTACCTGACTTTTAAATTGCCCTGCTGTGGCTGTCCATCATAAATGGATAAAATATCAAAATCTTCTTCAAGAGCAAATGTATGAAATGACAATTGTATCCTATTCCGCTCTCCAGTGATAATGATCCATGTGCAGTTGGCATAGTTTGGATAGCCATGAGGAAATCCTGGACTTTCGATGGTACCATTGGGACCCTGGACTAATCCTCCACAGTTTTGACCTAAAACAAGAGAAAATAAAGATCAACATTATTATATCCCATTTAAATGACATGATATATATATATATATATATATATATATACATATATATATGTATATCTATATATAAAATGCCTCAATTGTTCCATTTAGCTTAAAATAAACATATTATATTCAATGTTCATTGACACAGAAGGATCTTTGATTTTGACCTCACAAGAGATATGTGTGAATTCCTTCCAATTACATTGAGGACAATCTATTCTTAATCTAGTAAGTCCTGAAAAATTTCCTCAGGCACATGAATGTTAAGTGATTTCACTAAGTCACATGTCTATTCAAGATTTGAACCTAAAACTTTCTTGACCTTGAGTTTATACCTCGATTCGCTAGTTTAATGAGAATTCCATTCTGATTTTTGTTATATGGTAATTACTTAATTCAGGATTACAATTCCCACTTGTCACTAGGAATTCTAAGAGACAATGATGAGAGGACAGAGAAAGTAAAAGGGAAAACCTGGAAAACAATAAATAAAAAATGTAGAAACAAAATCTTTCAATTCAGATTCCTCAAATATTAAAGCTGGAAGTATTTTGTCCCAGCTCTTCTTACTAATATTATTGAAATCTTGGATAAAAATATTATCTTGTCTTATTAAAAAAGTTGTTTACTCAATTTTAGGATCATTAGTTTTGATAATGAATAATATATATTTTCAATTCATTTCAAAAATCATTTTTTTTCAACATCCATTACATTCATGATAGGCACTGCTAATAAATGAAAGCCGGTTAAAAAATGTAGAGTATAAATTCCTCTTGAGAGCATATTCTTTCTATGTATCATCAGCATCTAGCTCAGTGCATAGAGTAGGTGTTTGTTGATATGAATTGAATTAAAATGCAGTATAAGTTAATTCATGACCTCAAGGATTTTGTTGGAGAAAGTATAAGTCTATACATTCAATAGTAATATAGAACAATATATAATAAATTGCCCAAAATGTATGATACAAACAGGGCAGCTAGGTAGCATTGTAGATAGTGAGTCAGGCCTGGAGTTGAGAAGACTCATCTTCCTGAGTTCAAATATGGCCTCAAGACATCTACTAGCTGTGTGACCCTGGGCAAATCACTTAACCATCTTTGCCTCTGTTTCCTAATTTTAAAAATGAGTTGGAGAAGGAAATGACAAACCAATACATTATCTTTGCCAAGAAAGCCCCAAATGGGGTCATTAATAGTTGGACACAATCGAAAAATGCTGTAACAACAGGAATGATATAAATGATAATTATAGTCAGGAAATGATTGATTGATACATGAAGTATTCAACATTATTTCCTACAGTATGTAAAGCAATATACTGGGTACTGAACAGGATGTTTTAAGGGAGGCATAATTTCATGAACTTCTCTGATTCACATGACAACCACTCCATACTTCATCAAAATCTGTGTATTAACTGTTCTCACATAAATCCTCCATAGACAATATATCAAATATTCCATAGGCCTTCTTTTGGTGCCTTTAATATTTCTGTGCCATCAAGATACACTAAGGTTGTCTTTTTTTTTACCAATTCTTTCCAATTATCATAAAATAATCAATAAATCTCTTCTAGTCTAGGTATTATATCTTATTCTACATATATATGCCATATATATACACACACACACACACACACATATAATTGTGTGTGTGTGTTTGTCTAACATTGGACAATAGTTTTATTTGATGAATTCATATCAACATTTAATGATCATATCAACATTTAATGTATAGATCAAATTCCATCTGTAGTTTCTCTTCTTGCTAGAGTCTAGCTCAGATCCTCTGGTATTTCTTCCATGGAGTACACACCCAACATCCTGAAGAGCTTTCAAATATTGCAAGATTATGAGTATAATACTCAAGCTGTCAATGTGTTATTCTTTATTCTAGCTACATGATTTTTTGTTCATATCTATTCTTGATGATATCTTTTTATAACTTCTTATGTTTGAAGGAAAATCAGCAAGCAGCTATATACAGAAATTAAAAGAAGAAAAATAAAAATACTTCAATAACTGCCACTTCTTGAATTCAACTTATCAATAAATAAACTATTTTTTTAAAGAACCTATTATGCTCCAGGAACTCTGATAAGAACTGGGATTGCAAACAAAAAAAAATAGTCAAAAGCCAGTCTCTGCTGTCAAGCTTACACTCTAACCAGGGAGACAACATGCATACAAATGTATAGAAAGCAAGGTGTATACAGGACAAATAGGAGATAATTAACAGAGAGAAGGCACTAGAATTAACAAGGGCTAGGAAAAGCTTTCTATAGAAGGTGGCATTTTAGTTGAGAATTAAATAAAGGCAGGGAGAACTGCAGGAAGAGTTGAGGAAGGAGAGTTTTTGAAGCAAGAAGAATAGTGAGATACAATGTCTGGAGCCTAGAGATGGAGTAACTTGCTAGGTGAACAGTCAGGAAGCCAGTTTCATTGAGTAATACACGTTGGGTAATAAGGTGTAAGAAGACTGGAAAGGTAAGAGGAGGTTATGTTATCAAGGGGGCTAGGTTATAACTGCCAAACAAAGCATTTGTATTTGATCATGGAGGAAATAGGGAACCACAGGAGTTTATAGAGTAGGAGAGTGGCATGGTTGGCCCTGTGTTCAGGAAAATCACTTTAGTGAATGAATGGAAGATGGACTGGAATGAGGAAAGACTTGAGGCATGCTATGATTACAATTGTTCAGATGTGAGATGAAGAGGTCACATACTAGATTAGTGTCAGGGGAGAGAAAATATTACAACGGTCAACACAGTAGGGTTTGGCAATAGAATAATTTGGATATGAGGGGAGGGAAGTTTAGATAATTATGACTTGAAGGTAATTCCTAGGTTGCAAGCCTAAGGGACTGT
The DNA here is from genome assembly GCA_028658325.1 of Potorous gilbertii. Taxonomy (NCBI): domain Eukaryota; kingdom Metazoa; phylum Chordata; class Mammalia; order Diprotodontia; family Potoroidae; genus Potorous; species Potorous gilbertii. Next base: position 234,786,081 of record CM053769.1, read on the forward strand.
GAGAACGTTGCTGCCCGCTAATGTAATAGGAAGGTAGGAGGGCAGGAAGGGTTACCATGGGAGCGGGGGAAGGGAGAGGAGTATAACGAGTTCTCTTTTGGACACATTTAGCTTAGGATATCTGCTGAACCTCTTATTTGGGACGATATTATGAAGTAAAATCACCTAGACTTTAAAGATTAAAAAATGACTTGAATAATTGAAGTAGAAAGAAGAAATTCTTTCATTTCTATATTGAAATTAATAGCAGAAAAAATCTAAATTCATCAGTAAACATGAGCTATGCCATGCAAAGTATTTACCATTATAGATTCATAATAGGTGGCATTACCATCCCCATTTTACGACTGAGAAAATTAAGGAAGACAGATAATAAATGACTTAAGGTTAAACAACTTCTAAGGGTTTGAGGTCAGATTTGAGCTTTGGCCTTCCTGCCTCCATGTCTGGTGATCTATGCACTCTACTACTTTTCTGCCTAAACAGATAAATACTTGGAGATTTCCAAGACACAGAAAAGTTAAGTGACTTGGACAGGGTCACACAGCTAAGCTAGCAACTGTGAAAGGTAAAATTTAAATTCCTCGATTCCTTGTCCTTTTGACTTTGAGTATATCAATCTGTGTAAATTATATCTACACCTTGAAGACAGGTGATACACAAATACTTATTCATGTGAACTGAAAATTCTTATCATTGCATCTCCTTGCCAAACACAGTGCCTAGTACATAATTGGTACTTAATAAACTTCTCCTGAATAATTTGCTATTGAACTGAATTGTCTCTTAGCATCATGTGGATGTATCAACATGAGCCCCAAAAGTTTTGGAGATTTTAGTATTTCGTGATTATTGCAAGCAGAATAAGCATTTTAAAACAAGTGTTATACCTATAGTTATTGTTAAACTGAGAAGAGAAAATTATTTCAAGCTATGTTATATATTTTTATAAACATTTCACACCAGTAGGTCTCAGTGAGCCTAAATCTTTCATGATAATACTGTAAAATGCTTGTGGGAGTTTGTTAAATCTTAATAAAAGAGATTTGCTGGTTTAAAACCAAAGAACTAATAAGTAACCCATTTTCCACTAAATTTAAATCTAACAATAACACTATAACAAGTAGATATTAAAGCTGTGGGGTTTTGAAAGGTCTTTAAAGGAAATAGCTTTTCTCGTTTATCTAGCAATTGCTTCACAGTAAATCAAAACAGTAAAGACATGATCATAAATTTGTAAGAAGGAAAAAATAGAAATTCATCAGTCAATGTCAGCTATGCCATGCAAAGTAGTTCCCATAATAGATCCGTTGTAAAGAGCTGTGTTCTTACAGGGTAAATTATTTCTGAGGAGTAACATTTAAGGTACATGTAGAGTTCAAATCAGAATGAGGAATTTTGCAGAAAGAATCAAATTTATGCTGTTTAATAACCAAGCAATCCCCAAAATAAGAGCTAGCGTTTGTAAAGTTCTTGGAGGTTCCCATATTCCTTTCCATGTGTTATCTCATCTGATCCTCACATTAACCCTGGGAAGAATGCCATCCTCCTCTTAGGGATGAGTAATCTAAGACTCAGAGAGTTTAAATGACTTGCTCAGGGTCACAGAGCTAGCACATTGCTGAAGCAGGATTCAAAGACAGCACAGAATTACCTAAACTTCTGAACAATTCGGAACTGGGAATAATAGGGAAGAGCTGTCAAAGGGAAAATTTAAGTTCAGCATAAGAAAAGAGAAAAAAGATGTCTTGTCACCATGGATCTTCAAATAGAGGCGTTTGGACAGCTTTTCAGAAATGTTATAAAAAGAATTCTTGATCATGTTCAGGTTTGACTAAATGGTTAATAACAAAAACATCAAAAACAATGACATTTATGTAACACTTTGTGCCAGGTCCTAAGCTAAAAATTTTATTATTTCATTTGATCCTTTCAATAACATTGGGAGATAAGTGCTATTGTTAGTAATATTCTCATTATTACGTGTATTTTACAGGTGAGGAAACTGAGACAAACAGCAGATAAGTGACTTGCTCAGAGTCAAACAACTAGTAAATCTAAGGTCGCCTTGAATTCATATCTTCCTCACTTCAAACTGAACACTCTACCCACTGTACCACTTAGCTCTCATTTGTAATAGCTGAGATTCTGTGATTCTTTTTATCTTCTTGTATCTTCAGAAAAATGGACTTTTCTTCTCAAAATGTGACTTTTTTTGTTTTACACAATGAATAAACCCAATAAGCCCAAGATGCCTATATAAAGAATATACTTTTATCTCTTCCAGATTTAGGAGAAGTTCAAGAGGAGAGAAAAGTACAGTTTTTGAATGGAAATAAGAGATATCCTTGATGCTGCAGATACGAGAGTGGCTCATTTTAAATTTGAAATGTCACAAAGACAAATGCATATATGGAGAGCGATCAAGTTTCAATCAAACTGATTTGATTTTCCAAAATCTGTTTCCAAAAGATTAAAAATTATCATCCTATGCTAATAAAAAGAAATATTCAGAATTTCAAAGGCTTTTTACTTCAAGATATTATCCTTTGTGGTCCATTTCTTGAGCCACAGCAAAGACAATAAAATGCCCCAGAATAACTTTAAAAAACTAGCTCACATTTTCTGAGTCAGTATTATGTAATGACATGATGAAACATTACATATACCATTATGTAATGATATGATGAAACACAGCAGTCAAGAAACAAAGACCACTAGTTAATGTTCCTAACTAAAAGGATGGTTAATTTATTTTTCTAAAGAAAAAACAAAATTTGGATAAAGACATGCTTCATCAATTCGCTATAAAAAACCCTCTAAACATAAATATCTTATTATATTTTAAATGTTACCTCTAGTAGACAAGAGAGGAATTTTCAGTTTTTCAGTGAGATTTTTAAAATTTCCTGCCAAAATAGATTTCCCCCCATCAAGTACTTTTGTTAGAAATGTCACCAAACTCCAGCTTAATCCTGGAGTTACTTTCTCAGAGGATTGACATGAGTATAACATATGTGAAGACAGATATAAATCCTGATTGACTAAGCGTATGGTGAGCCCAAGATGCCTATATAAAGAATAGACTTTTATCTCTCTCAGATTTGGGAGAAGTTCAAGAGGAGAGAAAAGTACAGTTTTTGAATGGAAATAAGAGATATCCCTGATGCTGCAGATATATGAGAGTGGCTCATTTTAAATTTGAAATGTCACAAAGACAAATGCATATATGGAGAGCGATTAAGGACCAGACTACCTGTTCTAATAGGTGCACAGATAGAAATAGGTCAAAGGCAATAGATTAGCTATAATATGCTAACTGACAGGTCTCCATGACAACAAAGAGACAACCACAAAACACTCAAGTAGATGAATAGTATATATTGAGTGAATGAAAGTTATGTTTTCAAAAGAATTTGACACTTTGACTGCTAGATGTATTAGAACTGGCCAAAAGGACTGAGCCTGAGAATATGGAGAGGCATTTCCAGGTACTGTGGGTGTCATTCAGTGTCATGTATATATCTGTAATGACAAAAAGACATTAGTATGCTACATGTGCAGTTGAGAAATGACACTATAACAAATGGCTTGATATTACATATGTGTATATGTGCATATATCTACATATAAATACATACACACAAATATGTTACATATATATGCATACATATATACATATATATATGGAGAGAGAGGCAGAGACAGAGATAAGAGACACACAGACAGAGGGAGACAGAGCCTAGTAAGCAAGACAGGAACTCTTTCACTTGTTAACTTTTATTCTCAGACTATATGGCATCTGTCTCTCAAGTAGTTCAGATCTAAAATTTCATTGGTTTAGAGAACTTCTAGTCTCAATTCACTCTTGTACCTGATCTGCAAATTTATAGTGTTATAGGTGTACCTGACACACTGAGAGATTAAGAAAGTATATGTGAGAGGTATACTTCCTGATAGCTACAATGGGTTATAATATGAAGTTATTTGATGTAGGAATTTATGCCTGCATTCTGTGGCTGTGATTTTGTTTGTTAGTTAACATACACAAAAAATGTTTTGAGTCTATGAAGTTTAAGAGTTCCACAATCTTTTTTTCCAGTGGAAAGGGTCTTACGTCCTTCCATGTCTGTAGTTCTTGATGAGGCATATTCTACATAGTACACAGTATATTTTTTGGTAGCAGAGGTAGTTCTATTTTGGTTTTGAGGTTGTTTTTTTTTTTGACTGGCTGTTTCAGATCTGTTGATGTAATTTGTATAGGGAACTTCCTAAGAGGAAACCCCTTCTACCAATGCCAATCAGCAACTTTTCTGAAACTTATAACATTAGAAAATTTCCGGAGGATACTAAGATTAATGACTTGCCTAGTTTCACATAGCCATAACATTTGAGAATTGAGACTTGAACCAAAGCCTTCTGGAGGCTGAGACTAACTATCTACTATGCCACACATACTCATAACACCATATGTATTATAAACTTGAATTTATAGAGCTTCATTGTTTGCTTTATTATTTTCTGCAGCATAGGCTCTCTTTCCAATTATTCCAAGTTTATGGATTCTCATTTTCTGACCATTAATGAAATGATTTTGCCTTAATTACTTTATTATTGCCTAGAAGAAGGTGAGAGGAAGACTCATTCTAGATTGCTAAAAAGTGTCATTTAATTTATCTTGCTTTAAGTATGTGACTTAATATATCATTTATGCATTTTTGTTTTGCTTTATGAAAAATGAACATTAAATTTTGAAAATGATTCTTCACTGATTGACTAAAGTCAAAATAAAGTCAAACTGATATATCAATTTTTCACTAATCCATTATAAAAGACCTACAGATACAATCTTAAGAGACGTATTTTTAATTCTGACACTTGTCAGTATCTGCATCATGAACAAGAGGTTTTTGATCCAGTGGGACATTCACAACGAACTGTGAAAGCAGGATTCCAAGTGCACAGTGCAGTGAAAAAGGTAAGGGTAAATATTTAGCCTACTACTTTCAATGATGAAAAACGAAAGTTGATTTGTGAAAATTCCATAGCTTTAAAATGCATATTGAGCCATCCACTCAAGAGTGAAAGGGGTGGTGTTTTATGGAATGATTCAAAGGGCACATTTGATTAATTGTCAAGGATTAAAAAAGGAGGCTTAAATGTCATTTCCATAAAAATGATGAAAATTGACTTTTGGTAATGAGTTAGATTCTCCAGACAGATGCGTTTGTAGAGAATGTTTATATCATTTGCTCTGCCACTTCATTTGGTTCCTAGCTAGTACAGATCAGGCCTTGCCCTCTTCTCCCCCAACCCAGCCATGCTTTACAATAATAATTAGAGGAAATGAGCTCTTGCCTACAATCTATTTCAAGGATCCATTATTATATCGGTATGTTTATTCCTGCAACCAATTCATATCACAAATTTGGGCATCTAACCAAATTACACAATAGCATAATAATATAAGCCATAAGGATGATTACAATGACTATTTTCACCACCTATCTTTGCCATAAGCAGCAGTTAGAGAATCTGGGGTAATTAATTCAGGTGATTAGGGGGCACCTCAGTATCAGAGTTCAAACTTTGGATTTCAAAGTTACTTAGGAGATGAGGTCCCAGGACATTAACAGGCACACTGTAGAGGAGGTTAATACCTGGAGAGAGAAAATGATACTTCTCAAAAAAAGTAGCCATTCCCTTCAATCACTTTAGGAGGTCTATAGGTCTTATGAGCTCTCATAGGGTAGTATCGTGGGACTTTTCCCCCCAAGGGTCTTTGTGTACAAGGATTTGAGGTTTCTCCCTAAGGTCTCCTCCGTACCACTGTCACCCAACTTAGAATCCAGCCTTTCTTACCTTTCATTGCCCTTTACAACTACACCACAAGTGACTTCCATACAAACCAATGAGATGACTCAATGATTGGACTTGTATAGCATTGGCAATGATCCCCTGAGAGGTATTGTTAGAGATGGAAGTTGTAGTTGGGGACAACATAAGTAGTTGTGGTGGTCATTTCACTTGATCCCTAGACATATCTCAATAACAATTCTGTAATGAGGCAGGCCAGCCATCTAATTCCATGACATGGGTACAATAAAATGACGTCCAAGGAGCACAGGTGGTTAAAATTCAGGCACTTTCACAACAGACAGTGGGGATCCATGTATATATGGAAAGACTACCAGGATATGCAAATTATAAAACTGTTCTCATAATTTTCTTTATATACTTCATATATGTGGTGTAGTATTGTATTCATTGTAGTACAGCTATGTTATGTGCATGCTATAAGACACTAGATACTTGTCTCCGTGGTAGCAGTGCTTGTTTATTAAATGGGGGTAGCTGCTTAGTATGAATATTTATTAATAATAATTAGTATTAATCACAAAAGAAGCAGTATTTTTAAATCAGTCATACTTGAGTCTTTTGAAGTGACTAAATCCTTGACATCACAATTCAGTATTCCCCTGGCTGTTTGTTCTATGGGAAAAAGTGGGACTATAACCTCTATAAGCACTGTCCCATAGTAGAAAAGACATTAGACAGGCACCTGTTATGATTGGAAGCTAAGCAGTTCTATAATTATGAATTTTCAGCAGGTTTAATGTAGTTAGTAGAAAGGTTTCTATTGTTTGTACTTTTGGAACTAGCCAATCTTCAACTTTTTCCTTCTAGACTTTTTCTCTTTTATCCTTTCTTTCTACCTCTTCTACCTTCAGAACCATTGACTATTTTTCTCCCTCTTGTCTATTATTTCCTACCTCATTCTCCCTCCTTACATCAACAACTCATCTTTTCACTTTGGAAATATTAGTCTATGAATATTTCTATATTTCAGACAACCTGAATTAATTATGATTCAACTATATATGGGCAGAGATCGCTGTTCCACAAACAAATAGTCATGAACTGACTGGAAAGGATAACAGGGCGATGAGTCAAGAGAGTTCATGCA
>CM053769.1:234793547-234813760 GCA_028658325.1 Potorous gilbertii
TACATAATCTTATTTTACAGCATCAACTGATTTTTATAAAATAGGGTTACATAGTCAACAAATATGTTTGCCCCTCCCATTTGGACTCTGAATAAGACACTCTCCATGGTAGCAATAAACCTGCATTTGAAGATCTTATGTTCAAATCTTAACTCTTCTTCATATAATATATGTGATTTAGAAATGTCAGTAACAATCTGTATTTTAGTTTCCTTACCTATAAAATTAAGTGGATGCACTAGTTAGCTTCTCACTCATCTTCCAATACTAAAGCAATAATTCTATGATGCAATCAGGATATATTCAATACATTGTTCTAGGTTCTTGGAGAGGGGCATGGGACAGAGAGTGAAGATAATACAGTATCTGACTAAATAGCAGGTCTTTAATAATGTTTATTGATTAATTGAGATAGATCAATGAGGGTATTAAGTGTGGAAGATGATCGTGAATTGAGGAGGAGAGGTTATGTAATGTGAGGTAAGGTGAGACACTATTAGCAGGTTTGTATGGCTCTCTCCTTTTCAGTGTCAGGTGTTTATGGATATATCTTTGCTTCATCTTTGTCTTATCCTTTATTCTGACATACATCATGCCCAAATATCAATCAAACCCTAGCCTTCTGAAGTGTCATTTAAATCTAGCAGACCTTTTTTAAATAGAATGTTTTAATATGTAGAATAATTAAAATAAATTGTATTAGTTATATAGAAGTGGTAGGGAAAAAAATCACCTACCTCATAAAGCACAATTCCTTTGTGGAAATATCTTTGAAAGCACTGTGAGGGAATTTCCCTTCAAAAGATTCAACTTCACTTATGAATAAAAGACAGTTGATCATCTGTGTCTTCTACTCTATATTTTGAATATAGCAAAATCACAAAATTATTTTTTTAAAAGAAGGTGGCCAAAAGTATAAATTAATTTTAAGTGTTTTATTGGCATTTCTTTTGCTTTATTGTTTAATCTACTGGTCTTCATTTTTTTTAAGTATTTGATCAAGAATATTTTTCTCTACTAAATATATATGTATGTGTGTATGTATACACACACACCTACACACAGTTATAAAATGGATGGAGGTAACCCTTTTAGAAAAGTTCGTGCAAAGTATCTAATACTTATTCAATTAAGGTTAAGCTGTCAGGACATTACTCTTGAAGGAACACAGAGAAACCACCTCCCTAATTACAGTGGCACAATATGGCTATCTTCTGAGATGACTGCAAGAATTAGAATTAGCCACTGAAAGCCATTTACTTGTTAAATAGCATCAACTCAAAGTAATAATTTTATTATTAATTGAGGCTGTTTCCTAGAATGATTATTTTAATGTTAAAGTTCACTCATTAAAAGTGTTTTTGTACAAAGAAAACCTAATGCTTGACCCTACCATCTCTGGGTGGCAAATTATCTGTTTACATTATAAACTTAACAGGTAACATTTATCCCTCATTTTACTACTGGACCTTGGTTTCCTCAGCTGTAAAATTAAAGTATAAGACTCAATGATATTGAAGGTCCTTCGCAACTCAAGATCTATGATCTATTTTTTTTTTGGCAGTTTAAGATCTATATAGAACTTTACAAATATTACTTATTTTGTGTATTACAAAACACCAGGGGCAAAAACAATAACAAATAATACCAACTAGTGAGGTATTTAATGGTAATATGATCAGCCACAATTTATAGTTAAGGAAACTGAAGATTAGGGAGATAAATTGCCTTGCTTAAATTTTTATAGGAAGTAAGTAGATTTTGTTATACAGTTCAGTACTTCAGGAACCAAATTCAACACTTTTCTATCAGACTACTGTGCTTTTTTTTAATTACTGATATCCTCTGGTATGTAAGTATTTACCATAACAAATACTTTCTGATCCTTCCTTTGTACAAAATGAAGAGCCTGTAAGAATTATGAAAAATAAACTTTTCCCTAGCACCACTAGTCAAGGCTTTGACATTTAAATTTCAAAATCAGAATTGGCAAGCAAAGGAAAAAGCCTTTGCTTCTTAGGTTATAAAGCTAGGGAAGGAGGTGGTTCAGTGGATAGAACTCAGTCAGAAAGGCCTGAGTTGAAATCTGGCCTCAGAAATTTACTACTGTATTATCATGCTATTGACATCTAACCTCTCTTAATCTCAGTTATGTCATCTGTAAAACTGAAGTTAAAATAACAACCACCTTCCAGGCTGTCTTAAGAATAAAATGAAATATTTGTAAAAGTCTTTGTAAAACTTAAAAGTGCTATATAAATACTAGATATCAGAATTGCAAAAGATTCACAGAGCTTCCCAGCTTTTAAGGATATGGTGGAGGAGGGGTGTCTTCTGGTCTAGTATATTCTGGAACATTTATCCCTTCTAAACCATTCCTAAAAAAGTGATCAACTAGTTTCTGCCTGAAAACAGTAAAGAGAAGGAGAGGGGGAAAGGGCTTTATTAATAAAACCTATTCTTCTCTTTCAGTAGCCATAATTATTGTTTCCTCAAATCTAGTCAAAATCTGTTTGTTTTTTTCTGAAGCTTTTCTCCATCACTCCTAGTTCTTTATGTACTGACCAGATAAAGTCTAATATTGCTCAAATATGTTGAGATTAATCAAGTATGTCAAGACCATAATCATGTCCTTCAAAGTCTTATATTCTTCAGGCTAAATGTCTCTAATTCCTTCAATAAATCTTTCTAAAAATTGTTTTTAAATTTATTTTCAGTTTTCAACACTCACTTCCACAAGATTTGGAATTTCAAATTTTCTCACCCACCCTCCCTCCCTTCTCTGAACCCTAGGACAGTGTGCATTCTGATTACCCCTTCCTCCAATCTGCTCTACTTTCTATCACTACTCCTCTACCCCTTTCTCTTATTCCCTTGCCTTCTATTTTCCTGTGGGGAAAGATAGATTTCTATATCCCATGGCCTATATATCTTATTTCCAAATTGCATGTTAAAACAAATTTTAACATTCATCTTTAAAGCTTTGAGTTCCACATTCTCTCCTTTCTTTCCTTCCTTATCCACCCTCATTGAGAAGGCAAGCAACTCTACATAGGTTATACATATATTTTCATGCAAAACATTTCCTTAAGAGTTATATTGTTAAAGACTAACTATATTTCCCTCAATACTGTCCTGTCCTCCCTTTATTCTATTCTCTCCTTTTGACCTGTCCCTTGACACAGGTGTTTGCTTTTGAATACCCCTTCTCCTAATCCACCATCCTTCTGTTATCCCCCTTCTCATCCCCTTTGCCCCTGCTTGTAGGGTAAGATAGATTTCCATGCCCAATTGAGTGTGTATGTTATTCCCTCCTTAAGGCAAATATGATGAAAGGAAGGCTCACTTATTCCCTCTCACCTCTCTCCTCTTCCCTGACTTTGTAAAAGCTCTTTCTTGCCTCTTTTATGTGAATTGATTTACTATATTATTATATTCTCCCTTTCTTTCTCCTATTACATTCCTCTCAATACTTAATTATACTTTCCAGATATCATCCCTTCATATTCAGCTCCCCCTGTGACCTCTGTCTACACATACCTATATACATACATACATGCATATATATATACACACATATATACATTATACATATATACAAATGCATATATATGCTTATGCATACACACATATATTAATATCTAGATTTCTATGTCTGTCTTGATCTATCTATCTATATCCATAACTATCAATATCTACTATTAATAGATATGGATATAGATAGATACAGACAGATAGATAGATATTCCCTCCAATGACCTTAATACTAAGAAAGGTTTCATGAGTTACAAATGTCTTTCCATGTAGGAATGTAAATAGTTCAACTTTAATAAGTCCCTTATGATCTCTCTTACCTGTTTACATTTTCATGCTTCTCTTGATGCTTGTATTTGAAAGTCAAATTTTCTATTCAACTCTGGTCTTTTCAACAAGAATGCTTGGAAGTCCTCTATTTCATTGAAATTCCAAATTTTCCCCTGAAGTATTATACTCAGTTTTGCTGGGTGGGTGATTCTTGGTTTTAATCCTAGCTCTTTCAACCTCTGGAATATCATATTCCAAGCTCTCTGATCCCTTAGTCTAAAAACTGCTAAATCTTGTATTATCCTGACTATGTTTCCACAATGCTTGAATTGGTTCTTTCTCAGGGCTTTTAATATTTTTTCCTTGACCTGGAAACTCTAGAATTTGGCTGCAATACTGCTAGGAGTTTTTCCTTTGGGGGTCTCTTTCAGAATGTGATTGGTGGATTCTTTCCAGTTATATTTTATCCTCTGGTTCTAGAATATCAGGGCAGTTTTCTTTGATAATTTCTTGAAAGATGATATCTAGGCTCTCTTTTGGATCATGGCTTTCAGGTAGTCCAATAATTTTAAAATTATCTTTCCTGGATCTATTTTTTCCATTTCCTAAACTGGAAAATAAGATATTTCACACTGTCTTCTATTTTTTCATTCTTTTGTTTTGTTTTGTTTTTTAATATCTTGATTTATTCTAAATTCATTAGCTTTCATTTGCTTCATTCTCATTTTTTAAATGAGTTTTTGAACGTTCTTTTTCATTTGGCCCATGTGCTACTCATTGGATTTTTGGACCTTTTTTACCATTTGGGTTACTTTAATTTTTAAGATGTTATTTTCTTAAGCATTTTCTGGGTCTCTTCTAGCAAGCTCTCATTTCTCTTCAAAATGTTTCCTCTACTTCTCTTACCTGATTTTCAAAATCCTTTTAGAGCTCTTCTATAGCCTGAGGCCAATTTATATTTATATTTTTCCTGGAGAATTTGGATACAGGGCCTTTGACTTTGTTGTCTTCTTCTAGTTATGTGTTTTGATCTTCCTTGTCACCAAGGCTGTAAATAAATACCTTTTCACCAAGAAAGTAAGATTCTTTAGTCTGACTTTCCTCCCTGTTTGCTCATTTTCCCAGTCAATTACTTGACTTTTGAGCTATTTTTTAAAGTGGACATTGTACTGCCTGAAGTTTCAGAGGCTTTGTTTAGCTGTTTTCAGAAGTATTTCTAGGGTCCTGCAAATTTTCCATTCTTCTGAAGTAGTATGATCAAAGGAGAGGTGTTTACTCCTCTCATGGCCTGTTCTCTGGTCTGTAAGCAACCACAAACACTTTTTTCCATCTTGGAACCATGAGAAGGATTCACTCTCCCCTGACTCCACAAGTTCTGCCATGCCAGAGTTCCTCCTTGCCCCAGGGTAGCCATCCAGGACTATGACCCAGATCAGACACTTATTTCCCCACCATTTGTAGGCTGAGAGGTGTAGAAGTAGCTACCACTGTGGTAGTGACTGCTGCCACCCTGGGACTGGGGTCAAGATCATGCTCTTCTCTCACCCAGATGAGAGACCTTTCCCAATGGCCTTTGAAGCTATCTATGTTTTGTGGGTTGATTAGTCTGGAAACCCATCTTAAAGTGATTCAGTCCCCTAAGCCCTGCTCTAGGCTGTCTGTGCCAGCAAGGCTCACACTGGACTATGCTTTGCTGTCAGTCTTGTATGATAGACCCTTCCTATTGACCTTCCAGATAGTTTTTCGTTGGAAATTTGTTTCAGTCTGTTATTTTATGACTTCTGCTGCTCTGGAATTTATTTAGGGTCATTTTTACAGGTATTATGATGGGTTTGAGGGAGAACTCTAGCAGGTCCCAATTCTACTATCTTGGCTGTGCCCCCTCAATACATCTTTTTAAGGCATGGCCTCCAGTTTCCTCACCACCCTTTTTACTTTTACTCTGGATATACTCCAGTTGTTCAATGCTTCTCCTAAAATGCTGAGCTCAAAAATGCACACAATATTGATGAGATCTGAGAGGAGCAGATCATCCTGGGACTGTCCCATTTCTCTGTCATTCAGGACATAATACCTCTCAATATAATTTTATATGATCTTTTTTTATCTTACCTAATATTCTTTACACATAGATCTGTGGATATGAGCTCTCTAATGCCTGTATTTCCCAATTAAATATGCTAGAGCTTTCCTTTTCCACAGGTGAACCAGAGTAGCCCAACAGTTACTGGATGGAGGATTTCTAATGCCTAGCACTGCTTGACATACTGGTGATCTTTTGTGAAGAAAACTTTAACTGAGCTCAGAGATGCCTGAAACTGCTGAAGCCAGGCTTGTCCAGCTCAGACAGAAAAGCAAATATCTTACTTTCTGACTTATCTAAAGAGTAGAAATCCTCCTACATTCTGATTTATTGTGTTATTAGATAGATTCTCCCTATATCTCCACTTCTCACCTGACTTCTCAGTTTATTGAGTTTTCAACCACCCCTGAGTATGTATAAATACCTCAGCCTTTTCCTACTTCCCTTTGAGCAGTGGAGAAATTGTCTCTTTCCAGTTTGAAAGTTTCTCCTCAGTCAATAAATGGAGTTATAATCTTTGTAAACTATGATTGAACTCTGGCTTATTCCAGGTCCCTCTTTTTGGACCTAGGGTTTCTTTCATTTTAGCAATTCACAGGGATATTTATTTTATTTATCAGTTCATAGTATCATAAATCTCCAGCTGGAAGGGACATCCGATGTTTTTCAGTTTATTTCTCATTTTAAAGATCAACGACTTGTGTGCCAGAGAGGTGGAGGGCTTTGTCCAAACTTACTGAGTTAGTAAATGTGATTCAAGAAAAGATTCATAGTCATTCCACAGCACTTTGATGATTCATCTATCTCTTCCTCTAGACTATTAATTAATCTTTGGGCTAACATTGATCTTGAATTGTTGTAAAACCCTTAGATTATTTTTATGGAAATTGTTTGCTAGCCACTCTCTCAATGCTTGCAAAGTTAATTATCTTTAATTAGGGAATTTTAAATTATCCTTTTTAAATTTCATCTTTTTGGGTTTATCATAAAAGAAGCTCTTTGGTATAATGTGCCATAGATACTTGATTTGAAGTTGTAAGTGACCAAGATTTATTGGTCAAGAATCCAACAGAAATTACACATTATGAATTTATAGAGAACATTCTTGTGACTGGGGGTAAACTTCTTTTCCCAAAGTTTTTAAATGCTCCCACTTCAGTCTCAAACTTTTGCCATAACAAGTTGTGTAGAACTAATAAACAATAAAATGAAGATTGCTAAACCATTATTTCTGGCAATGGGTCAGGTGGAAAATATGTTACTTAAGTTTGGGGATACTATATCCATATAAGGTAATTTTGGTACTTTGTATCTTCTCTATTTTTTGTTTTTGTTTTAGTTATTAGTATAAAAAACAGCTCAGAGACATTTGTAACAATAAAGAACTGCATTTTTATCTGCTCTTTTTCTTACATACGTTTTTTACCCTTTTTAACCCAACATGGTCGGAATAATTACTTGGCATTCTTGTCTGTTAATGAAGTGGATAAAATAATTAGAGATATGATAAGATACTCAATTTTGAATGTTGTTCATTGAATAAATGCACCTAAGAGACATATATAATTTACATATGAATTAGCAAAGTTGCAAGAATATAATATCATCTCTGAGAAATGATACTGAGGCCAAATGAATTGGTAATAGGCCCTTATTACTAAAAGACACAAAATGCTCAAGGTTGCAATTATGTTACCTAAAGAGAATGGTGAAACTGTTAATATTGGTGGGAATTTTAAAAATTCATTCTTATTTTTGCATGCTGGAAAAGTATCTAGCATATAGTCACCATTTAATAATTACTTTTGATGGGGGCTGGGGTAGGAGTTGACCATTAGACAATTAAATTTCTATATGCCCTTGAATAAGTAACTTTATTTCTACAGGCTTCAGTTTCCTCCTTTGCAAAAAGAAGAAACTGGGTTAGATGATTCCTAAGTTTCTTAAAAATGTGTATTCAAAATTTCTAAGTGTAAAAAAAGGAAGTATGTAAAACACAAAGAAAAAGAAAGATTCCTCCAATCTAATCATGAAGAAAAGGAATACTAATAGGAGAAAAAAGATAAGGCTAAAACAAAGTTAAAGTTATAAAAGAACAACATAAAAAAGTTTGTGGTTAAGAAGCAAATAGATTGGAAAAAAAGAAATAAATTTTATTCAGTAAACACATATTAAAACAGTAAACACACACTTTCACTGTGCAAGACATTGGGAATATAAAAATGAATCAAATATTAGATCCTACCTTCAAGTACAACCTAATGGAGGATGAAAGAAATAAATTTTTGTATGTGCAAGAGTAGATCATTTTAAAACTATTCCTTTGTGAGTACATAGATTATAGAAAACTATTTTAATTATATTTTATTTTATTGAATATTTCCCAAGTATTTTAAAAATTTTAACATTCTTTTTCATAATTTTGAGTTCCAAATTTTCTTTCTCCTTGCTGAAAAGACAAACAATATATCAGTTATATCTGTGAAGTCATATAAAATATATTTCCATATTGGTTATCTCCCTCCCCACCCCCCCCACCAAAGCAAGGAAAATAAAGAACCTGAAACAAAAGCTTTGTTTTAATCTGTAATGGCTCATCATTTCTCTCTTTTTCAAGTGGTTAGTATTTTACATTGTGAGTCCTTTGAAATTGTCTTGAATCATTGTCCTGACAGGAGTAAGTAATTCTTTCACAGTTAATTACCTTTACAATATTGCTCTTACTGTGTCCAATGATCTCCTAGCTCTGCTCACTTCACTTTGCATTAGTTCATATAATTCTTCCCATTCCTTTTCTGAAACTATCTTGTTCATCATATTTTAGACCACAACTGTATTCCATCATAATCATATACCACAATTCAATCAATCATTCCCCAATTGATAGACATACCCTCAATTTCTAAAAAGAGCTACTATAAATATTTTAGTACATATATATTCTTTTCCTTTTAAAAAATTATCTTTTTGGGATACAAAGTTAGTAGTGGTATAGCTGGCTCAAAAATTATGCAAAGTTTTATAACCTTTTGGGCATAGTTCCAAATTGTTTTCCAGAATGTTTAGATCAGTTCAAAACTCCACAAATAGTGCATTAGTGTACCATTTCCCACATTCCTGCAGCATCTATCCTTATCTTTTTCTGCCATTAAAAATGAGGCCCTTTCCTTAATTTCCCTACTCCAAAAGTTTTTGAGTGCTTTCAAAATGAGACCTGACAATTTGTCTGCATTTAGGCAACACAAAACTGTTGTAACATTCTTGTCTTTGTCATATGTGTAGATTATATCCTGATCTGAAGAACAGTGATGTTCTTTCCCTTTCTGTGTCTTCCCTTCCATACTCTTCATAACCCTTTCTGGTCCAATGTCTCAAATACCATCACTCAAAGTTGTTAGTCCCAGGGTGAAGCAAAGATGGCGGAGTAGAAGCAGGGACTTGCTAGAGCTCTCCCCTCAAACCATCTTAAAATAACTATAAAATTACTCTAAATAAATACTAGAGCAACAAAAACCACAAAATGATAGACTGAAACATATTTCCAGCCCAAGGCAATCTGAAAAGTCAACAGAAAGGGTATTTTGCACCTGGCTCAGAGTGAAACACAGAATGGGTTGTGCCACATGGGAATAGACAGGATTGGAGCAGGCATCATGGTGTTGAATCATGGGCAGTTGTTGCAATTTTCTGACTTCTCAACAAACACATATCAAAGACAGCTTCAAAAGTCAGTGAGAAAGTTCGCTGGGAGCATGGTCTTGGCCTCAGCCCCAGTCCCAGGGTGGGGGCAGCCACTGCAGTAGTGGCAGCTGCTTCAGGAGCTCACAGCCTACAGATAGTGGGGGAATTGTGTGGCTGATCTGGTTGGTAGTCCTGAGTGGTGGTCCTGTGGTGACAGGAGTGCTGGCATGGCAGAGCTGATGGTAGCTATGGAGAGGGAATCCTACTTGCAGTTCCAGGGTAGAAAAAAGTGGTTGTGGTTGCTCACAGACCAGAGCACAGACCAGGAGAGTAGTAAACACCTCTCCTTTGATTTTACCAGTTTGGAGGAATAGAGAACTTATAGGTCCCTAAAAATATCTCTGAAAACAGCTACACAAAACCTCTGAAACTTGGGGTAATGCACCCTCCACTTAATAAGGAATTCAAAAGTCAAGTAATTAGATGGGAAAATGTTCAAAAAAGGGGAAAAATTAAGACTATGGAAGGTTACTTTCTTGGTGAAAAGATATTTTCTCCCATCCTTTCGGATGAGGAAGATAAAAGCATACAACTGGAGCAAGATCAAAGTATGCAATGGAGGAAGATGGCCAGATCAAAACTCTTACCTCCAAAGTCTCCAAAAAATATGAAATATGGAAAGGGAAATGAGAGCAATGGAAGAAAATCACAAAAAAACTAGTCAACAGCTTGCTAAAGGAGGCCTCCCTAAAATATTGAAGAAAATAACACTTTTAAAAAGACTAACCCAAATGGCAAAAGAGGTCCAAAAAGCCAATGAGGAGAAAAATGCCTTGATAAGCAGAATTGGCCAAATGGAAAAGGAGGTCCAAAGGCTTGTTGAAGATAGTAATTTCTTCAAAATTAGAATCGAGCAAATGGAAGCTAGTGATTTTAAAAGAAATCAAGAAATCATAAAACAAAACCAAAAGAATGAAAAAATCTAAAACAATGTGAAATATCCCATTGGAAACACAACTGAAATGGAAAATAGATACAGGACAAATAATTTTAAAAATATTGATCTACCTATTAACCATGATCAAAAAAAGAGTCTAGACATCATCTTTCAAGAAATTATGAAGCAAAACTGCCCTGATATTTTAGAAGCAGAGGGTAAAATAGAAATGGAAAGAATTCACCAATCATCTCCTGAAAGAGACCCCAAAAAGAAAACTCCTAGCAATATGTAACCAAATTCCAGAGTTTCCAGGTCAAGGAGAAAATATTAAAATTAAAATATTGAAAATATTAAAATTAGCCAGAAAGAACCAATTCAAGTATTGTGGAAACACAGTCAGGATAATATAAGATTTAGCAATTTTTACACTAAGGGATTAGAGGGCTTAGAATATGATATTCTAGAGGTCAAAGGAGGTAGAATTAAAACCAAAAATGACCTACCCAGAAAAACTGAGTGTAACACTTCAGGAGAAAAATGGAATTTTAATGAAATGGAGGAATTCCAAACATTCTTTTTGAAAGCACGAGAGCTGAATAGAAAATTTTACTTTCAAATACAAGAATCAAGAGAAACATGAGAATGTAAACAGGAAAGAGAAGTCATAAGGAACTCATTAAATTTGAACTGTTTACATTGCTACATGGAAAGATGACATTTATAACTCATGAGAATTTTCTAAGTATTAGGGTAGTTAGAGGGAATATGTATATGTGTGTGTATGTGTATATATAATATACATACATGCATATGTATACCATATGTGTGTATGTATGTGTGGATATATACATATGTGAGTGTGTTTTTATGTATATGTATGTGCATGTTATATATGTGTAGGTATATATGTGCATATATTTGCATGTATATATAGTGTACACATGTTTAAATACTACAGGTGTGTATATGTATGTGTACATATATGTGTTTTTATGTAAATGTGTGTGCATATTTTATATATTTATATATATATATATATATATATATATATACGTGTGTATATATTTCTATGTGTGTTTGTGTGTGTGTGTGTGTGTGTGTAGACAGAGAGCACAGAGTCAGTTGAATATGAAGCAAGAATACCTAAAAAGCAAAATTAACTGTTGAGAGGAATTTATTGGGAGGGAGAAAGAAGGGAGAGTAGAAAATGTCACAAGTAATTTCTCATCAAAGAGGCATGAAAGAGTTTTTATAATTGAAGGGAAGAGGGGAGAGATGAAAGGGAATAAGTGACCCTTACTCTCATCAGATTTGGCTTAAGGAAGGAATAACACACACTCAATTGGGTATGGAAATCTGTCTTACCCAGTAGGAAGGCAGGGGGTTAAGGAGATAGGAGAGGGTGGATAATAGAAGGACTAGCAGATTGAGGGAAGAGGTAATCAGAAGCAAACACTATTATGAGGGGACAGGTCAAGGAAGAGAATGGGATAAATGGAGGGCAGAACAGGATAGAGGGAAATGTGGTTAGGCTTTTGCAACATGACTGTTATGGAAGTGTTTTGCATGGTTACACATGTATGACCTACATCAAATTATTTGCTTCATCAATGTGGATGGGAGAGAGGAAAGGAGAGAATGTGAAACTCAAAGCTTTGAAAATGAATGTTAAAAATTGTTTTTGCATGCAGCTGAGAAATAAGATGCACAGGTAATGGGGTATAGAAATCTACCTTGCCCTACAGGAAAATAGAAGGTAGGAAAATAAGATAAATGGGCTTGATAGAAGGGAGGACAGATTGAGGGAAGGGGTGGATAAAGTGCACACTATCCTGGGGTGAGGGATGGGGAAAGATGGGGAGAATATTTGGAAATCAAAATCTTGTAGAAGTGAATGTTGTAAACTGAAAATAAATAAATTATAATTAAAAATAAAGGATAATAACAGAGAAATTAACGAAGTTGTTAGTCCGAAGACAATCATTACAATGTCAATTTAATGGCCAACAACTACTTACTATAGGCAGTCAATAGTTAAGTGTATGTATGTATGTACTAATATATAAAACACATGTAAGTCTATAATATATATTATGTAATATATATAATGCTTTATATATGTATATGAATATATGTGTGTACATAAATTCTACCTCTTAAGCACATGGGTTCTCAACTAGAGATACTAGAATCTTTGCATAGATTTTAATTGGGACATGAACAGAATTCAGGGATACTATGAATTTAGGGGAGAAAAAATGTACCTTTCTTTTCTCTAACTTTTAAAGTTAGCATAAGAAATACTTCTAAAAAATGGATTCACAGACTTCACAAGACTGCCACAAGAGTCTAAGACACTGAAAAAGGGAAAGAACCCTTTTTCTAGAGAAACATGAGAAAATGCAAAAATGAAATTAAAAAATCATATATTTAGAAATATAAGATTTAGGATTGGAAGATAATTTGGAATTCATTCAGTCCTATCTTCTCATTTCACTAAAGAGGCAAGAGAGGCCCAGAAATGCCAGGTATTTTGGTCAAAATCCTACAATTTGTATCAAAATTAATGTTTAATAAAACCAGTTTCTCTTCCCCTAAATCTAATACCATATCCAGTGTTCCATTACATTCCTAGTTCTACGAATTAAGAAGTGATAAAGAGGTAAAAGGGGCAGCTAGGTAGTGTGGTGGATGGAGTACTGAGCCTGGAGTCAGGAAGATCCATTTTTGTGAGTTCAAATCCAGTCTCAAACACTTACTAGTTATGTGATCCTGGTTGAGTCATTTGTCTAAAACAGTAACCTACTTCAGAATTTTGGCAGCATATTTACAGCATTCCATCCAAAGCACTGAGAGAAACTCTTGAGAAGGAAAGAAAAGATGCGATTTTTTTTCTCCTCCTCTCTGCCTTGCCTACCCACCCCCTGCACACACACACCCTTTTGACTAAAGACTTTGTAAACTCAAAAGTTGCAAAAGATTTTGAATATCCCATTGGCCTCCAGCAGCATCAGTTTAATAGCAATGCTACTATGAGTATGCATTTAGAGGCAAGGATAAGTGGCAGTTAGGATTAAACAAAAAACCTATCTGAAATAATACTCTACCTAAGAGAACTCTCAGGAGTGCTCCCAGAATAGAAGACAATGATTTCTAGTAAAAATAATTCCAGGTGCTTTTTGGCCTCCCCCCCACTTTTTCTTCCTAAATGTGTTGTGAGTTTGAGCCTACTTATCCTTGGATTCTGTATGAATTTATGAGAGAGTATGCCCCCATAGTTTGTATCAACCATTTTTTTGCTATCACATTCTTGTAAATATCTGCTTTTAAAGGTTTAAATTAAATCTGTCTGGTTAACTGATATTCTTCCATAATCATTGGGAATGCACACCAGTGAAAATTTGTTAACTATAGTATTAGAGAATCATCACCTAATCCCTCAAATTCTCCTAAAACCCTGATTGAAGACATAGTTGTCACTCTCTGGGTAACCATTTCTGTCATTACTAGATCAGCCAGTGCCATTGGGAGAGTAGCTGCAGAGCCTTCATTATAGAATATACTTGATCACCTCCAACATCATGGTTACCATCATTCTGTAAGTTTTGTTTAAAAGCTTGACTGTAAGTGAAAATAGATTGTTTTCTTAAGTTGTTTTATTTTAGTATTCTTACCTTACTTAAAGTCACCTGTGGCACAGTGGAAAACATTAGTCTTGAAGTTAGGAGGTAAAATCCAATCTTAGATACATACTGACTGGGTAACTATTAAGACAAGTGCTGTTGGACTCCAGTCTAGCAGATTCACTCTTCACTCTTAATCTAGGCAGCCAGAAGGACAGCATCAGAGGCATAATATGGAGTTAATTACTTTATTCTTCTCAATGGGTTGTGATAATGGGAACACCAATTCCTACGGGATCCCCTAATTACTCTTCTGGCAGGGGTCGTGGAGAAGGAGTGGGAGCACTAACTCCTACAATATTCTCCTAAGTCTGGAGGGGGACCAGTCAAGACAAGCACATGAATTTCAGTTGGTGAATTCCACAATATGTAAATCCATGATCACTGACCAATGCCCACTTGATTTATAGAGAAGCACACAAAGAAGGCAATTTGCTAGCAATAGCCATAAAAGTTTACATTCACTTTAGCAATATTATGGTGATTCGGCGTAGCACAGATGCATATTATATTATCTTGGTTACATAATGATTCTCAAGCTCAGTGAAATTGTTTACAAGCTATGATCATAGGAACTAGTGGTTTGTTTATGGCCATGGATTCTGATAACTAGTATTTTAGAAAGAAAGCAAATTGACCTTACATACAGTGACTCTGGCCAATCATTTTATCTCTCTGTGCTCTAAGTAATTCTCTAAAGCTATAGTATTCAGAGATGGTACCAACCTGTTTTGATAGATGAAATTTTATCACTTGAGAATTGTACCTAATGAAAACACAGGTGTGGTCCCT
The DNA here is from genome assembly GCA_028658325.1 of Potorous gilbertii. NCBI lineage: Eukaryota > Metazoa > Chordata > Mammalia > Diprotodontia > Potoroidae > Potorous > Potorous gilbertii. The sequence continues at coordinate 234,808,531 of CM053769.1, forward strand.
ACATATCCAGTTTATTTTATTAATTTGCTTAGAAAATCCTTGGAGGATGAATTGAAGTTTACCGTTTCACTATATGGTTAGTGACAAATTGAAAATTAATTGAGTGATAATGAAGTTTTACAGTGCTTAAAGGATGAGTTGATATTTGTGTAATTATCTGAAAGTATTCACTTCCTATATCAACTAAGCTAACATGTATGCTCTGATTGACCTTTGGGATAATCCTTCTTCAGTATGCAATGAAACTTAGGAACACAACCTTCTTTTTTTCCCAATGCAATAATTCACTCCATCAATGATTTTTCTAAACTTGTATACCCTAGTCATTGTTTTAGTTGTTTGAGCCTTAGAGTTAAAGTAAGGGGACCATAGTTTGATAGGTATTATGTCAAAAGTTGAGGTGATTTTGTTGATTCTAGATTAAATATTCTAGGCATACAACTTTCTGTTTTTCATAATAATCATACATCTGAGGCACAGTTTTACCTTTTTGACTTCAGCAAATAATTTAAGGCATAGAATTAGTACAATGAAGGACTGAGTTCCAATTCTACCACTGACACCTAATGACTGTTGCCATATGACTCAAGTATTCAAAGCAAAAAACCAAATAACCTGCAGATCTCCATCTGTGGAAGGAGATAACAGAGAGAGTTAATATCCTTAGAGAATCATACTACTGAAATAGCAGTGTATTGTAGTAGAATATTGTAGCACAATATTCAGAGTTAAGAAACATAAGTTAAAATGCCATTTTAGATTCTTAGGAGTCATGTCAAAATGAACAAGTCCCTCAATCCTCTCTTAGTTCGATTTTTCTCATTTGTCAAAAGATTACATTGGAGTCAGTGACCACTAGTACCTTATCTGTAAATCTATGATCCTATAATACTATGAACAAGCCTGGGGGATAAAGTAATTAAATAATTAAAACTACCAAATCAGAGGTGTTGTTTTCCATTTAGAGGAACATTGCCTTTTGTCTCCCAGTGGAGCTTTTTTATAATTTTGGGGGAACATTGGCTGCCTAAAAAGGAAGGATAGTGTAATGTTTGAAAGCATGTCACTATGGAAACTACATTCTTTTTATACAATTGATTTTTAGAGGACTACTACCAATATTTCTTCCAAGCCAACACCTTTACAGAAATTTCTTTCTTAACTATCACTTCAGCTTTGTGCTGAGGGTATTCTATATTTTTAGCCTATGGACTATTTGCTTTTCTTTCCTTCTACTTCCTATTTAATTGAAGTATATTAATTTTTCCACCGAGGTATACTTCCCTTTCCAGTCTGTTTTCATTGAATTCTTGCTGATGGCAAATAGCAAAAGTTTCTAGCTCCTTTCTATATCCTTTCCACTCACTTAGCCACCTTTCTCTTTAGTTTCTCAATAGAGCTAATGTATACAGCACAAGGCACTGTTTAACTCTATAAATAGGGTGATTTAGGAATAAAGGGGGATGACAGGTTATAACTATATTACCTGGCATTGTACTCTGAGAACCATGTGAATAAGTTCAAAAGTGCTTAATACTTTCCCAGAACTAATTTAGCATAAAATGCATTTATTAGTCCTTAATTTCATGTGGCACCATATAAATCATTCATCTAAAAGAATGAGCAGGTGCTATTTAAAGAACTTTGGGTTTCAGTTCAGAGGAATTGAATTCAAATACCAGCTTTCTTATTTTACTACTTGTATCATCTTGAATAAGTCACTTCTAGGGGCTTCAGTTTATGTAAGTTTTGAAAAGAGGGTGTTGAACAGATGAAAGATTAATAATCCTCCCAGCTCCAAATTTATGTTTCAGCAATCACTTGTGACATTCATAGAATCAAATGGAGAATTTCTACAAAGTTGTTTTTTCTTCCTCCCCACAATTACAATTAGGTATGTGATGGCATTAGCCATCACAATGGGAAAGCTTGGCTTAGAAAAATATGGAAAAGTCAAAATTGAGCAGCTTAGTTTCTAGGATATTTATTTGATAGTAAGATATGAGATCTGGTATATATAATAAAAAACAACCATTGTTGGCAGATTGTTGGTCCTAGAATTAGAAAAATCAGCAGAGAAACTTGTCTTTGCTGCATACTAAATGTGTAAATATAGACAGTTAATTTAACCTATCAGAGTATCACTTTGTATATATATAATGAGTAGAATGATGCCTAAGACTATTGTCTAGATTAAAAAGGTTAAAATACACGTAAAGGTCTATGTGTATTTTATAGCAGGCCAGGGAGAAACTAAATCAGTTGACACAATTTTGTGTATGTTCTCTAAAAGGATTTCATTTGAGTCCATTTCAGTAGATTACAGAGAATGGAAGAAACAAAACTTAGTTATTCCCAGCTATTTCCTACAATGTATCTTGATAGTGAATCCTCCTTTCCCTTCAATAAGCCTTCAATTTCCAACATTTTCCACCTCATATTTCTTTGTGAGATATTTTCACACAAATATACACATACAAATATATTATGAATGTGTTTGTTTGTGTATATGTGAATATTGACATATATATGAGTGTGCATATATATATGTAAACACACATATATGTAGGTATGCATATGTTTTTTAAGAGAAGAAACTGGGGAAAGCTCGGTAAAGTGAATAAATTGAAAGGAGGTAGAAGTTTTTGCCATTCAGCACATGTAGAAATTCAAGAAAAGCAGTTAGTGTGTTCCAGGGTAAAAAAAAAATACTGTACTTCAATTAAATAGAAAAAAAGCAAATAAACAAAAGACTATAATATAGAACACTCTCAGCACAAGCCTGGATAAGACTCTCTAAAGGTAAAGTGATGTTGGACATAGATAAAAATACACACTTTTGTGCATATGTATGCACACATTTGTATAGTTTATAAATACACATATAAACATGTATATATGCATATTTATACATATATACAATGCACATGTGCATATATGTATATACATACACACACACACACACACACACACATATATATATATATAAGTATATTTACACATTTTCTTTTCTAAGCCCTACATTTTTTGACCCCTAATACATAAACCAGACTGTACATTCCTCAAAGAGGGATATAATATCTTATCTGGAGTGCTGAGATTTTGTCAGAAAACCATGATAAATTATCTGCCTCCTCTTAACTCAGTTGATGAAATTACAGAATGTTAAAGAGACATTTAATAGAGATCAAAAAATGTCTTTAATATCTTAAAGAAGAATTTGCCTTCATAAATTATGAAGCAATTTTGACAGAATTAGAAGAAAGCTAGCCACTGACTATGGGGGTTCAACCATGTCCTATTTCAAAAATGAAGTAAATGACCTAACTGCTTAATAGAGACCTAGCTATGGATTCAAGATATTAAAATCCCTTTTGCCATGCCTACTTCATACTTCTTGAATCCATGGTAAGGGAACAAATATTTATCAAGTATCTACTATGTGACAGGTACTGTGCTAAATGCTTTACAGCTTTTATCTCATTGATTTTTCTGGTGGAGGCAAAGTAGGGAAGGCAAAGTGTGATCTCTTCTAGAGAGCCATATTTGGCCTCTAAAGGTAAGCCTGTTGTCTGTTATGTCCCTCATACCTTTCTCTTGCCTCCACTGATTATTAAGAAGGTTGGTCTAGGTTTAAAAAAAAAATCATGGTGAACCTTTTGGCACTGATGGCTAACCATCCTCTCACTCTTTCAAGTTTAATTGATGATTTATTCACACCTTGTAAGGAATAACTTTTTAGTAATTAAGATTTTAAGCTTTTTTTTTTCTGACCTGTGAAATTCCAAAATTTCAGCAATCAAACTGAGGTGGGAAAAATCAATTGATTAAGGGCTTCCTGATCAATCCCTTTTATATCATATCCATTTAAATATCCTTTCAGCATAGGAATGTGGTTGTACACATGATTATTTTTTTTTCCTTTATCTCTTTCATTTCAGATCTGTATTAAATAATCCTTAACTTTTTTTTTTCTCTACATAGTTTTCTCTACATAGTCTACATCCCATAGTTATAAAATATAACCCCATTATAAACTTTCTAAGAACTGAGTCAGTTCTGGAATATCTGGCTACAGGTCTGAGGAACTTCCTTTAAATTCCACTTACCTCTTTAGACAAATTAATATAATATACTTTTTTATTCTTTGCTATCAAAATAGGATAATTTTATTTTCTCATTTGTTACTTTTTTTTCTGATTTCTAATTCCATGTAGTTATCTTTAAGATCCTATTATGTTCTGGGCACTGTTGTTAGCTTCTACAAATACACATAGGGCCAACATTAAATCAGTCCATGCCAACAAGGAGCTAACATTCTATTAAGGGCTAGAGAGTGAATAAAAACTATTCACATAAATAGTAAATTTCTTCACCTATTTTTTCTTTTAGATTACTTTATTCTTAATAAATAGGAAAGAAGAGACAAAAAGAAAAACTAGTGCTATCTTGCTCTACCACAGTATAATTATAACTCAGTAACTTAGAAAAGCAATGAGAAGTAGCTTCAAACTTTTACTTATGCAAATTTTGCCTAATATATGTCAAAGTAATCATTTGATTTACAAGCTTCAGAAAGTAAATCCCATACTTTGGGTTTTTGATTACTGAACAAAAATGCATTGTTATTTAATTTCTGAATTTTTGCTTGCCACTTCTCTATAAGGACATCCCACAATTCAACTGAGCAGTTCAACTTTTTTCTCTAGGTAGCTGGGAGCACTGCTGATTATTTGGGATAGAGAATATAACATGAAAAGGAGAAGATATATTTACATATATATATATATGTTTGTTTGTCGTGTAGTCATTTTAGTTGTTTTTATGACTGACTCTTCATGACCCAGTTTGGGGTTTTCCTGGCAAAGATACTGTAGTAGTTTGCCATTTCCTTCTCCAGCTCATTTTAAAAATGAGGAAACTGAGATAACAGGATTAAGTGTCTTGCCTAGGGTCATACAACTAGTCAATGTCTGGGGCTTGATTTCAATTTAGGTCTTCCTGATTCCAGGTCTGGTGCTTTACTACTGAGCTACCCACACAAATCCACATCACCCCCCCCCCCCCCCCCCCCCCCCCCCGCCGTCCCCTCCCACGTGTGTGTGTCTGTGTGTGTGTGTGTGTGTGTGTGTGTGTGTGTGTATACACTCTGAAATTAAGATTTAAAACTTCCTTGTTTTTGCCTCCTTAAATTATATGATTTTATCATTTGAATTGGGGGTGAGGGATG
>CM053769.1:234813860-234827177 GCA_028658325.1 Potorous gilbertii
CTTGACACTATTGAATCTAGAATTGAATACATCTGTGTATTTAAAAGGACATGGACATTGCTTATGCTCTTATCTACCCCAGCCTATATATATATATATATATATATATATATATATATATATATATATATATATATATACATATATATAGAAGACTGATAGGCACAAATTGCAACATGGAGTTTTCTTTCAAATGTCAAAACCAAAAAGAAAAATACAGAATGTTTCTCTTTCATCACTTGACAATAACTTCAAGGTGGCAAAATTGGACATTCCTATAATTTGATCTACATTCAATAAGTGGAGCATTAAATAAAAACTAGGACAATTAAAAAGTAAAGATACAAGGCAAAATTAAATCCAACTCAATGATTTCAGGACTGATTTTCCAATCTGTAGAATACTCAAAATTCTTATTTATTCTATGACTCTATTTTAAACTGGCAAAGAATACATACAGGCTGAGTAGAAAGAGTGACTTTTTTTTTGTCATAGTTCTAAGAAGATAATTGAGTTAATTGATATTTAACCACAAGCAAAATACAGATTTTTTTTTTCCTGGTTAAGGAATCATTTTCTGTTTGATGAATTGACAAACATAGAGGGCTGAATCATCTGATTGTTTTCAAGAAAAAGCTTTGTTTTGTTAGTTTTTATCTGATTATTGACAACTTATTTGCCTCTCTCTTCTTTACCTGCTCTGCCTACTTTTGTGACAGAATAATAATAGCTGAGTATAAATTGGTAATTGTCTGATGACATATTTGCTTTGCAGAATTTTGCATAGGATGCATAGAGAGTTACCTTCAGATAACATTCATAACTTAAGGTGTTTTCTGATCTACTTCTGTTCCTTTATTGTCAGTGGAGTTTAGCTGTACCATATATATTGGGTCTTCAGGTTCATACTTAATTGTGTTCACATAAAAGAATTATAAATCTTAGAGCTGAAAATAACTTAGACACAACATACTCCAACTTCTTTCATTTTTCAGATGGGCAATCTGATACTAAGGAAATTGAAGGTCACAGGGGCACCAAATAGGAGAATGATGACAAGAGCAGAAAATATTTAAAGGAAATGTGTGTGTGTATGCATACTTAGGTGTGTACATGTGTGTGACATTTTCAGACGTCTTATATAATACCAAGTAAGCAGGAGACTTCCTTTGGATAAAGCAAATTGATTATTTGCTTTAGACATTGTTACCCTGGGAGTAAGACACATGTATAGAAAAAGGAATGGTATGGATGGTCTTGGTAAATACAAATGATAAAGGTAAAGTTGAGTTAATTATCTATTTAAAATACTTATAAGTATAGCAGAATGTTCTGGCAAAATATTTTCTTCCATATATAACTTTTAAATATGGTATTTAGTCTTTTGTAAGCATTAAAATCCTTATAAATGTGAGGTATTATTAATAATGAACCATGATGGCGGTAACAATAACAATGCTTTGCTAACGTGATAATAAATGCCAGCCCACTTTGTAAAATTTATTTCTTTTCACTAAAGAAAAAATCATATAATTTCATTAGAAAAAAATTAAGTTTAAAATTTGAAACTTTTTTTTAAAAGTATTACATGGGTTCTATTCTTTTCTTTGTTATGGGCTTCTATTTTTTAAACAGAAAAACCCCACCTTCCAACAAACATTCACTTTTGGCTTTAGTCCCAGTTCCTTGATAAGTACTTGTTTATATGACGCATGGGAGTAGTGAAACTGCAACTTTGAGATTACATTGAAAAAGTGCATTCAGTGACTTTAAGTCAGCTCAATGAATACAATGAAACTCGGTTATATTTGAATTAAATTTTATAATTTATGTAGTTCTTCAAATAACTGACTTTGGTATGTGTTTGGAAACTGAAGGTGATTAGGGACCTTCTAATGTATGACCTGCTAATATATATATATATATATTATTATATATATATAATATATAGATAGATAGATATAGATAGATCTATAGATCTATATCTATATATCTATATCTATATATATATATAAAATCATATGAGAAAAGGCTCTCAATCATTTTTGATTAGAAGGTCCCTTACCACCCCTTACATATTCTCTCTCTCTCTCTCTCTCTGTCTCTCTCTCTCTCTCTCTCTCTCCATATACTACATATATATATATATACACGTACTTCCCTTACTGTAAATAAATTATTATAAACATGATAATTTTTACAGAATTTCTAACATTATAACCATTAAAATATTAATTGTTAAAAAGGTATTCAATAATTTGTTGTTAAAAAATAAAATGATGTTATTTTCTTCCCAATTAAATTATTCTCATCATATGTAGGGATATACATATTGACCCTGACAAACCTTGAGATAAACTTTCCCAGATAACCAAACCAGAACTTAAATTCATGATAGCTATTTTTAAATATTGGAAGGGCCATCATGTGAGAGAGAGAGATTAGATTTCTTCTGTTTGACCTCAGTAAACAGGGATAGGAAAGCTGGGTGGGAATTCAAAACAGGCAAATTTAGGGCACAGATAGTTTAATAACCTTTGGGCCATAATTTCAGATTACTTTCCAAATGCTTGAACAAGTCCAGAATTCCACCAATAACAATTAGTGTCTCAGTTTTTCACATCCCCTGTAACATTGGTTACATTCTCCTTCAATCATTTTAACCAATCTGATAGATGTAAAATGATATCTCAATGTTGTTTTAATTTACATTTCTCTAATCAAAAATGATTTAGAACATTTTTTGTATGATTTTATATATATATATATATATATATATATATGTATATATTGTATTTCTTCATCACATAACTTCTGGTTCATGTCCTTTGACCATCTGTAGGGTGGGGGGTGGTGAGAGGAATAAAGAAAGAGAAAAAAGAAGTTTACATGATATGATATATTTAAAAGGAATAGCAAGTTGTACATAATTTGCTACTTCATATACATTCAAATTTTTATTATACTTTTATGGAAAGGCTTGTTTTATACCATAAATTAAAAATAAAATGAATAAAAAGATTAAAAAGGCAAATTTAGACTTGATGTCAGAAAAATCTTCCTAACCACTAAAGTTATTTAAAGGTGGAGTAGGCTACCCGAATAGGTGATGTGTTCTCTTTGCTTTAATATCTTCAAACAAAAATAATTGGGAATATATTTTGGGAGAGGAAAAGTTCTTCATGAATGTGATGGTGGAAATTCTTTTCTAGTTTTATATTGAAATATGAATGGATCCCAAAGTCACTTCCAAAGCCAGATTTTGTGACTTTAAAATTGAACTGAAGTAGTTTTTCTATCACAGGTTCAATGTGTTTGTGTTAGCAAATTTATTAACTTCAGAACTGAAATATTTAATATTGATCTTCTGCTTCTTTCAGATTCCTGTCTGACATAGCTTTGATGTTAGGATTGGAGTTGTATGTCAAGTCTAACTAGGATAAAATCAATTTTTAATAAAATTCTTCACTGCATGTGACAGGTCCATCTATTTAATTGATAAGAGTGCACCCGGGTATTAAAAGAAAAAAAAAATCCTTTTCTAGCAAGATCTCAGTAATATATCAAGTGTCTGTGATGTAGAGACACAACATTATGTGTGTGGCTCAGAGAGGGAAATTAATAAATCCATTATTTTTAACCAGACTTTAAAATATGATTGGTATACACCGATATTCATATATCCTATTAGGAAATTTTAGTTTCTGACACTCAAAATCCATATTGACTTTTATTTGTTAATTTCAATCCTTTAATCAGCAAGCATTCATTATACGTTTACTATGTGTTAGTCACTATACTGGTCCATACTTATAGCTTTTGGGATGGATACAAAGACACAAATGAAGCATTTCTTGCCTTCAGGATAATTACATTCTTTTGGTGGGAGAAAATGTGCACACATGTAGGCATATAAAAATACAGAAGGTTAAAAAGATAAGCTGATATTTGTAACAAGATTATATCAGTTATCAATTTTACTTTTTGGTTACTTTTCAGTATATTCCTTTACTGATTCCCATGTTTTATTATCTTGATCTCTAGATTAATATTTACATTTCCTCATTAATTAGTAAAGTTTGAAAAAAATCCCTCAATCAACTTGACTAAGAGGTTCAATACTAATTCACTAAATAAGTCTAAATAGATGGCAAGATCTTCCAGGTGTTCCTATTTGAGGATGACACTATGCAGAGTGTATCAAATCTCAAGGCATTTACAATGATTTTTGAAAGAAATCTATAATCATTTGAAGTTAGTTCTGTCCACCTACACAGAAATCAACAAACAATTGATAGCAACAGCAACAAAAACAATAATAATGTATATTATATAGATAGAAACACTACTCTTAAAGGACATTTTAGAGATTTTGTGCAATTGAATACACACACACAGAAACAGGCATCTTGGTGTTAGAACATAATAAAACTCTTTTTCTGCCTCCAAGCTTACCATGAAAACAAACTGGCAGTGACATGTGGAAAATCACTGCCTAAGAACAACATAAGATGAGTATTATGTAGATGAAAAAGTTCATGGTAGATGTGAGCAGGCACCAACTTTATATTATAGCTTTATAAGGAACTTCAAATATGGACAAAAAGAAAGCATGTCACAAAAAATAGTATGATATGGAAGAGAAAATAGAAAGGTTAGTATTTGAGGGTGAAAGTTATCAATGGATAGCCAGAGTGTGTCACTAGTGTCCTTGTGATATCAAGAGACATGGCAGCTTATCTGAAACTGATGTGAAGAACTTTTGAAAGAATATTTGTACACATATGCACACACACATGTACATACACACCCCTATTTCTGTCTCATAGTGCCATCTCTAGGTTGGAGTGGATGGGGGTAGAAAAAAAAAGAAAAAATAAGTTTATATAATAACCTTATATATTTAAAAGGAATAGAAAGTTGTACAAGATTTGCAATTTCATGTGCAATCTTTTTTAAAAAATCATACTATGGTATGGAAATGCTTGTTTTATCCCACAAGTTAAAAATAAAATAAAATTAAAAAGGAGGCATTCAAAAGAGTTACACAGGACAAATAAGAATAAATCTCAATCTGCATCTTTGATGGAAACTCATAAATCTGATAAGGTCCTAAATCCATTTTAATATTTGAGTATTTGAAAAGATATCAATGAAGATAAATCTGTCTAAAGACACATATTCTGGAATGTGGGACATCAGTGCTGTTGAGGCTTAATAAGTAGAGCTGGAGTTATTGGTGCCACTATATTTTAAGAACTCAAGTCCTCCTGACTCCTTCACTGGTGCTCTATCCACTGCACCACCTAGTTTCCCTTGACACTTGACACTCACTAGCTGTGGGACCTTGGGCAAATCATTTAACTCCAATTGCCTCCTCCTGGGTCATCTCCAGTCATCCTGATAAATATCTGGATTCAGATGGCTCTGAAGGAGAAGTGAAGCTGATGACCTGCACAGCCCTTCCTCACTCAAAACAAAGTCAAGTGCAAGTCATGTCATCATTTCTCTGATGGCATGGTCTTCAGGCAAAGAAAGATGAACACACACATATTTTAAGAAAGCTTTACCCCATTTAAAATAAAACAGAATGCTAAGTGAGTGACTCATTATCTACAAGATTGCAGATAATATCACCACCAGATTCTACTTAAAAACAAACAAAAAATGAAAAAGAAACATGTTTTTGTAGCTTAAGAAAACTAAAATCATTTTCACTTTTGAGGTAAAAGAAAATGTGAATCCTAATCTCTTCAGGGAGAAGTTATTACATTAACCAAATTTACCACCTAAATGAATGTGTACTTTTGCTGGGAAGGAGGACTGCTTTAATTGCTTTGAATACTGTTTGACTTTTTTTAGTTTGGTTCATTATCATCATAATCAAAAGCACTTATAAAATACCCATCTCTACCTGGTGCTGTGTACAAAGTGGATTAAACAGTGTGAATCTCATTCTCCTGGGTTTACAGCTGGAGAGGATTTTGCAATGCAGAAATATTGCCACTGTGAATGTTTAACCTAGTTTTCCCATATGTATTAGCTCCTCCCTGGTGATAATTCAGATGTCTCTAAAAATATATATATTTACAGGTTTAGGCCTCAAGGCTACCATATCTTGTGGAGAGTCAGTAAACTACTACATTGATTTGATAACAGCCTACAATACCTAACAAGAAGTGTTTACCATTCCTTAGGGCAACTTTATCCATTTATGAATCTTAAGAAAATAGGGGAAAATATATTTATTGACAGATATAATTTTGAGATCTATGGTTACATTTAAAATCTGGCAAAGCAGGCTGAAAAAATAAACATATAGGGAAGATTAGAATTTTTTGACAAAAAATATTTAGGATACCATTTTTAGGGCTAGGTACTAAATTTTAGGAAATATTGCAGCAAAATAGTGCTGAATGTTGGACATGATGGGGAGAGGTTTGGAGATCATGCAAAGAAGGATAAGCTAAAGGAACTGGGATTGTAAAACATCACAGAGAAGACTTGAAGCAGTAGGGTAATAAAGAGGAATATTTGCCTCCATGTATTTGAAAGGCTATCTCATGAATGATCTATTAACTTTTTGTTTATGAAAATGGCTGAAAGTTGCAAAAAAGTAGACCTGCTTAATCTCAGGAAACTTTCTAACAGTTAGAACCCTCAAAAAAGTGCAATGAGCTTTTTTTGGCAGTACTGGCTTCTAAGTCTTCAAGTGAGAGACCAATGCTTATTATGTTGGAGAATGAATTCTAGTATATTGAGTCATAATTAAAATGGCAAAATAAAAATGTAGTACAATAAAATTATAAAAAGTGTAATAAAATAGTACAATAAAACTACCAAAAAGCAAGGATTTCCTAAGTGCTGTCTTTGTCTCTGTTCTTTTATGGATTAGTTTTATTCATGAAACTAAATGTAATATTAGTGATGAAATAATCAACTTCATTATAAAATATCTTTGTTGGTTAAATGTTTTAGGCAGTAGTCTCAAATATTTCAAACTCAAAATATTAGAAATAGAATTCACTTTTTGAAGGCTCTAACATTCTCTTAGTTACCCAATTTGAAACTTCACAGAATGAGATAACATCAATACTTCATTCATTTTCATCCCACGTATCCAATCTGCTGTCAAGTCCTATAGTTTGTTCTTTCATGGCATCCCTACCATATGCCCTCTTCTCTCCTCTGACACTGCCATCACTGAAGTGCAAACTCTAACGACTTCATTCCTAGATTACTGCAATACTGTGCAGCTTGATCTCTCTGTCTCAGGTCTCTCCTCACATAAATCCATCCTCTATTTTGCTGTCAAAATGATTTTCCCAGAGGGTGTAGCCAAGATGGTTGAGAGAAGCCAGAGAGGTGTTTGAGTGCTCCTGTGTTTCCCTTGGAAACAACCTTAAATCAAGTCTCTAAACAGATTCTGAAGTGACAGAACTCACAAAAAGGTGTAGTGAAACAATTTTCCAGCTTAATATAACTTTAAAGACTTCAGGACAGATCTGTCTCACTTAGGTAAAAGGGCTGCACAACCCAGCACAGACAATGTCTGGGCAAGCCAGTGGGAGATTCTTAACCCTAGCACAAAAACTGTGGGCCCCTTGGTCCTTGCTCAGCAGGCTAATGGCACAACAGGACAATTATGAAGCCTTCAGCTCCAGTGCAGATGGCAAATTGCTAGTCCTAGAACTCCAGCACAGGTATGACTAGGGTGGAACACCCCAGCACAGTGGGCAAGTCACCAGCAGCTGAATCCTGGGTCAGAAAGTGAGGGACCAGGCATCTCATGCCCAGCACAGGAAGCTTGGGACAGTACCTCCTGTAACCCAAGAGCAGAACTCAACTTTTAAAAATTAGCAAAACCTAAAAGGAGCCCTGATTATAGAAAGCTACTATGGAGATAGGGAAGATCAAAATAAAAATTCAGAAGAGGAAAACAATGTCAAAATCCCACAAATGAAGCCTCAAAGGAGAATATGTATTGGTATCAAGCCCAAAAAAGTCCTCTTGAAAGAGTTCAAAAAAAAATTAAAACCAAACAAGAGAGGCAGAAGAAAAATTGAGAAAATAAATTAGAGTTAGGAAGAGAATAATAAAAAAAATAAGAGTCAACATTGTGGAAAAGAAAGCACAAAAACTTACTAAAAGAAACACATCCTTAAAAAATGAAATTAGCCAAATGGAAAAAAAAAACACTGAAGAAAATAACTCCTTTAAAAGTTGAATTGGCCAAATGGAAAAAGTACAGAAGATAACTGAAGAAAATAATTCCTCAAAAATTAAAATTGAGCAAGTAGACACTAATGACACTATGAGACTTCAAGAATCAGTCAAACAAAATCAGAAGAATGAAAAAATAGAATAAATGTAAAATATCTCATTGGAAAAACAGTTGACCTGGAAAATAGATCCAGGAGAGAGAATTTAAGAATGACTGAATTACTTGAAAGTCATCATCAAAAAAAGATACTGGTCAGCATCTTTCAAGAAATTTTCAAGGAAAGCTTCTCAGATATCTAAGAACCAGAGGGTAAGATACTCATTGAAAGAATCTACTTATCACCTCCTGAAAGAGACCCCAGGTGATTTAAGCAAGTCACATGGACTTATTAATGGATGGGAAAGATCTTCCCACTAAGAAGCAAAATCATATTAACAATAAGCAAAATGCATTATCAGTACAGAAAGACTAATAGAAGGGAGGGCAGAGAGAGGGAGGTGGTGTTTGGAAGCAAAACACTGATTAAGAGGTACAGGATGAAAGCAGAGCAAAAATATAAATTTGAAAAAAATAGAATGGAGAAAAGTTAAGTTAGAAATCATAACTTTAAATCTGAATGTAATTACTACTCCCATAAAACAGAAGTGGATAACAGAATGGATTAAAAACTAGAATCCTACAATATGTTGTTTACAAGAAACACATTTGAAACAGAGAGATACACACAGAATAAAGGTAGAAAAAGCTGGAGAAGAATATATTATATTTCAGGTGAGGTAAAAAAAAAAAGAATGATAGTAATCCCATCAGACAAAGGAAAAGCAAAAATAGATCTAAATAAAAGAGATAAAGAAGGAAACTACATCTTGCTGAAAGGGACAATGAAGTAATATGAATATTAAACATACATGAACCAAGTGGCATAAGCATTCAAATTCTTAGAGGAGAAGTGAAGTGAGTTACTAGTAGAAATAGACAGGAAAATATATTAGTGAAAGACCTCAACCTTCCCATCTCAGAACTAGATAAATCTAATCACAAAACTAACAAGAAAGAAGTTAAGAAGGTGAATAGACTTTTAGAAAATTTAGATATGATAGAAATCTGCAGAAAATTGAATGGGGATAGAAAAAAATATACTTTTTTTTCTAAGTTCTATATGGGACCTACACAAAAATTTACTATGTAGTAGAGCATAAAACCCTCAGAATCAAAGGCAGAAATTGTAAATATATCCTTTTTCAGATCATGATGCAATAAAAAGTATGTTTAATAAAGAGCCATCAAAACATTGACTAAAATTAGTTGGAAACTAAATAATCTAATCTTAAAGAATGAGTGGATCAAACAACAAATCATTGAAACAATCACTAATTTCATCAAAGAGTACAACAATAATGAGTCAACCAAAACTGATGGGATTCAGCAAAGCAATTCTTAGGGGAAATCTCTAAATGCTTACATGAATAAAATTGAGAAAGAGCAGATCAATGAATTGGTAATGCAACTAAAAATGCTAGAAAAAGAACAAATTGAAAATCTCCAATTAAATACCAAATTAGAAATTCTGAAATTCAAAGGAAAGATTAATAAAATTTAAAGTAAGAAAACTTGAAATAACAAACCTAAGAGCTAGTTTTATGAAAAAATAACACAATAAAATAGCTATACTTTTAATTTTATTTTTTACAAAAAGAAAACCAAACTACCAGTATCAAAAATGAAAAAGATGAATTCACCACTAATGAAGAAATTAAAACATAGTTAGGAGCTACTTTGTTCAACTATATTGTCAATAAACTTGACAGCCTACGTGAAATGGATGAATATTTACAAAAATATAAATTGTCTAAACTAACAAAAGAGGAAATAAAACACAAATATCCCCATTTAGAAAAAAAATATTGAACAAACCATCAATGAACTCAGTAAGAAAAAAAAAATCTCCAGGGCCAGATGGATTTACAAGGAAATTCTACCAAACTTTTAAAGAACAATTAATTCCAACACTACATGAACTATTTGGAAAAATAGATGAAGAGGGATTCCTACAAAATTTCTTTAATGACTCAAGTGTGGTACTGACATCTAAACCATCAAGAGCCAAAACAGAGAATAAAAATATAGACCAATTTAACTAATGAATATTGATGCGAAAATTGTAAATATAATATTAGCAAGAGATTACAGCAATTTATCATGAGGGTAATACATTATGATCAGGTGGAATTTATGTTAGGACTGACTCAATAGTGGGAAAGCTGACCATATCAATAACAAAACTAACATAAATCATATAATCATCTTAATAAATGCAGAAAAAATCCTTTTGACAAAATATAGCACCCATTCCTATTAAAAACCCAGAGAGTATAACAGTAAATGGAGTTTTCCTTGAAATCATGAGCAGTATCTCTCTAAAACCACCAGCAAGTATCATATGTACTAGGCATAAACTAGAAGCATTTCCAATAAGATCATGGATGAAACAAGGATGTCCATTGTCATCACTAATATGCAATATTGTACCAGAAAAGTTAGCTTTAACAATAAGATAAGTAAAAGGAATTGAAGGAAGAAGAATAAGCAATAAGGAAACAAATTATCACTCTTTGCAGATGCTATGATAATATATTTAGAGAATGACAGAGAATCAATTAACAAACTGTTTGAAATAATTAACAACTTTATCAAAATTGCAGGATACAAAATAAACCCATATATATCATTAACATTTTTATCTATTACCAACAAAGCCCAAGAGCAAGAGACAGAAAGAGAAATTCAATTTAAAAAAAAAAGTATAGATAATACCAAATATTTAAGAATCTACCTGTCGAGACAAATCCCAAAACTACATGAACACAATTGCAAAACACTTTTAACACAAATAAACTACTGAATCTAAACTACTGAAGAAAAAATTTATTGCTCATAGGTAGGTCAAGTTAATATAATAAAATGACAATTGTACCTGAATTAATTCACTTATTCAGTGCTACACCAATCAAACTACCAAAAGTTATTTTATACAGCTAGAAAAAATAATAACAAAATTCATCTGGAAGAACAAAAGTTTGAGAATATCAGGGGAATTCATTTTGAAATACAAATGAAGGTGGCCTAGCCATACTAGATCTGAAAGTGAGTTTGTTTTGTTTTTTACTTTTTGGAGTTCAGTTTCCTAGACTCAGGCTAAATTGTGAACACCTGAAAGCACAATCTCTTTTGAACCCTGATAGGTCACAGCTATGCTGAGTTATATGGGTTGTGATGTCTTTTGTTTCTGAGTCTATTAGATGAATACTATTTACACTGGGAGATTGGTGTTTTACTTTGGGGGGCTTGCTCTTGAGAAAGACCTTTTGATTCCCTGGACAGGACTCTGAGCAGTCATTTGTTAAGAGCCCCTCCTCCCCCAACTACTCAGAGGTTTGTGCTCTCCAAATCTATTGGTATATGTAGCTGATTGTGTTACTTATGCAGACAGTAGAAACCCCATTTGTTCAATCTCTGTGTTAATTTCTCTCTGTTTCTCTGCTTGCATTTTCTCCATATTTAGGGTGTTGACCTTTCCCTTGAACCAGTGAAAAACTGAGTGTTTTTCCTTTATAAAGCAGATCAAAGAAACTGTGCTAGTAGGCCAGCCTGGGTATGGTAGGTATACTGACTAATACACTAAGAAACAGTGGTGGATCAGTGGAATAGGCTGGGTACGTAAGACACAGTAGTAAATGACTATAGTTTTCTACTGCTTGAGAAACACGAAGATTACAGCTTCTAGAGTAAGAACTCACTATTTGACAAAATCTGCTGGGACAACTGCAAAATAAATATGGTTAATACTAGGCGTAAACCAACATCTCATACACCAAGAAAAGGTCAAAATGGGTATATGATTTAGACATGAAGAGTGATAACACAAGCAAATTTGGAGAGCAGAGACTAGTTTACCTGTAATATCTATGCAGAAGGGAAGTATTTATGATCCAATAAGAGATAAAGAACATTATACATTGCAAAATGGGTAATTTTGATTACACTAAATTAAAAATAGTTTCCATAACCAATGAAACCAAGATTAGAAGGAAAGCAGAGAGCTGAGAACTGATTTTTATGGCCATTGATTCTGATAATGGCTTCGTTTCTCATATATATATATATATATATATTAGAGAGAGAGAGAGAACTGAGTCAAATTTAAAAGAATACAAATCATTTCCCTATTGATAAATGATAAAAGGATCAGGCAGTTCTCAGATAAAGACATTAAAACTATCTATAGTCATATGAAAAATTTACTAAATCATTATTGGCAAGAGAAATGCAAATTAAAACAACTCTGAGTAGCCCCTCATATGTATAAGACTGACTAAAATGACAGGAAAGAAACATGATATGTCCTGCGGAAGATGTGGGAAAATTGAAACACTAAAGCATTGTTGGTGGAATTGTGAACTGGTCTAACCATTTTGGAGAGGAATTGGGAAGTATACCTAATGGGCTATAAAACTGTGCATACCTTTTTATCCAGCAATACCACTACTAGATCTGTATCTTAAAGACATCATTAAAAAAGGAAGATGGATCCACATGTACCAAAGTTTGTATAGCACTCTTTTTTTGTGATGGCAAAGAATTAAAAATTAAGGGGATGCCCAAAATTTGAGGAATGACTGAACAAGATGTGGTTATGTGAATCTAATGGAATAATATTGTTCTATAAGAAATGATGAAGCTCAGATTCAATTCAGCTCTGATTCTGTCTAGTTGAGTCTATCTGGCTCTCTTGTTAATACAAGCATCACAAATAGGCTTCTTAAGGATCAGTCAAGGGGGTAGAGCCAAAATGTTACAGTAGAAGGATGGAACTGTAGAAGTTCTCCCCACCTCACCCATAAAATACCTATAAAATGACTCTAAACAAATTCGTTTTTAAAAATAAATGTTCATTTTACATTCATTTTCACAAGATTTTGGGTTCCAAAATTTTCTCCCCATTTGTCCCCTCCCTCCTCCCCGATACACTGGACATTCTAATTACCCATATCACCAATCTGCCCTCTCTTCTATCATCCCTCCCTTCCCTTACC
>CM053769.1:234827677-234871272 GCA_028658325.1 Potorous gilbertii
TATGTGTATAAGTATATGCATGCATCTATGTACTTTATATGTTTGTGTGCATGTACATATATGGGTATAGGTGTATGTAGTATATGTATATATACATGTATGTGTATGTAGTATGAGTATATATGCATGCATGTGTATATATATGTGTGTGTATCTATATATAGAGAGGGAGAGACAGACAGACAGAAAGAGACAGATACAGAAAGAGAGAGGTAATTCAGAATAATAAGAGAACTAGAGAAAAGTAGGAAATAATATAAAGGACCAGAAGACGTAACTGCAGTAGGTTTTAGTGAAAAAAAAATTAAATTCACCTGAGGTCACTTCTATTCATTCAGACATTACTTCGAGTGTCAAATAAGGTCAACAAAAAGTAAATGCTCTAGTATGAAAGGAGGAAAAGGTAATATTTTGGGGGGGGGGTACAAAGTTCGGAAACTCTTCAAACTTGAAGAGAAGTCAGAAACAATGTTATTGCTCAACCATTTTTAGTCAAGTCCAACTTTTGTGACCTTATTTGGCATTTTCTTGGCAAAGATACTGAAGTGCTTTGCATTTTCTTCTCCAGCATCACAGATGAAAAACTATAGCAAACAATGTTAAGTGAATTGACCAGGGTCCCATAGCTAGTAAGTGTCTGAGGGTAAATTTGAACTCAGGTCATCCTGACTTCAGTCCTGGTGTTCCATCTACTGTACCAACTGAGTGACCAAATATATAATAATAATTTAAAAAGTTAATTATCTGAGATTTTTCAACCATACTTTTAGTATCTTCCTCACCCTTTCAGACAACTTGTATATTGATCTCTCAACATCTTGAAAATTGTGTCAACTTCATCAAAGATCTTTTTTACATATACTTGCTATAATTCATCTGTTTTTGCCAATTTTGTTTCCTTAAATATCATTTCATTCTTCTCTATAATTGCATCTCAAGTGAGATTATGATATCAGGGAATAAGAACACTGGTTCTACTATTCTTAATGGAAACTACTATTACTTAAATTGGATTTTCTTCTTTTTGTAGTCTTTATATCATTTGTATACTTGAAAGTCCTTGAGATGACTTGATTTAGTAGAATATCTTCCCATTTTTTTTCAAATTAGTTTCACCCTTCACTGCCTCTCCCTGCTCTATGTAACACTGCTGCTCATAATTATTCACCATCCTTCCTCACAAGATTTTACAAATGAGTTTATATTTTAAATTGTTCTTGCCCTTGGCAGCCATTTCTCTGAAAAGTAAGTCAGATGTTTGCTGACTAAGTTAATTCCTCTCCTATTCTGCTCTCCTTTTTGGAAAATTAATCTATATTTTTGAAATTTCTGTATAAAAATTATTACTGATGTCAATGTAATTTTCATTGTCCATGTTCTGCTTTTAATATTAATCTACCAGTTTAAATAGTTTAGGTTTAAGTTGTAATTTATGCCATTTTTTTCTCATTGTTATTCTCTTATTTGTTTACTTATTTACTAATTCTGGTCTTAGCTCTGATGAATTGATGTCCTTACTTTGCACAGACAGTTTAATGAGGAACTATTCTGATATTAACAAGAAGTCTTTCCCTATAGGTTAAATATAATATCTTTTATTCCTAATGATAGTATTTGATGCCTATACATGTTCAATACCTACTGATGTTTTTGTTTTTATTGTCATTGTTGTTCATCTCAAAACAATGTTTTCATGATACAGAACCCAAATCAACAAGCACTTATTAAGCACCTACTCTTATCCAGGCACTGTAGTGAGCACTAGGGATATAAGGGAAGACAAAAATTGTCCCTGGCCTTAAGGAGCTTGTCATCTAATAGAGCAGATTACAGTTCAATCTGAAAATCTATGACTTCTCTCATTTTGTCTTCATGAAGAAGGGATGTATGTATGTATAATTTCCTTCCCATCAATTTTCCCAACTTTGCATTTGTTACCAAGAAATTGAGTATATGTTGGTTAAATTTCTGGGCTATCAAGTTCTTGATATTTATATATATTCTTGATATTTCTAGGTCTTTAGTTTTTTCAATTAATATTGGTACATAAACTTCAATTATTTTTGCAATTATATATGTATACATATACATATATATGTGTACACACACAAACACAAACACGCACACATATATACATATATATATATATATATAACTAATCTTTAGCAGGTGTAACATTTCTAGAAAATGGCTTGAAAGTCAAAAACACAGATGTTGATGCACTGAACCTGTGGGAAACAAAGAGTTACTGCAACCTGAAAAAGCAAATTGTAATCTTTCCCTACAGATTGCTAAAAACATACTTTTCTGCATACAATTCTTTATAACAAAACTTTAATTCTGAGAATATGCACTTTTCCTAACACATTAACCATGAAATAACTCATAAAATTTATTACACAAAATAAAACTGGTAACATGCAAAACATGTTTTCCTCTAGAAATTTCCTTGAATTTTGTGACCTTTTCTGCTAAACACCCAAAATAATAAACAAGCAAAAAAAAATCAGATAATACAATACTGCTATAAACCTTTCTATCCCAGCCACCTTCTGAATATCAAGGGAAAGTTTGCTAGCATTTTAGTTGCTACTATTAGAAGACTACTGAGGTCTCCACACCACTTCTGACACTCAGAATTTATGGGGAGCTCTTTACTCTATAACAGTTGGGTGAATAAGTCTAGTGAAACATGTAGAAGGATACCAACTGCTCCACATTGTGCACGTTACAACCTATCATTTTTTCTACTGTGAATATTCACAAATATGTATGATTGTCAATGTGAAAGTGAAAATCATATTACTAATAAAATCAGATGGGTGGTTGAAGTGCATAAATTTTGAGGATTGACTGTACATTGCTCGTATAAAACTGGGGGGGGCATTTTTTGTTGCCTTGCATATTTGATAAAGCTCAGTACAAGTCCTTTATTCATTTTCCTAATAAATGTCATCTCCTAGGAGTAAAATCATATAACTTATAAAACCATATAAATCTTATTTCAGAAAAAAAAACATCCTGGTATATAGTAGATACTTAATAAATGGTTAGTGAAAGTTTAATTTACTGTCTGACCTTGAGAAGTCACTTATCCATATATACCTCTTGTTAGATGATTATATTAGAAAACATTTAAATGTACTTAAAGTTCTAAATACTAAGATTTTGTTATCTTAACAATTAATCACTTACACAACTATTAAATCATATCCAGAGATTCTGACTTGTCTGGACTCTCTTTTCTTCAATTCTTACTGTCATGTAACCACCCTCTTCAACAATAATCCTTTTCATTTTCCTACTTTTGAGCCTTATCTCAGTTTGATGATGCAGTGTCCCCAACAACCACACAAATGTCTCATCCACTCTTTTGCTCTACAGATGACAGGTCTCCCCCCTACAATTTTACTAAGTCAGAATGTTGTTATCATTTATTAGTCTCTCCACTGCTAAATATGTATCCTACGTTTATAGGATCATAGAAGTTAGTACCAGAAAGGACTTTAGAGCAAAAAACAGTTTGATTCTCATTTTATCAAGAAAATGACTGACTCCAAAATGTAAAATGATTTTTCTAAAGCAACACAGACCTAATATTTGAACCCATTTATTTTACTATATGTTCAGGGATATCTTCAACTATAATGACATTTTGTTGCTATTTTGGACTATACAAGGACTTTATGGATACACATCATATAAACATTTCCATATTCATTTAATCAAGTTGATAAGGAATGATGATACAATACTTAACACCTGCTTCTTGTTTATTTATTTTGGTTCAGACAAGAATATTTTTATTACCTTCTTTAAAAAAAAAATTTCTTATTCTATCTTTTGGTTCAGGAAATTTTGAGCAGTGTTCTGAATAACCTTCAAATATGCTGAAATGATATTAATATTTGCCAATGTGTGCCTTATCCTGGCACAGGTGAGAAAATTTCACTTTCTTTGACAGACATGACCAGAGCGACATGAATAAGATTTTACTTGTATACTATATTCTATTTGAAAGGATGTAACTAACGTAAGAGAGTTTGATTTTTTGAAAATAGTATACAATTGATTTTTAAAATTACATTTTGTGCTAATAATGAGGGAAACATATCAAAACAATTTTTTTATTTCATCCTTTTACAAGCATATTGACAAAGATGAGAGAAGGTCTTATGGAGGATCACTAAATACCTCCCTATCCATACACACTACTCTCTTTTAGAAATATTAAGGAAGCACTTTTTTCTCAGTATCCTTGTCCAAAGTCTTTGTACTAGTCTTAATAAGGAACTTTTGAGTTTTTTATTTAATTATCTATTCTGAAACCATGTCCTACAATGAAATTTTTTTTATGCCATTCTTGTTGAGGTTGAACCAATTTCTAGTCAATCTCCAAACCCATCTTTCCTTCATAAATACAGGAAAGACTTCTCCATAAAGTTTTTATGGTAAATCTAAGTTTAGAGAAATATCTTTAATTACCTCAGTTAAAAGAATTATCCTTTAGTTCATCTTGGAACAGATAGAAAGGAGAATCCTTAAAAGAGCCACCAAAGCAAGATTGAATGATTTTGGGAAAATGATCTTTTAGACCAAAAATCCTCAAACTGGGATCCCCAGAACCTAATGGGTCAGTGGACCAGTGTCAAGGGGAATATCACATTTGGTGGGAGAAAAATTATATATTTAATTTTTACTAACCTCTTCCTGGTATTTATCTTACTCTAAATTAAAAATATCTGAGAAGTTCATAGGATTTACTTAACTAACTAACTAAGGGATCCAGGATACTAAAATCCAGTATACAAAATTAAGAACTTTGGCTCTAGAGTATCCTGAAAGTTTAGTCTGTTTAGTATGAACTACTGTTCTCTTTAATGAAAATAACTTCTTACATAAGCTATGCAGTTATGTTATCTCTCAGTATGGAATTTGCCTATTCCCTGAGAATATTATAAATTGTGTCTCCAAGGTGGTTTGTGTCAGAACAATTTTTCCAAGGTAATTATGCCTACCTTTGGGCTTCTCTCTAAGTAGAAATGTTTAGTGATAGTTGAATCAAAATTAACAACAACAGAAAACAAAAACAAAACAAAACAAAAAACTTCTTGAAGGCTTGTACCTAAAAAGTAGAGTGCAGATTTTCCCTTCCACATTGGAAATAGTGTTGAAGATGTTACTAATACAAAGTAGAAAAACTCTGAATAGCTTCTACCATGTTGTAACGCAATTTGGAATTATGCTAAGAAAATCACAACACTGTTCATCTCCAGAGATCACATTATTAGTCATATGCTGCCAAAGAAGAAAAAAGAAAAGAGTTCCATGTGTGATGAAATATTCCCAGGAGAATTTTTTGTGGGGCTAAACACTGGACCTAGAGTAGATGGCATTTGATCAAGACATGTTTGAACCAATTTTAATACATGACTGCAATGGAAAAGTATTGTAATATAAACACAATGAATATGAAAAATTAATGGATGCTGGGGCAGATTAATATGAGCTAATGAGGAGTGAACTACATAGAACCAGAAAAATAATTCACACAACCAATATAATAATGTAAATGGATAGAATAACAACAAAATTTAAGTGAACATTCTGTAATTAAAATAAAAATGTTTGTAGTCAATGAATATATGAGAATATGCTCCTCCAGCCTTTGATTATTGATATGAGTCTATGGGAACACTACATATAATGTTGGACCTGGTTGTTTCAACAGGTAGTTTTGATGACTGCTTTCTTTTCCCCTTAACCTTTCCCTCTCCTTAAGGACTGTTTCTCCTCCACTTTCCCAGGCTAGAAGTACAGGGGTTAATCTTGGGCCCAAGAGCACTACTGGTGGGAATGGGAGCTTTGACAGGCTCCTTTTTTAACCTAAGCAATTTGTCCCTCCTTCAGTAACTGGTACCCCGCTCTCCTTCTCAGGGGCTTGTTATATTAATGCTGAACTTTGTGTGTGGAAACCTGATTGAAGTAGCCCACTGTAGTTTAAAACACTTGAGATCAAGAATCCCACCAGTCTCACTCTCCCCTGTAGATTTGACCACAGGTGTATGCCACCAGCTGTGTCAATAAATGCATTTTTCTTTTAAATTTGTTGATGCTGTTGTTGATAAAAGGTATAACTACAAAGAATCATGGAGGGATATATTAAAAATGGTAATGTAGAAATAAGAGATGCATAAAAATGAAAATATGAGTAGAGGATGCATCAGTAGGGGATCTAATCAGTTCATTTCTACTCAATCCCATGTAATTTATTAAGCACTTACTATGATAAACAAATTGTGTAGAGGCTGGGAAGACAAAAAGATATGAAATACAATGTCTTCCCTTATGGAATACTACCTACATGCAGTTAAGAAAATGAAGTGCAATTTGAGAAAAGAGACTGTACTAAAACTAGAGAGAATGAGGAAATTTGCCAAATCACCTGTCCAAATTTTTCTTATAAAAGTTATATTTGCACCATTATAGTGATAGCAATACATAACACTCAAATAGTCATTTAAAGTTTACAAAGTTTTTCAGATAAAGTATCTAATTTGTCTGTCTATCCAATAATAGCCTTGTGGGGTAGATGTGTTATCATCTTGATTTTATATATAAGGAAACTAATGCTGAAAAAAGTTAATAACTTGTGTAGGGACTGTTATTGTTTAGTAGTTTTCGTTTTGTCTGACTCTGACCCCATGTAAGGTTTTCTTGGAAATGATATGGAATGGTATGCCTTTACTTTTCCAGCTAATTTCATAGATGAGGAACTGAGGAAAACAGGGGTAAATGACTTATCCAAGGTCATAAAACTAGTAAGTGTCTGGGAAGCTGAGTTTTCTCACTTTAAGGGCAACAGACTAACCAATTCTGCTTAATTGGTATTTAGCATTAATAATATTTTCTACTCATTGAAAGTAGTGCAACTTGGTCCACTGGAAATGTAAAAGAATTTCCAAATTAATAGCACCACAGCTCCAACTAAGGGAAAAGTCAGGGCTTCAAAATCTGATTTAGCAAAGTCCACGTTTAATTGGTAGGTGTGGCAGAAACCAAATATTAACAGAATTATAGTGTATGTCTGTTTGTCCTTCATTTCTGAAGAAGACCATGCCATCAGAGAAATAATGACATGACTTGCACTTGACTTTGTTTTGAGTGAGGGAGGGCTGTGCAGGTCACCAGCCTCCCTTCTCCCTCTAGAGCCATCTGAATCCAGTGACCAGATACAAGTGGAAAGCATACATTGGGTGGGGTAATAGAGAGGTGTTTAAATACTGAATAAATGCAAAACGAACTCATATTGGCCCATGTGCAGTGATTTGTACAAATTGCAGAAGAGTGTAACAGTGCACTTATTTGCTTGAACTGCTCCAGGAAGACAGCCTGAATTATATCCCATTCACAAAGAGAAACTAGACATAACACAGTACCATGCATCTCTTTGCTGATCTTTAATAAAGTTGTTGAAATTCCCGATCTTTCTACTATCTATCTTTTTGAGGGTTTTTATGTCAAGTTAACCTTGAAAAATACTTGTAGCAATATTTGGAAAATGTAAGAAATGATCTATAAGAAACAGAGGGACACACATGATATTAAAAAGAATAGAAAGAACCATTTCTCCCTGCCCTATCAGGAATGCTCAAGCCATGTAGGATTGACAGTATCAGAGATAACTAATAACATTTTTTTTTCAATAGAACACAAGAAAGTAGTATGGTGAGGTGGAAAGCATGCCATAACTGCAGTTCAAAGACATGGATGTGAGTCTGAGTTGCAGTCTGACATAGGTAATTTAAATCTGAGTCTCAATTTTACTAAACTAAATCTAACCAAATAATGAAATCACCTTTTATAGAGCCTTTTGGGATTTTAAATCATGAAATATTCTAAGTTTCAGAAAGAATCTAAAGTCATACATAATTATAAACTCTAAGAGGGTAGAGATTGCCTGGAAAATTCAAATTATAAAGAGGTGCAGCATTTTGGGCTTTGCAGTTTTTGAGATTATTTTTGTAGGTAAAACTTCATTTCCCTGTTCTTCATGTCATCTCTGAAAAATGGGCTTAGCTCTGCTGGTTCCTTGTCAAGGAGGCCCCTATTTTACTACTAAGGTATTTCTCTCATAAAGTATTTATCTCATTCAATTTCCTAAGACACATCAGTGAAGGGCAGTTGGGGACTTATTTAGGAAAGGAGTTAAATTTTGGAAGGGAATGAGAAAAAAACAAAGCCAAGTTAATAGAAATCCCAGAACCAGTTGAAGGAAAAAATCTTCCTACATTTTAATTGAATAATATATATTGAGCATCCACTTTCTCAAGAGCCCTGTGTGAGGCAAGATAAATAATGGTATATTTCAGAAAGAAGCCATTTAGGATGACATTCAGATACAAAGCACAGTGACCAAGCTAAGTGTGGAAAAGATGAATAAGTTAGTATTTCTATCCCTAAGAATTATAGTCTCATAAGTAAACAACTGGAAAGGGCATTAGAGGTCCATCCTAGCCCAACCTTTCATTTTACAGATGAGGAACACACACTGAAAGAGGCTAAATAATTTGACCAAGGTCACAGAAATAGTAAATGAGGAAGAAAGTACTAGAACTCAGGCATGTTGACTCCATATCCAGAGTATGGTTCCAAAATAGCTTATAGTCTAGGAAGGGAAATAAGACAGATACATATTTATACAGATAATTATGGTACACAACAGAATTCAGTAAGTGACAGATAAGAGGTTTAAATAAAGATTTATGGCAATCTAGAGGAGATAATTTCCTTCATGCCTTTCAGGAAGAGTGTAAGAGGTAAGGTTCTTCATCTCTGCTTCATAGAAACCCCCTCTGTTCTTTTTTGGGATATAACTCAAGTATCATCCTCTTTATGAAGGTTATTCTGATACCTCTGTTAATGTCCTTTCCCTCTACCTATCTTGAATTTAATTATTTTGTATCAATTATTTTAGTGTCTTTATATTTATTTTCTGTATACTTGTCTCCCCTGGTGTCCACCTGGTACTCAGCTCTCACCTATGGTTTCAAGAAGCTGTAGCATTGTCAGTAGCCACAGCCTGGTAAAATCCTCTTAGCAGATTGGCCTAAACCAGGTTGAAGATAAATGTTTTTCTGTGAGTTAGGGGAGATGTCTACCCCAAGCAGGTGGAGATTCTTCCAAAGCTGAAGAGAACAATTTGTTCAAATGACCAGAAAGGCAACTGAATTAGGTGCAATAGATGGCTTAGAGCGTGGTCAGACATTGAAGATAGTAAGGTCATTCATTTTGTCCAGGGCCACCAACATTTGTCTTGACTTTGAACTTCAGTGACT
Source organism: Potorous gilbertii (assembly GCA_028658325.1). Taxonomy (NCBI): domain Eukaryota; kingdom Metazoa; phylum Chordata; class Mammalia; order Diprotodontia; family Potoroidae; genus Potorous; species Potorous gilbertii. The sequence goes on from CM053769.1 coordinate 234,837,016, forward strand.
CTGGATGAAACAGAGAGGCTCACAACTTCGTGCAACTCTGTTTTAGTTATATCCAATTCACTCAGGAATCAAGACATCATCTGATGATGTCATTGCTCTGTTTTGAAAGTGAAGGACAAACAACAGTCTACTCAGTAAAAATCCTATTCTCCTTTCTTTGAATGTCAAAAATAAGGAATTGTTTCACTATTTATATTTATATCCCCAATGAAGCATCGTGCCTGACATGTAGTAGGTGATTTGTTTATTAAGCTATACTGCACAAGAGGATCACTAGTTCACAGGTGTAAAGACGAAAAGGGCTTTATGTTTCATGTTGTTCAGCACTTTTTCCCCAGGTCAGTACCATGATTAGCCCAGCTGTTCTTGTCATCTCTCTCTAAAATGGGTTCTAGACTTAAGATTTCTTCTACGCAGGGAACTACCAATGCGGAACAACGTTTACACAATACAGATAGGCAGATCCTCTGTAAGAAATCTTAAAGTTTTCTCAGGTTGGGATGGTGATGGAGGGAGAAGAAGTGGGCAGTGAGAATTTAAGTGACTTTTCCATGTTCACATATCAAGTCTGTGTCACAGGCAGCACTTTGACCCAGGTCTTCCTAATTCCCAAGACTGACTACTATCCACTAAACTAGGTTTACATTATTTACTTCCATGAAAATTTCTAGAAAATAAGTTGGAAATGAGGTATATAATAAAGTAATTTGTTTACTTTTTACATGGTGTTCTATTCCAAAGCAGAATACATTTTATTTCCTTTTTTAATGTTTCATCAGCTTCTCAGTCTTCAAGTGGGTCCCTATATTCTAAATTATCATCAGAAAAAAAGGTCAAATGCCAACTCAGAACAACATGACATGTTTTGTGAGCTTAAATTCAGAAATTCAAAGCCTTTCCACTAAAGATGCCAATTACACGGCAAATCAGAAACGGCAACCTTTCCCAAAATGGCTCCAGTCAAAGGGCACAAATTTCAATCAAATCTAAACTACTACCTTGAGAGAAGGTGACCAGTAGAAGTGAGGGACTTTTCAAAAAGGCATAGTGCACTTCAAGAAAGAAAAAGATAAAGAAAGTAATATAAAATCTGTGATATAAAGGCAGTTGTCTTACAAAAGTACTTTGTACTAAAATTTCTATGTAGACAATGAATGATACAGCCCTTCAATTTTAATACTAACAGTTCTACTCTAGCAAGGTCCGCATCAACCTCATACTTAGGTATTTTGCTTTAGAAATTGAAGCTCCCTACTTTGACCTTAAACTGTTACATGGTATAGGGCACATGAATAACATATTGATCAAAAATGATTTGATGGAAAAACACAGAAGTATTGCTTAGAAAATCCTTTTAGAGTTTCATTTTACTTTGTGTCACATCATAGTACATCAAACAAACAATCTAGGAAAGAATGCAATGCTTGATGAAAAAGAAAAGTTTTGTCTTTCTTTTTGAAATTACTCAATTAGGTACGTCATTTATGTCAAGTGACTCATTCCTTCTAGCAGGAACAGGGAACAATTGTTAGCATTTCACAGCTAAATCATCCCAATGCAAAAGTGAAGCCAGTGATGAAAGTCACATGGCCTGCTTGAAGCACAAAGGTGTTCTTCAGATCGGTGATTTTCATATGAGACGTTTTTATTGAATGAAAGAATGACATATCCTTTAGGTTCCTATACAAATAAAGGCATTTTAAACACATGACTATATGCTGACATCCAAGGAGTTAAATCAATTGCTGTCAAATCTACTTACTGAAATCAACAGGATGACCCTCTATAATCCCAGACTATATTCTGAGCTGACAGGACCTCAACTTTAGCCTCAGATCAATAGCAGGGGCAGGGTTGGGGTCATGGGACATCCAAGACAGTAACCTTTAGGACCAGTAGTTCTCATTCCTTTTCATTTTCCCTAAAAGTAGCAGAGAATATGAAAATATGTCCTCTAAAAAATTGTTTGAATCTAGAAAAGCATTAAGAGTAAAGTCTAGAGTAATACAAGAAATGAACTAATGGGGGAGAATAGACAATATTAACATTCTAGTTATGTCTCTATGTAATTATAATTATATTCTGAGGGCATTGTTATGACATGAATTAGTGATAAATGGCCATGATTTGGGAAATTAGAACAAATATCACCAGTTCTATTCCTCCCATTCTAGCATTACTGAATTCCTTCTTGTGTTTTTATCAAAGTTTGAAGGCACTGAACAGAATAAACTTGATAGGATAAATGCAAATTGGTGCATATGTTTAATCCAATTATGGAAAGGCCCTAATAGCCTATCTGTGGGTATGAGGAGAAGGTGAAAGTGCACTCTAAGGAATGAGAACATTCCTGGAAAACAGGAGGTGTAGGAAAGAAGGAAAGATTTATATGAATCTTGTTAGTCTTTTGGGTGAAGAGGTTTGTTTGTTGTTTTTTTGTTTTGTTTTTTAAAGTGAAAAGATCATTGACACTGAAGTCTGATGATGAGTTTCTTATATTGCTGCCCGTGTATCCTTGGGCAAGTCACATGCCATCTATGAGCCTCAGTTTCCTCATCAGAGAAATGAAGAGTTTGGACTGGATGGGTTGTAAAGCCTCTTTCATCCCTCAATCTATATTCTTATGAAAAGTTGAAAATGTATTAATTTCACTCAGAGGAAAGTTGACCTGGATCAATGTCACAGGAGAGCAGTAATACTTCTTCCTTTCTCCCCTCCCTTAGGCACAAATGAAACTAGAAGGTCCCACAGATGGCAGCTGCAGAGGAGTGGTCACAATACCAAATGATGCCTATAGCAGATGATGAAAGCAACTCAACTGTGAAAAACAGCTTCAGAAACAGAGAACACAAGGAGAAAGTTGAGATTCTAAAGATTCCGTAGATGACGCCTGTGAAATCAGTGGAATTGCTGTAACTGTAAGATAGTCCCAACAGCTGCCTAAATTTTGAATAGGGTGCCTCAAGAAGGAATGGGTTCCCTTTCAATTGATGGCAAATAATCATTTATTATAACAGTTGGACTGTGTGGCCTCATCTTCCTTCTCAGATACGAAATATATGATTTCGTCATATAGAAGTTAGACTCTTATGTTAGAGCCATAATTAAATACTGAAGAAAAAATATTATGATTCCTGAGGAACTCTTAAGAGTGTCTTTGACCCAACTACTGCAAGGAACTGATTGTGAAAATAATAGAGAACTTCAGCTCTCTTCTGAAGATGACACTTCAGCTTCGCTCTACTCCTAAGGATGGTCCTATGATCTTATCTCTCATGATATATTTTAAAAGAGTCCTCAATCTCATCGATTAGATGTATTATCCCACAGACTGCTTCTAATGATCAGATTATATAACACTTCCTGGTCAAACTCATTTTTCCTTAAAATCAATTCATTGCCAATTATTTTTTCAGTGCCTATATTCATGATCAAAACTAGTACCAATAAAGTTTTCTTTATAAGCACACATACATCTCCAGAGGTCCTGAGCTAAAGAATCTTAATTTTGATTTGATAAGCATACATTAGGCAACATATATTATGCATATATTAAGTATCATTTGTTGAACTCTGTACTGGATACAAAATTTATGTTAACTCTAATCCTTCCAGGAAAGAGATGAGAGATATTCACGTAACTATACTATGGAGAAATATATTAGAAAGGTGTCAAAACTTGCATATGACCCAAGAGGGGAAAACGTCATTATTGTCATATGGAGAATCAAGGAAATATTCATGAAGTCAGGAGCATTTGCATAATACAGTCATCTATATTATTTTTTCCCATGTATTGGGAGCTAAACTAGGAGTTGGCAAGAAATAATTCCAACAAGACTCACACGGGTACTAACTAACTAAGATCTACATCATTTCAAAGAAATGAATGTGGTAAGCTCTACATAACAGAGTTGTGTAGTCAGATCCACATGAAAAGTAAAATGTTTCCTTAGGGATCTCTAGCCAGCTATCTGACCTATCTTTCCTCTTCAGGAACTTTTGTGGACCTGGTGTCACATTTTGTTTCTATTAACAGGAACCACTCTGGCTACCCTTTAGTTTCTCAGATTCCTGATCCTTGGACTCTCCAAATAAACACACAGTTCATCTCTAGTTAACTTTGCTCCTTATTAGAACCTGTCAGTCAACTAGAAGGGGAATTTTCTCAACCAACTTCAGTTTTCCAGATTCTCTGTCATATCCAGAGATATGACCTGGATATCTCTGATAGCCTGATGTTTTCCCAGACAGAAGTAATTAGCCTCAATCTATGGAATTTTTATCCTGGATTCTCTCCTGCCCTGCACTGATCCTGGTAACTGTAGTCTTACATTGTATGGAGATTAAGGATACGAAGAAAGGAATATTGGCTATGCCCTATGCGGGGCTCTACCAACAATGCTAAGCTTCACAACATGACATTGCATTCATTTAAGATTAATTTCGGAAACTGTAACTTACTACAACTGTGTGTATGTGTGTAAAATTACAAATAACTTGCTTCTGTTCTTAAGCTCCTTCCAAAATCAGGTATAATGTTATTATAGATGTTACTATTGAAGCAATTCAGAGATCTATTGACCTTGGATGAATTTACCTTTAAAAGTATAAATGTCTTCACGTGCAAAAATTTCCTAAGTGTAACTTACTCAGAAGCTCATTCTGTACCTGCTCTTTGTTTCATGAGTTTCTGATGGCCTTTGGCCAAGAAGCAATAAAGTATGACTGGGAATTTCTATATGGCTTAATGTTGTCAGATTCTGTCTGACTTCATGACCTTGTTTCTTACTTTTCTTACTGATTTTGCACCTTGGGAGATCCATTCAACTGAATACCTGCTCTCTAAAGAGACCTCACTTTGACCTTCTACTGAACATTCAGGGACTGTTTACTGAAGTGGTGGTCAGCCAGAAGATGTCCAGTAATCAATAAAAGTCTCTTTATATTTACAGCGTACTGAAATTAACAGCTTTCTTTGGTTTGGCTTGTGACATAGTTTGTGATATTGATTTTAGATTAATTTTCATTTTCTTCCTCAAATTAATTTTCTTCTCCAAATTTCATTCTTCAAATTTCATTAGCTTGACATCTAGTCACAAGAAGGATATGTGTAGTAGCTTAAATTTTGAAAAAAAAAAGCCTTTAAAATATCTCATTAGATCTTTTAAAAAATATTTTTAATTTATGGAGTAAAACAAGTGTTTCCATAACAGTACAATAAAAATGATGATTGCGCATGAAACTGCAAATCTATTGTGTACAACATGCTTCAAATATTCAATATAATAAGATAATTATCATGTAAATTTATTTTTTCCTTCTTCCCCCTACCTTTCACCTTATAGATGACTCACATTAGACACAAATAGCTATATGTGTATGTATGTATATATGTATGTTTGTGCATATACACGTATATATACATACTTACATGTAAAATTATATATATATCTATTTATCAGTTCTTTCTCTGGACGCAGATAGTGTCTTTCTTCACATAACCTTTATAGTTAATCTGAGTATTAATAATATTCAAAATAAGTCATTCATTCCCAGTTGATCTTAAAATTCTGTTACCATATACAATGTTCTCTTGGTTCTGCCCATTTCACTCTTCAGTATTTCATGTGAGTCTTTCCATTTTTGTTTTCTAACATCACCAAGCTTACCATTTCTTATAGGGCAGTAGCATTCAATCACAATCATATAGCACGGCTTGTTCAGCTATTTCCCAAACGATGGGCATCCCTGCAATTTCCTCCAGTTCTTTGCCACCACAAAGAGAGCTACTGTAAACATTCCAGAGCATATAGGTTCTTTTCCTTTTCCCCTAATTATATTTGGAAATAGACAAAATATTATTATTGCTGCTAAATGACAGTGTTCCCAATTTTTTCCATATCCCCTCCAATATTTGTCACCTTCTCTCTCTCTATCATTTGATCTTCATATCAATCCTAACAAGAAAGTGTTATTATTCCCATTTTATAGATGAGAAACTGAAGAAGATAGAGGTTAAGGGACTGCTTAGGATCACATAGAGAGTGTCTGAAGTTGAATATGAACTCAGGCTTTTCCTCTTTGAAAATCCAGGACTTTATCCACTGTGTCACCTAGTTGCTATTTTTGAACTGTCTTTGTTAGCTGCCTTATTTTTTTCTGGTGTAACTTACAGAATCATAGGTTTATAAGCCAGAAAAAATTTTTTCAAAAAATTGCAGTATGCTTCCTCCTATTTGAGCAAACCAAAACCCAGAGGAATGGAATGGTTTCCTTTAGGCCATGAAGTCTGTATGTAATATCAGAAGTAATCATTGAGTCCAGGTATTCTGACTCTAAATTCCTTGTTCTTTTTGCTCTACCAAATTTGTTTCCAATTCCTCTGTTGAACTGCTATAGCAGGAAGGATCCCAGCATAAAAAAACCAGCAACTTTTGAGGGGTCAACAATCTACTTTAATAAAGCACATATTTCATTCACTTAGTTCAAGGGAAAAAAGTCAGTTCCCTGAACTTCAGAGAAAATAAAGTCAGAAATTATGAGCAGAAATTACAAACAGAAAGAATAACAGACAGGGCTTGCAACTGCAATACATACATCATAGATCAACTGTCTGACCATTATATACTTATATAGTTACCAGAGAGAGAAACACCAACATCTGGGTTTTCAAAGCTGGGGGCGGGGTTCCTTAGTGGCTTCCCAGAATCTCTCCTGGTCAAACACTTCCAATGAGTAAACCCCAAAGTAAAATCTCACCTCAGAGTATTCATATACTTTTCAGAATTGTAAGGCAGAACCCCTCCTCTGATTCAGTGCCTCAATAGAAATTAACAAACTGGTATTGAGGTCTATTAATGGTCAGGGAAAATCTTTAACTCTTCCTCCCACCCACTATTAAACTTATATTAACATTACAACTGCATGACTTGGGCCTTGATTCATAGAATACCTGTCCTAGATTTCTCTTCTACCTTTTGTGACAGCAGCAAGCCTAGTCATCCTCATTTTCCTATTTTTAATGACTCTGTATAGCCCTGTTAGGGAAGCAGATCAGAAAAGAGAATAAGTGGTTAGGATAAATTCAGAAATACAGAAGTAGATAATCTAAGATCTCTTGTCTGGTTTAGGGAAGCCATTCAGGAGGCAAAGGAAATGAGAAAAACAGAGATACCAATGTTATCCCCAAGTTCAAAAGTAAAATCTAGAGCGAAGTTAGGATTCATCCCATCAAATTAGAACTATGGGGAAAAAAGGATACTGTGAAAAGTGACCAACTTCACAAGAAGTTTCTCAGTATTAGTTTACAAATTAGTGAGCCTCCAAGTCCTAACAAATGATGTAGGCTAAGTATGCCATGGGAAAAACAATTAACTTCTCTTCAATTGGCCTTTTAAATACCCCAATGAGTCCACTGGGTTCTCCAAGAGGGCTTTGTGGCGATTATTAATGAACTTTAATTTTTTGTGACATAGAACAAGGGCCCCAAGCAATTTGAAATCTATTCTAATTTATCACAGTAACCATGGAAGGTGTTTTAGATCTCTTGGCAACCGTAGAAAAGCAGTCAACCTTTTCACCAAGAGCATTAATAATGTCGTAGAATCTTCCAGCTTTACTGAGCTCCTTCAGCCTTCTCTTGTCTGCCATAGTCAAAATCCCCAAGGTGCATCTTTCTTCTCATCAGACCAATGTGATATATTTGCCAAAGGGCAGACACTTCCTTCTCTCCAAAAGAAGCACTTAGGGAACAAATTGAAGTGTATAGTGAGTCAAAAAAGTAGCAAGATGATGTGAGAACTGGTGTGCATCTGGTGTGTTTTGGTTCCCAAGGATTAAAGAAAATCCTGAGACAGTGAAACAACAGCATCAAATATTTGATTTAGCAAAGTTGAAAAGGATAAGTCAAACTATAAGGACAATTTGCAATAATGTCAGAAAATAAAAATTTCCCTCATGAAGATGAGAGATGAGAGTAATTCGAGGAACTACAGAGACTATAGCTAAACAAATTGAAACACACTCAAATATTTTTAGTTTGTATTCAGTTTAATTCAATGATGTCTTTTGAACATTTACTGCAGTCAAGGTCAGGCCCTAAGGATAAATCACAAGGGGGAATATCTCTCAATAAGGTTAAAACCCTCATGGAGTTTACAATCTAATAGGCACAATTTACATTTCAGTTATACAAATGTTGATAATGCTGGTTACCAAATTATCCAGGTGATTATATAAGAATCATAAAATACAATGTCTGGAAAGGATCCTAGAAATTATTTACAGGTCTGTATTTTATAGAAGACAATCTGAGGCCAAAGACAACATATGGAAAGCAAATTGGTTTTTGAGTCAGAAGAACTGGGTTCAAATACTGGCTCAGTCATGAACAGCCTAGGAATTTGGACAATGTGCTTTTTTGGTCTTTAATTTCTTCATCTACAAAATTAATGGTTTAATTTTTCTGGTCTTCGGTTTCTTCATCTACAAAATTAATGGTTTCATCTAAAGACCTAGGGCCCTTCCAGCTTTTAATCTGTGATCTTGCAAACTGATTTGCCTAAGGTAATGGAGATATTAAAAAACAAATAAAATTTTAAACCTCCCTTTCTTTCAATTCAATGTTCTTCCTATAATACTATGAAGCTTCCTTCAGTTCTTGTGATATGGACATGGTAATTGTTAGCCCTATACAGAAAATGTTTCCTTTGATATTAAATGATTCTTCTTTGGCCAGCATTTTTTGTCTAAACTTTTACCTGCCTGGATAAAGAATAATCGATAAAATAAATAAAATAATTTAGGTGAGAAGATATTCCTAAGTTTAGTTAGAAAATGAATGTACCAGTCTTGTACTCATTGAGTCAAGTTAATGTGAAAAAAATGAAAGGAATGCTGGATTTATAGTCTAGAGATTTAAGTTCATAATTTTGGCATGATTTTGGATCACGTTACTGAGCTATAAGTCAAATGGCGCAGTGGATACAGTACTGTATCTGAAATCGGGCAGATGAATTCAAATCTGGTCTCAGATATTTGCCAGTTTTGTGACTGGAAAATTCACTTAATCTCTGGCTGCCTTAGTTTCTTCCCTGTAAAATGAGGAAAACAACATCACACACTTTACTAGGTTATTGAGAAAATCAAAAGAGAAAATATTTGCAAAGTGCTTAGTGTAGCGCACTCTCTGGCACATAGTAGGTACTATATAATTCCAGGTTTTTCAACATTACTGCTGCCAAATGAAAGTTCTCTAATCAAAAATCTGGCTATGTGATTGCTCCGTTCCAGAGGTGCCCAATTCCCAGCCTGGGCTGTAAGAGCTTTCAATACTCAGTAGCTATTGTGAATCAGATTAAGATGTAAATGGAAAACATTTAACAAGATTAATAAAAATACAATATAACACAATGTTAATTTGTGGTTTTTCTAAATCAATATGCAACTAGCAGGTTTTGTTTCTATTTGAATTTGACAACATTACCCCATTCTACCAATTCCATTACGTTCCTATGATCTCAGAATAAAATCCATTTCACTTTTAAAGCCCTATACAAGTAGGTTCCTACTTATCTTTCTATCCTCTTTGATGTTGCTCTCCATCCCACTTTTCAATCTTTCCAAACTAGCATTATTCCCTTTCCTCACAAATGACATCCTACTTCCCATCTCTTTGCCATCGCAGCGGCAGTCTCCCATATCTGGAATGTACTTTTCTCCTGATCTTTGCCTCACGACTTCTTCCCTATAAGATGTGTCTCAGACATCATTTGCTATAAGAAGCTTTACCTGATGCCCCTTCTCAGCTTTTAGATTTCCCTCCAAAACTACTTTGTATTTGACTATTTTGTACGTATTTGTGAAATGTACTTATTAATTTTATATTTATTCTGTGTATATTTTCACATGTATATTATACATATATTTATTACTTATATTTTATTCTCTATATACAAACATATATGTTCACATATGTACAAATAGTTTTGCTCATTAGAATGTATGCTCCTTAGAAACAGTGGTTGTTTCATTATAAGTACTTTCCGCAGGATTTGCAATATAACAGGCATTTAATTAATTTTTATTAGTTGATTGATTCATTTCTGGCTCTGCAACTTATTAGCCATATGCTCCGAACCTCAGTTGGATGATCAGCAAAATGTACCGTCTCCCTCATAGTCCTGATGTGAGAAAAATGCTTAGTGAATCATGAAATACCATAGAACTACGTGGCATTATTGAATGATTTACTCTTCAACCATTTTGTGATTCATTTCGGCCTACTAAGACAACTCTAATAGTTGTTTCAGGATATCATGGGATATTTAGTTAGGTCATTTAGTGATGTGCAATGACATTTCAAGGCTGTGTTGTCCATACTTCTTACCCTAGTATTAATAAGAAAAAAGAAAGTAGCATGTTTCTGGTTTTTACAAGCTTTGAGATTCAGTTTCCTAAGCCACATCTCTGAGCAATAGTATCTGGCCTCCTAAGACAAACTAGAGCTTAAGTAAGGTATTAATGATGATGATGATAGTAGCAGCTTGCATTTACATAGTACTTTAAGCTTTGCAAAGCATTTCAAAGCATGACCTCATTTTATGTTTACAACAATCCTTGAAGGTAGGTTTTAATACTTAGCCCATTTTGCAATTGAAGAAATTGAGACAGAGATGAAGTGAATTTGCTCATGTTATAAGTGCCTGGTCCTGGATTTAAACTCAGGACTTGCTGACTCTAGGTCCAATACTTTATTCGTTGCCCCACCTACATGTCTTAGAAAGAAAGGTAAAGAATTCTCTCTTTTAAGCCAAGTTTTGCTCTTGACCCTTTATAGGTAGTTATACTCTGACAAGATTGCTGTGATACTGCTGTTTCTCAGAAAACAAGGCTTTCCTCATGCATAAGAGTCTTCACAACATCTTGCAGCACTCCAGAATCCTACCTGTCTTGTTTATAGGTGCCTTGATTTAGCTTAATATCTAGGTCTTCTTTAAGTGATTGAGTAATTACTAAGGATCCAATATGTTTCGTCCTTCTAAAATGAGTTTCAGTAGGCATGACTCCAAAGGTGAAACAGATTATTGGCTTCAGAACCTCTTTGTTATTGACCTTTCCTTTCCTTCATGATTGGAAGTAGCAGGAAGCTTACTAATGGCCAACACAGGAAAAGTTAACTTAGCTTATAAATTATGGGAAAAATTATGATTAACTCTGAGTGAAATGGAATAAGGAACTCAGAGTAAATATTACCATTCCTATAGAAAATATAAAGGTATTTTTGGTCACTGGAAAAGAAAATGCGTCACAGAATCTCAAGTTGGATGGAACCTAAGAGGACGATGTTTGAACCCCTTATTTTCCAAATGAGTCTGATAGATTTTACATTCAAGGTCAGGTCCTATTAACAGTCAATACTCTTTTCAGAGTGCCATGTCGCTTCTGTGAATGATTTGTTCATTCACTATTGTTTTAGATTGTTATGTTTATTTGTTCTTTCCTGGGTTTTTTGAATATTTTTTGAAGTTGATAGTTTCCATTGTCTCAGAAAGTGGTTAAAGAAACAAAAACTCTGGTTGACTTTTTAGTTTAACTGTTACTGTTACTACTCCTTAGGTCTTAACAAAGCTTTAAAAAAATCAAATAGGAAAATAAAAGTTTCTTTTCAATGACATGAAGTGGCTTACTCTGCATTTTAATATTCCATCAAAAAGTTAACATGTTCTTTTAAAATTCTCCAATTCACAGTGTTTGCTGCCATTATAAATGCTACTGGGATATATATTTCATCATTTATTTCTAGGTTAACAGAGTAAAAAAATAGGTTTCATTAGATAGGTACTATATGAAGACATATATTAATTAAATACTTTGATAAATTGTGTTCATTGTTACATGTTGTAAGTCTTAATGAGCAGAGTATAACAATGTGGTCAGGGAAAATATAATACTTTAGTTATTGTGATATTTTACACTAATTTTAGAACTCTTTTTCTAAAACTCAATCCTGAAAGTGAAGTATAGTATTTGGAAATTCATTTCAACTTTTTAAACCCCAGTTTCCCTATCTATTAAACAGGGATAATGATACACACACTACCAATAGCAGAATTTTGATTGGGAAATATGTTTTGTAATCTACAAAGCACTAGGGAAATAGAACATATAATTCACATGGATGGTTTAGCTTATAACAGCATGAAATCCATTTTTAAACTTTACTGTGTTTGACTCTGATCTCTACATGGTTCTTTAGACAAACTTATTCTCCAATATTCAAAAGTGTCTATCAGTAACAACATGAATATTTGCAATAAGAATCTGAACACAGAACTCATGTACCTGCAGAAACCTAGGAAGAAGCCCATTACAGTCACCTGCTAAAGTAATATAATGAGTATCTAGTTTCTCTGAGGGACTTAGTGTCATAGTAATATAGAGAAAAGTGATTTTTGAGGTCATTGAGTGAAACTACATTACTTCACAAATGAGAAAACTGAGATGAGAGCAAGAGAAAGTAATTAGCCCAAGTTCAGATAAAGGGTAACTAAGTAGTGATATTTGAACTTCAGAGGCCTATTGTTCATTTTTTTTCCATTTAACCTTTTATTTCACTGCCTCTCCTTGTGTACTTATTGTACGGGCTTGTATAGTGGATCGGGTGCAAATCTTAGAATCAGACTGGAGTTCAAATCCCCCTTTTACATTTATACATCACTTTTTCCCACTGGAAAGAAAATCACAGATCCCCTCTTAGAAACTTATCATTTAGGCAGTAAGAAACATGACCTTTCTGAAACAGAAAACTCTTAAGGTAACATAGTCTGATTCCTTTATTTGGGGTTACTGGTCTGATAAACATGTATGATCATTTTCAAAAGCAACCTATCCAAAAGTAAGGCATTTGAATTCTGTGGAAGTATCCAATTGGATTTTGTTTGTTACCAATACGTCATTACTCCAGTTTATAAGAAAGACTTTAAATCTAATAATCATCCCCGTAGGGGATGTTTTTAAATCTCTATTTATTGCCAGGTTCCATGAAACATGAACATTTTTAAAAATCCAATTGAATCGCGTTTTTGAATATAAATATGGTAGTTGATTGCTTTATATTCCCAATAATACAGAAAAATGCACTAATCAGTGTATTTCCTGAAGGCCTATTTACTAACCACTGTGTAAGCACAAGTAGAATTAATGGTATTGTTTAAATTTAATTGCAAAGGGCCACAATTTTATTCTCTTCTTTTCACCCACCTACCTACCTTATTTTGCCATGCACTCGAATATGAACAATAAGTAGAAATAGTTTTTTTTTTAAGTAGCCTCCTTCTGCTCATTCCCTCTTTTATCTAGCTTCCTACTTGAAACTAAATTACCCTTTGATTCTTGTGGTCTCTCTTTCCTCACCTATAAAATGAGGTTATTAGATTATATTGACTATAAAATATATTCCATCTCTGAAAAAAGTCACCATCTATACTTCATGTGTCATGCAAACTTTTGAATTGGTTCCTTTAGATTTTAAACCTGTGTTATCCCTGCCATGAAATGAAAGTGCACAAGAGAAACAAAATTAACTCAAAGGATCATGGCCAATGTATAGAAGCTATAGCATATTAATACTTCCATTCGGACTATAAGAAATAATGAGGCAGCTAGATGGCCCAGTGACTAGAGAGTCAGGAAGATTGATCTTCCTAAGTTAGAATCTGACCTCAGACTCAAGTTATATAACCCTGGGCAAGTCCCTTAATTATGTTTGCTTCAGTTTCCTCATCTATAAAATGAGCTGGAGAATAAAATGGCAAACAAGTCCAGTACCAAGAAAAAATCCAAATGGACTTTTCCCAGGAAAACTCCAAATGGGGTCAGGAAGAGTCAGCCCTAAATGAAACAACTGAAAAACAATAAGAGGTAATGAAGAAGACATGATCCAGGACACATATATGGAGAATGAGACCAGCTAATTCTATGGCAAGAGAAAGATAGGATAGGCAGCTCCATTACTAAACTGGTACCCAGAGAATGAATTCTTTTTGTTTTCTTGTGCCTGTATTCAGCTTGAATATGCTTTAAAAAAATTTTTTTTTCAAATTTATTAATTTATTTGTTTTCAGATTTTAACATTCACATCCATAACCTTTAAATTTTCTCCCCCTCCATCCCCACTCTGTAATAGTAATTTAAATAGATCTTTCCCATTCATGAATAGGCCCATGTGACCTGCCTGGGTCACATGTAAGTCAAAGTCACATGGAGCCTGTGGCTGGAGGAGTTTGCTGAATGGGTAGAACAGGAAGAGGTGGAGCTAGAGCAGAGCTGAGAGAAACTGAGAGACCACTCAGAACTGAAGGCAAGAAGGCAGCTGCTGTGATTGCAAGAAGGGCTTTTTGTTTAAGAGAAACCTGTTTGTGATCTGTTTAATGGGGCTGGTTTGTGGGAACTGTGGCAGGGGAAGTCTTGGGGCTGGCAGTGTCCTCTGCATTGTGATTGGGTAGATTGTTACTATGATGGATTTGGCTTTCTGGTGTCTGAATAACTGTTTTGATTGTGTCTTCCAAGTGGAGAGTCTGTGGTATTTCACAATTCAAAATTGCACTGGGATATCCATGGCTATTGTGTTGGCACTACAGCCTCCCTCTCCAAATTGGCATGCAATCTTATATGCTCTCTAGACATGAGAATGAATTTTTAAAGGCCTAGAGAAAGACATCAAGTGTATTGGGTAGGTGCTCTTTGGAGAATTAATAGAAGGACACAGAAAAGAATTTAAAAAGCATGATAAAGTAAATGTTATGACCTGCAAAGGTGGACATCTCTTCAATAGATAAAATTTATTAAGTTTCTTATTGATCTTGTTTTATTCAGATGGCTATGATCTTCAAACAAATAATCACCCTTTATTAAGCATAAATGTCTTGAACAATCCATGCTTTTCCTTGAATAGCCCAAATTTCCATTAGTTTTAGACAACATTGCTTAATTTCATCTCATTCAAAATGGAACAAAATCATGATACCTACCCACAAATGATTGCCTCTACTCTTTGACAAGAACCCAGATGAGAGAGGCTGAAACTTTAGCATGTAGCAATAGAAGTTATGTGAATAACCTGTAGTGACAAAGCTCAACCTTCATAGATCCCCTCTATCCAGAAAAGGATGTTCATTCTCTGATGTTCCCAAATTTTCAAAAATAAAAATATAGAGTGTGGGTAATGAGGAAGAGTTTAAAGAAAGATGATAGGCCTAATGTGACAATGTAGGGGAGGGGAGGGGAGGGTCTAGAGTGATATGTAGGGACAATGTTTTCAAAACCTTAAGCTGCATACAATGCTCTAATATTCCTGATTGGGCCAATTATACTGGCAATAATTCTGTGCTTTACTTTTTTTCTGTGACATCTATGGATCTTCATTTGGAAGACTATTGAGCCAGATCAACCCTAGAGACCATGAGGCCTGATGAATTGTCAGATTCGGGAAAGAAGGAGGAGGGGAGGGGGTAGAAAGGAAGAAACAAAGGAAGGAATAAAGGAACAGAAGAATGAATGAAGGAAAAAATATAATCCCTGCCTGTTTCTCATGACTGAACCTTGTTCCCTCCTCATCTTCACTTCCTGACTTCCTTCAGATCTTAGCCAATATCTTTGCCTCTGCCAGTAGCCTTTACTAGTCTTCCTCAATCTTGGGCCTTCTTTCTGAAACTATCTTCAATTTAAAGAAAAGCTGGAGAGCTTCCTTAGCTGAAGACAAAGGAAGGGAGAGAAGGAAGATAGGTAGAAAGAAAAGGAGGGAAAGAGGGAACAAAGGAATGGAAGTAGGGAAGGAAAAAAGAATGAAGGAAGCAAGGAGGGAAGGAAGAGAGGGAAAGAGGATAGAAATAATAAACATTTACTGAGTACTTCCTAGGGGACAGATATTGTGCTTGACACTGGGAATAAGAAAAGAACAAGTTTCTTACATTTCATGGAGCAGGCAGTCTATACATGTAAAAGTGTAAACAGTGTATGTACAAAATCAATACAATACGGTTTTTGAGAAGACACTAGCATCTGAGGGAGTCAAGCAAGACCTCATATAGAAGATGTCATTGGACCTGAATTATGAAGGAAACTAGGATTTCTAGGAGGAGTGAGGAAGGAGGACATTTCCATTCAGGAGAAATGTCAGGACAAATGTTAGATATGAGAGATGTGTTAAGTAATAAAGACAATAGCTTTCAGAAGTGTGCAGCTGTACTATTAAAGAATCAAGAAGGCAGGAAAAAAGGAGAGAAGGAAACAAGGGATCAAGAGACAAGGAGTAAAAACACTTCTGATTAGCACAAAATTAAAATGAATCAGAGCCCCATTTATTCTGTCCTAGGTGCCTTGAGTTCTTTATCACTAGCGTTGGCTGCCAAAGCTAGGCTTGCCATTTTAGAGAAATGTAATATGATGACCTTTAGCTTAGTGTATTCTTCAGAAGAAGCTAGAAATGGATTTTCTATGAATTAGCATGGGATTTGAATTATTTCACAGCATGTTTGCACTCAGGTTTTGCCAGTGCCATAAGTCACAAGGCACTAAATATTGTGTTAAGCATTCTTTCACAACATTTCCGGAAAGCATAGAGCCTATGTGGGATGGAAAATATATCTTAGGAGACATTGGGAGAATAAATGGACTTTCAAATTTCTTTTCCTGAACCCATGGATCAACAATAATGGCTTTAGAGTTCACCTCTAGAGTAATCATTCTATTTATTTTGGAATTACATTTTTAATCAGCTTCCTATAAAACTCACCTGGCATTCATCTTAAAAACTGCATTAAAAATATGTTATTGGTTTTCCTAAGCTCCTGATCATGAAACTCCTCTTCCATTAGACTTGGCAAGGCAGTTAACGTCATATGAAGCAAACATCAAAAGTTTGTGACTATATTAATATGCTCTGTATTATGAATTGTTTTTAAGAAGGAGTAACATATACACCAAATAGAATTCAAATTATTAAACCAATGATAAATTGATATTGCCCTTCATGAACTGTGGGGAAAGAAAATACTGTCAGTTCGTCAAAGTGGACGTGATGTTTTTTTTTAATAGTTTATAATCTATCATGTATCTTTTAAGTCTGAAGAAAGAAAAGGTAGGGAGGAACTTCCTCCCTGTTCCTTTCCTTTGTGACTTTGGAATTATGTGAAATAATGTCACATACATTAAAAAACTGACCAATTGATTGACATTATAAAAATATAATGGCATGTATATGGATCAGATTAGTATCATAAGTGTATTTCATTTAGATCTGAAAAGGTTTGCAATATCAACTATTATAATTTCACATATATGGTAACCGAGATCTGGGAGGGGAAGTGATTTACCCTAGATTACATCATAGTACACAACCACAGACCTGCATGTACACACACACACACACACACACACACACACACACACACACACACTCAACCCAGTTCCACAATATCCTTCAGTTCAGTTCACATTTATTAGAAGCATACAGAAGCAAAAGACTTGAAGTCAGGAAGATTTAGGTTTGCATATTGCCATAGAGTCATAGACCCTTACTAGGTGTGCAAAATGGGACAAAGTTCACCCCTCTCAGGCCTTAGTTTACTCATCAGAAAAATAAGGAATTTGGACTTGAAGTTCTCTAAGGTAAATTCTAATTCTCAATCTTTATTCTTATGATCTTAATTAAAAAATGTGATCAGAACACAAATAAGGCACTAGCTACCACCCAATGAGGTGATGAGCCACCTACAATTCATAGGATCATAGCTTTAGGTCTGGAAGGAAACTGAGAAATCATTTAATCCCTACCCAGTGAAAAGAAGATAAAGCTTGTAAATTACTTAGTATAGTTGCTTGTACATGGCCAGATACACACACATATATATGTATATAAATGTGTATATACACACACATATATATGTGTATAAATGTGTATATACACACACACATACACACACACATATGCACACTTACTCCCTTCCATCCCCTTCCCTTCTCCTCTTGCTTTACAACTGAGAATGAATATCACAGACAAGGGTTAACTGACTTGATCAGTGTCACATAGGTATTAAATGGTAGGGTCAAGATTTGGACCCAGGTTATATCCCTCAACCTCTGGGTAACCTCATACATCATTTTAGTTCAACACCCATTCATTACTAAGTTCCATGCTTAAATCATGGTGTGAATAGAAAATAAAATATGATCAATCCATTGGAGAGGGGTACAGCAGGATACTATAAATAGGTGTCTGGAAGGTGTTAGATAGTAGAGAATGAAAGGTATCATTTTTTCACTGGGAGAACTAGGAAAGTCTTCCTAGAAGAGATGCCATTTATGATGGGTGTCATAGCGATATTAAACTGACCCATCAGTTGCAGATAGAACTGTTTTGAGTAATGGTGTCAAATATTTGAGTTCTGCCTCTTCTTGCACATATTTACCCATGAAAGGCACTTGTGAAACATTCTATAAAAATAAATGATTCAAAAAATATATTAAGTGCTTGTATGCAATGAGTGTGTGTGTGTGTGTGTGTGTGTGTGTGTGTGTGTGTGTGTATGTGTGAGCTTGCTGAATGGGTGGAACAGGAAGTGTGGAGCAGAGCTGGGAGGACAGAATAGTCAGAACTGAGGGAGAGAGAGGAGGTAAGCAACCAGGTTTGTGAGGGTTTGTATGAAGGCTCCAGCACCAAGAGGAGGTTTGGAAATGCCTTTGTACCCTGCAGTGATAATGTGTATTGACTTCTTGGCTACTACAACTAAGTTGGCTTTCTGGTTTGGGGATTTGGCTTTCTGGTGTCTGAATAAATGCTTTTCTTCTGTCATCTACATGGATAGTCTTGTATTTTTCAGTTGAAAACAATGCTGGTATATTCATAGTCACCCCCAGTGCTGTGAACATTGCCTTGGTGATACAATAGTATAGTGATGTGAACACAGTGGATTTGAGTTCAAATCTAACTTTGGTTGTTTAATACTTACGTGACTTTGGACAAGACATTTAATTTCTCTGGATCTGTTTGCTCCTATTTAGAATTAGAGAGATTAGATTAGAAGGCTTCTAAAGTTCCTCATATCTCTCAATCTTTGCTCTAAAATCTTTGAAAAGAAAAGAATGCAAGGGGCTAAGAGAGTCAAAGTGTCCTAATAATAACTCATGGACAAGAGGGAAAAGATTTCAGCTGGGGAAAATCAGGAAAGATTTCATAGAGGAGCAGGCATCTCAACTGGGCCAAAAGGGGAAAAATGGATTCATAAAGGCCAAGGAGGGAGTAGTCAATCTTCCAATGTAGCTAAAAGCATAACTATATAGAGTGTAATAGCTGGCATACATAAGTATGAAACGTACGACCTTGGTTTCATTAAGGACATCAGTGAAACAAATGAGTAAAGCAAGGCTGAACATTAACTATAAAGATAGATGGATGGATGGTTGATGGATGGATAGATAGAAATGGACTAATCCATACATATATCCATACATGTATATTTGTATATATCTCATGCAAATATATCTCGTCTCATTAATTTACCCTAAAGCAAACCTATGTAAATATTATTTTAACTCTTTTAAACATAAATTTCTACTTTTATAAGCTCTGAAGAGAAGAGAATGAATTAGTATTCAGGGAGCAATGCTTTAAAAATATTACTACTTTCACTAAAAGATATATGCTTTTACTTTATGGCATTTAGCCAAATCACATCTAGTAACTTAATCTATAATTTGATAGTTCAGTGGTCCCAAACACCTCAGCAGAATATATGGACCTCTCTACTCAAAAAGCAACATGGTATAAAAGCATTCTCCTCTGCAAGATTGAAAGTAATTTTTCATTTATGCTTCTTTTGGGTGATATTTTTTAAAAGGTATAATGTTGACATTGAACAGGGAAGAGTTACTGCATTCTTATGTGCTATACTTTGAAAGGAGACATAGAAACCCCTTTACTTTCCAGGAATGTTAGAATGGCAGAAAGAGACATAGTTGGAGCCTTCTACAGACTTGTCTGGAACAGTTGTTCTCAAAGTGTGGTATGTGAACCCCCAGGGAACCTAAAGATCATTTCAAGGGGTCTGTAAGATTAAAATTATTTTTGTGATACTAACACATAATTTCCTTGTTAAAATACTTCCCTCTTTCCCAACTATAACTGCCTGAATCTAGATTTTCCTTATATACATCAACCAAGACAACATACCATCACAGAATGCATGTAGAATCAGAAATGAGAATCTTAATGTTTTCTCTTAAGGTGGACAATGAACCAAAAATATGTAAAATAATGCTACTTTTCTCATTATTTTTATTTTGGAAAATATATTTTCATAAAATGTTATGCTAATGTAAAATGGACTTATAGATATTTGAAATAAGTATTTTAAAATGATCAATTTCAAATCATAATATACTAAGTATTTGTTAGATATAACCCACATAAACAAAGGAGTCTTCAATAATTTTGAAGAGCATGAAGGGGTACTGAGATCAAAAAGTTTGAGAACTGCTGGTCAAGAAAATTTCCTGTGCATAGCAGCTCTACAGATTAGGTATTAATGCCAGAGATCTCTATAATATAAAGGAAAGGAACCAAAAATATAGAATAGTGTATGCCACAAAAAAATGTTAGAAACCACTCTTGGCTTGATAAAGCAAAACAAATCTTGGTTGTAAAAAAATGGAGAAGAATAATTTCTATGATGTCTTAGACTAAGCCTGGGTAAAGAAATTTTTGCATTTTATCCACTGAAGTAATAGACATATGTTGAACACCTTTACTAGGGACTGATCTGGCCTCTACCTACAAATAGACACTTGAAAATCTTTAAGCCAGAATAAAGAAAACACTGAGAAGAATAACTCTTTTGCTACAGAAATTACATAATCCTTAGTGTTAGTCTCCAGTTTTGCTTCCTCAGACACTTGTTCATTCTTTGTTTGGAAGAAGATCAATGACATCACTGGGTGATGTCTTGACTTACGCTTGAAATGGATTAAAGTGAAGTAGAATTGCACCTTCTCTTCCAGAGTTATCAAAGTCCAATGGCAAGACAAAAGTTAAGATGGCCCAGGATGCAGTGGATGACCTTGATGTCTTTGGTGTCTGACCAAGCTCATGGTGCCTGCTTTAACTGCCATCATGGCAGTTTTCATATGCTTGGGATAGACAACCCCCTAAAACATTGAGGGTTTGACTTGTTTAACCTGTTGATTACTCACAACGTAGTTTAGCTCATCTGCTTTTACTAACATGTGAATGCTGGGCATACTACAGCTTCTCAGAGTGAAAGGATAGGGCAGGTAAACACCAAAGATGGATTGTCAGCCTTGAAAAAGGGCTCCATAAAGCCTTCATATCAGAGGTGCTAGTCCTCCCTGAAAACCCTATATAACCTTCTTCCTCAGCATCTTGAAAACCATTGAATACTATAGCAGTCTTCTATTACTGTCATCATTATTGCAAGAAGGCTAAGGGACAGACTTGGAGTGAGGAAGATCTTGATTCAGGTTTTGTTTTTAATACACTTTTTGTGGCTATAAGCAAATCACCTAAATTTTCAGTGTCACAGGCAACTTTCTACAGATCGGAGTTACAGAAACTTATTGACCTTTATTTGTGGAAGGACTGTACATACTAGGGAGTATCCCACACTGATGTGTGTAAAGTATATGCTTTATAGATTTAGGGTTAAAACTAGAATTATATAGCTATATGAAGACATAAATGACTTGTACCAGAAACATTTAGAAATATGCCTTCTTCTTAAAACAGGAGTGTTAACTTCCTTCTAAGATTTTATAATCTACAGGAGCAAGAATTAGATCTCCACACCAACCTGCACATACATATAATGCATAAAACAAAGAAACATCTTTACAATAGAATGGCTATACAAGGCAAATTAAAATCAAATTGAAGGAATATCTTGTAGTAGATTGTGGCTAGTAAACAAAAGGTACTGGGCGATTTGAGGGGCATGATTGGAAAAAAAAGCAGAGAAGAATATTCTAGGTAGAGGGAAGAGCATGCGCAGATGACAAATGACAAATTGAGATGATAAATATGATATGGAATGCTAGATGTTGCTGTGGATAGAGTGTGGGGCCTGGAGTCAGTAAGACTCAGCTTCCTGAGTTCAGATCTGGCCTCAGATTCTTACTGGCTGTGTGACCCTAAACTATTTGCCTCAGTTTCCTCATCTGTAAAAATGAGCTGAAGAAGGAAATGAAAAACCACTCCAGTATCCCTCCGACAAAGAAATATAACAGGGAATAGCAATAGTCTGTGAGTTTGATGAGAGACTAAAATGGTGTCAACAGGACGGTTTGCACGGGATGTCAAAGATAATTGCAAAAGTTCAGACATCTGACCTGCTGGGCAATATTTGTTAAAGACACTATCTTAAGAATATATTAACATAATGTTCAGTATTTGAGGATGGTAAGTCTGACATGTACACAGGTTGATTTGGAGAGATGAACAACAGGTTATTATGATAAATTAGGTTTGAGGTGTGGAGATTCTGAACAAGAATACTTTGCACAAATGGAATAAAGGGACTTAAGGACAGAAAAGAACAGACATGATAAGGTGATTAGTCATACAGTAAAAAGTATTACAATTATGACAATAACTAACATTTACATAGTGCTTCAAGCCTGGTAAAACATTGTAGGTGTTTATATATACATATATCACTCTATGGATATAGGCATGTACGCACACTTTCTTACTTGATTTTCATATAAAACTTTTTATATAGGTGTCATTACAATCTCTCTTTTATGGATGAGAAAACTGGGTCTGAGGTTGGTTGTGTCACCTGGCTAAGGTCATATCATGAACAGATGTCTGAAGTGAAATTTGAATTTTGGCATTTCTGATTTTCTATCTACTATTTCCCCAATCTGTCTCAGGGATTCATCAAATAGATAATATGGATACAATAACATTTAACATGAACCTTGACCATGGTAGCATCATTGGTAGTAAATGAAAAATTGAATGAAACAAGAAGAAAATATAGCTGTAGGACATTCTAGATTAAATTATATTATATGATAGAGAAAGAAGGAAGACCTAGAGAAATAGAAAGACTATCGATAAGCTAATAACATTCAGCAGAGGGGAACTAGTCTAGAGAAAGCTGGCAAGATCATGAAAAGGGAGTATCAGCTGACAAGGCTGGATATGTTTAATCTTGAGAAGGGGCAGCTAAATGTCGCAGTGGATATAGTCCTGGACCTGGAGTCAGGCATTCCTGAAATCAAATCTGCCCTCAGGTATTAGCTCTGACTTTGGGCAAGTAAATTAACTCTGTTTGACTCAGTTTCTTCATCTGTAAAATGAAATGGAGAAGGAAATGGAAAATTACTCCAGTGTCTTTTCCAAGAAGTTTCTAAATGAGGTCAAAAATGAGATGACATAGTAATAGCAATCTGAGAAGAGTCCACTTATGTTCACTCTCCCCTGAATTAATCCAAATATCTGAGGGAATTAGATTCACTCTCTTTGACCCCAAAGGAGAAATTAGAGAACCTGATTTAGCACTGATATGAGGGAAATCCAAACAATGACAATTAAACTTATCCAAAAGTGAAACAACCTTACTTGTAGCCATGCAGTCTTCCTCACTAAAGATTGCTGAGGGAAATCAGGATGCTTATTTATTAAGAACCCTTACATTGTCACTGCTCATCAGACATTTTCAGTGGTATATCTCACAACCATCTTACTTAACACAGAATTTATCCCATCACAAAACCTCACTTTGTCCAATTCTTGTCTTAACCATCCTATGAAACACTAGTTGGGGCAGTATCTACTTTAAGGATTCTGAATGCGGTAATGGTATCTTTTAAAATGGAGTAGAATCTTGAGAGAGAGGAAATTTCACTACCATGCTATTACAGTTGGAGAAAGAATGTCTGAGTACAGAAAGCACAAAGAAAATTTCTTTGCTGAAAGAGTAAGTTTAATTCATCCTGTGGAGAAGGTATACTATAAGAGAAGATAATTTGAAGATTCTTTAGATACTATGTCATCCTGAGAGATCTGAATTTGGGAGTTTTACGTACAGAGTTGAGAAATCAGCTGTCACAATTCATGGGTAGATGTCTGGTCTTTGTAATATTGATGGTATAGTCAAATATTTTGTGTTTATTTCATTGTTGATTAATTCTAGTAGAAAGTTACACAGATACTTTTTAAGCCAATGAGAATTAGTGGGTTGATATTAAGAGAGAGATGAGTAAAGTTGATGGGAAAAAGAATCTTCTCCATTTTTTTAAATGTAATATGGACTCAGGGCCAATTAACTAATGAGATAGTAATTAATTTATTATAAAATATCTGACTATACTTCTTGGTTTTTTTTAAAATATTGGATTAGTTGGGTTGACGAACTAAGACCTAAGGGATGAAACACTGTTTTTGTTTAGTTCATGAGCTAAGAATTTTTTTTTTAATTTTGTATATTCACTGGTCCTATAAAATCAGATGTCAAGACAGATTTTGCCTTCAGGCTGTGGTTTGACACAACCTGATTAAACTGGAATAAAATAACTAGTCAGGAAGCTGGTTGAGGGGTAGAAACTTTGTGTAGTTGTTGACTAGTATACTGCTTGACCTAACCCATTTAACACCACATAGGCTATATGTGAAGTTGTCATTCTAAAACACTGCTAGATCTATTTCTATTGAAGACACAAATGACTATTAAGATACCCAGCTATGGAATCTTAGAATAATTTTCAATCTTACCATTGCTTGCTACATATCTTAATAACTGCAAATCTATAGGCTACAGATTATTGATTCTCCCTTTACACAATATTTCATTCCCTTAGCTGATGTAATTTGACCACTATTCTCCAACTTCTCATTGCTTCTTCTACGGATGAGGAAATAATCTTACAATTAATTGATCTTTTGATCCCAGGCACACTCTCTACAATCCAAACTTCTCAGAATTGTCAAATTGTTATTTCTAAAGCACAAGTCTTACTATATTACTCCCTCAAGAATGTTCAGTTCCTCTGTATGATACTGTAAAATGGTATATAAAATCCTCTGTTTAATATTTAAAATCCTTCACGATCTGGTTCCCATCTACCTTTTCAGAATTATTTTGCATTATTTTTCCCTTTCTCTCTTTTTTCCAGCCCAGATTGATAATTTACCATACTCAGAGCACTTCTATCTATCTATCTATCTATCTTTGAAATAATGAATAGTACTTCTACAAAAATAAGAATATTACATATGGATAGGTGTATGTGTGTATGTGTATATATATAAAAGCACTACCTATATTCTAAACTTATTTCTGTATCAAGTACCAAATATATTTAATTTTTTGAATATTCATTGTTTATTTGCTATTTATATTATGAAATTAGACCAATATGATGTTACAGTGTCCTACTGTAAGATTCTTCTTTTGATGTAAACATAAAATCAATATTACTACATTTATGTAAAGCAAAAGAAAAATCTTTAGAACAGAAATGAAAAGCAAAAATTGAAAATATTTTCTACATTGAATTCAGGGAACAAGCTTTTATTTTAAAATACATAATTAAATGTGATTTGATTAGAAATATATGCAAATTACTTTTTATGGAATGCTTTCAAAAATAATTGCAATTTGGTATTTGATTTTCTATCTATCTACCTACAATGCAATTTTCATTTTAACTGCTTCTCAATTGTCAATGTAATTGCTACAGCATTTAAAAGCAGGTGTTTAGACAGGTGCATCCCTATTATTTCACAAGGAATAATACACCATTCTAATAGATTTTAAATAACCTTATAAGGAACTCTGGGCAGACAACATAGGGATGAGGTAATATCTTATTTCTATCTTAAATACATCATGTGTATAGCATATTTTAAGCAGATGCATACATAATTAATTGCCCTTGAAAAAATTCATTTGAGACTCAGAATCTACTTTTAAAATAGATTTTGGTAGAGAATTATCATTATTTAAAAGAATTGTAGAACTTCTGTCTTCTAAATAGTTTTTGATATTCTACAATGTCTATACTCAATTAAAATTTTAAAAATGGATTCTAAGAAAAAAAGAGATGAAAAAGTGAACCTTTTTATATTTCCAATTTTTAAAAAAAATCAGTTATTCTTACTTAGCTTCTCTGAAAACTTTTTGTGTAACTCTTCAATTCAGTCAAATTGGTTGCTGGGATTTTGATCTCTTCATCTTTATGGTGAGATCATCTTTCATCTTTGTCTTTATCTCTGTCTTTCTTTGTCTCTCTGTGTATCAGTCTCTCAGATCTTTTATGTATAGTAATTCTATGCATTTTAAAAAGTATCATCTTTTCTTAGAGACTTAGTAGTATTGAAGAAATGCACCCCTGCTAGATGGAAGTTCTGAAGTGAGTTGGATCAAAAAATTCAGTTCTCCCTATGAGTTACCAAGAATATTTTTATTGTTAAACAATTTTACTTGTACAGTATTCATTTCTTGATCTCAGCATTTTTTGCACTCTTGAGAAGAAGCAATGGATGATAGAGTGCTGGACTAGTTATCAGGGGGAAAAAGCAACAACTTGGATTTGTAAGAGATCTTAGATACTTCCTAGAAGTGTGACTCTAGATAGATCACTTAATCCCTCTGAGTATCATTTTCCTCATTTATAAAATGAATAAAATAGTGGAATGTACCTTGTAGGATTATTGACTGGAAAAAAATGAAATCATGTAGGTAAAGTCCTATATAAGTGTGAGCTATTACTATTGTTAATGATAACCACTTCCTCTCCTCCTGTATACCTTTGTCTTTTCTTCCTTTCATTATCCTGTGTTATTCTCATCCCCACCTAATCCATTCCTTCTCAGCTTTCTTCACTGCATTATCATCTGTTCTTTGACAATTTATATTTCCTAAAGCTCAGTCCTATGTCCTCTCATGTTTCTCTAAACTATCTCTAGGTGTTCTAATTAGTTCCAATAGGTTCAATGATCATGTCTTTGAAAGTGACTTTTAAATCTATACACTTGCCTGTGCCTCTCTCTCTCTCTCTCTCTCTCTCTCTCTCTCTCTCTCTCTCTCAAGATATAGTCTCATATCACCCATTGCTTGTTGGACCTTACCACCTGAATTTGCCATGCATATTTCTAATCCAAAATGTCCCAAATAAAACTATTTTCCTTCTACTTGATGTCTGATCCACCATCACACTTCCCTCTCAGTTGAAAATAGCAGTATTCTTCTGATCACTTTAGTTTAATAACTCAGTCTTTACTCCCCTTGGCTACCTATATTTTATGTCACCATATCTTATTGATTTTACTTAACCAATATATTTCATTTCCATCTCCATATCCCTATCCAGCAGGTTACCATTACAATTAAGACCTTCTTCTCTACTAGTCTGGACTATAAAAATAATTTTACTAACTTTTTTCTCTACTTTCATCCTTTTATATCATCAATTCAATTCAATAAACATTTATTAAGCACCTACTATGTGCCAGGAACTGTGATAAATACTGAGGGTCATATGACTACTACTACTACTACTACTACTACTACTACTACTACTACTACTGCTACTACTACTACCCCCAGCAATAATACCGCTCATGTAATGCTTACCTTGTGCCAGGAATTGTGCTAAATGCCTTAATGTCTAAATGCCTTTACTATTTGATGTTCACACAAACCCTGACAGGTAAGTGTTATTACTCTCTTCATTTTACAGATGAAGAAACTGAGAGAAACAAAGGTTAAAGGGATGTGGTCACACAGCCAGGAAGTGTCTGATTCTAGTTTTAAATTCAGGTCTTCCTTACTCCAGGTGTGGCACTTTATCCTCTGTTCCATTTAATGGTCTTATAAAAAAACATAGTCCCTGATCACCAAAAGCTTATACTCTAATGGGGGAAAACAATACCTATAAGGAAGCTGATAAAAGGGTGGTGGTGAACCAGGGAGTATGATGTTCCATGGAGTTAAAACCAAGTGGAATTCCTGATATAAAATCAAGAGTTACCTGGAACATTCGTACCCCAGCTGTCTGAAAAGAAACACTTTGGGAGGAGTTCATTGCTAACACCCTGCAGTCTTCCAATCAGACAACTTCAATATATTCTCCACATAGTTACTTGGTTTTCCTAAGTCAAACTTGAACTTGTTTCTAAAACAGACTTCACCTTGTCACTTTCTTACTCAAAAATCTTCAGTGGCTCCCCATTGCCTCCAGAATAGGAAGCAAAATTCTCAGCCAGCACTTGAAAACTCTCAAAATTAGGGCTTCATCTGACTTTAACAGTTTCACTTCATATTATCACCCCCTATTACTTTCTGTTTCAGTCAAATTAGCCGACAAACTGTTCTATATAGCATTTCAACTCCCTTTCTTGTGCCTGAATATTCCATTCATCTCAAAAGCATTATTTTCATGCCTTTCCTTATCCCTAATTTCCTTCAAAAAAGAACAACTTAGATATTATTTTATAATGGAAATATTTTGTAATAGACCCATGTTAGAATTCATTCTCTCACAATTATTTTGTGTAAATTTCCAGCAATCGATAAGCATTTATTAGCCACCCACTATATAACAAATACTTTACTAAGCTTCAGGTACATAACTATAAAAGTGAAATAATCCCTGTCTTCAAAGAGATTACAATCTTTCTGGGTAACCAAAATGAACAAAATTTTTAAAAGTTACTGGATCTACTAGCAGTTCGGAGTAGGGAAGAAGAAAATAATTCAAGTACATTATATAAACTGGTACTTGAGCTAAGTATTGAAGGAAAATATGGAATCTGTAAGGCAGAGATGAGATGAGAGTTCCTTCTAGGCATGAGGGATGCAAAAACATAGAATAAAGGCAGTGCCATGTATGAGGAACAGTAAAATTGCCAGACAATCACTTATGAAATATTGGTTAAATTCTTACTATATGCCAGGTAGTGCTGAGAATAGAAATAAAAACAAAAAAGACAAAAAAGAAACAGTAAGCAAGTTGCTGCCCTAAAGGAGTTACATTTGAATGGGAAAGATTGCAAAAAAGGAGGATGAAAATTAGTTGGGGGGATGTACCTGTCACAGATGAAGGAGAAGTCCAGAGAAGTCTAGATGGGAAGGACGAGAGGTTCTGGGAGGAGCCTTCTGCTTTTCAATCAGAAGGAAGGGCCCCAAGTGGGTCGTATTTGAGAAGTGCTAATTCCAGGTATAAAGTGATCTTCCAGGATAAAGAAATTTCATGATTGTGAATCTTGAGGAGTGCAGGCTGGTAAGTTGGACCATAAATACACTGCTTATGTAAATGTTGTATATTAGATACAAATTAGTTTCATAATTTGATTAGCTACATAGTCTGTGAGGGGTCAAGAATATGTCTCAGCAGGTAGCAGATACCAGGGGCAAGGAAGGAATAATCTTTACATGCTCTTTTTCAGCCAGTGGTTTTTCAAACTCGAAAAGAAAGGAATCCCTATAGGTTATATATTGACCCTGAAAACCACACATTAACATTATCTGTGTTGTTTTGTATATTCAGGTATTTTATGAAACATTTCCTAATTACATTTAGTGTGGCTTTGTTTGCAGCCTATTTGCAGATCCTGGCTTTGAGTTTGACAACTCTGCCATTCATCTACTTAGGAATTACAATTTTTGCCAACTTGGGAACACCAGTTCCTAGACACATTTGATTTCTATTGGACAAATAATCAATCTGCAAGGACTTATTGAGAGCTTTCTATGTGCAAGAAAGTATGCTAAGCACTGGAAATCCAAAGACACATGAAACATATGCTGCCCTCAACAAGCTTTTATTTTAAGAGAAAAGATAACATGTACACATGTGTAAGTGTATATAGAATATATTCTAATGGAACTAAAAGTTGAGAAGTATATAGAATACTCACATTAGTAGAAAGAAGTCTCTGAGGAAAAATGTAGAAAAATTGAATTAGGAAACAAGCATTAGCTATTTCAGATGATTTGTTGTTTATTATAGAGTTTGGCTAATGAAGAATGAATAACAACTGGGTGGAAGAGAAATTCATTCTAGGCAGATAAAATGCTTTAAGGGACAAGACCTTGAGGCAACAACACAGGGTAATATGAGTTGATGCATTTTGCTGGACTTCGACCATGGTTATTGCCTTTTCTAAAATATATTTTTTCCTGAGAAGATATATTTGATCATTTCAGGGGAATCCTAAGATTTCCTTGA
The DNA here is from genome assembly GCA_028658325.1 of Potorous gilbertii. Lineage (NCBI taxonomy): Eukaryota > Metazoa > Chordata > Mammalia > Diprotodontia > Potoroidae > Potorous > Potorous gilbertii. The sequence continues at coordinate 234,867,268 of CM053769.1, forward strand.
GGACAGGAATCATGATTCATTTATTCTTAAATTTACCTCATCAATCAGAACAGAACAAATCATATTTCACACAATAGAAAGAGGATCCAGACATGGGATTTTGTTGATATAGGAAGCTCCCTCTACCAAAACAGATCAGCACTTTCTCTGCAATTTCAAAGTTTAGAGCATTACCTAGAACAGTGAGAGTTTAACTGACTTTCCCAAAATCATATAACTACTAAAAGAACAGTAAAGAGCAAATAATGTGCCAGACAGTGCCCTCAGCACTGGGGACACAAAGAAAATTAAAAGACAGTTTCTACCCTCAAGAAGTTTACCATGTAAAAAGGGGAAACAACATAAACTGAAAAGGGTAGGGAGGAAGGTTTACCCTGACTATGGGAATGAAGAAAGTTCTGTAGTTGGAGCTGTTCGTCCTTTATTTTCAAGGAGGATTGATTACACTCTGGAGTGATGTCTGAACTTGGGCATGAATTGGATTTAAGTGAAACAGTTCCAGAGTCAATTTCACCATTTTCCAGTCATCAAAGTCAAGTGACAAAGAGGAAAGTGAAGAAGACTGGTGATGGCTTGGGATGCAGAGATGACTCTGGCATCTTCAGTCTGACCAATGTCTAAGCTCCCCACAATGCCTGCTTCCACTGCCTTCATGGCTATTGGAACAGATTATTCTTATCCACCCATTCCCTAGGGGGAAGTCTTCACATACTTGGGGTAGACATCCTCCTAACTTACTGATGGCTTGGAGAACTATAAATTACCCTCAGTCTGGTTTAGCCTGAATGGCTAATTGTAGTTTGAGTGGGGTATAATCTGAGAAGGTGTAAATTTAAGAGTTAATTTCATCTCACAGCATGATGAGGTCCTGGATATTATAAAATCCAGAAGGGGTGGGATATAATGTGATGAGACATAATGAGATAAATTTCCTAGTTGCCTTTCTTAAACTGAGGGCCTGGGGTGATGTCCCAGATGTCCATATTTACTCCATAAGATTTGAATCTAGGTCATCATGATCATAAGCCCAGTGATTTATCCACTGCACCATATTTACCTAGTTACCAGTTTAAAAAAAAGAATAGTTTCATCAGAAACTTAGAAACATAGATGAAATAGCCAACAAGATGGGAGAGAGTTTGAGTCAACCAATGAGGTTATTTCTATAGGAATGAAGATAAATTTATAAGTACTATGATAGATTTTATGCTTATTTCAAAACACCTTTATCTTGCTATATCATATTAGCTTTCCACAGCCTCACAGGCAGCTCTTGTAATAATTTTAAAGTTTACTTTGGAAACAGAGCATCAATTTTCATCATGAAATTCTGAAAGTTTTTTTTTTTACTTTGAGTACAAAGGAGTGAGTTTGGGCTTTCAGACGTGTATTTTAGAACTTAGCAGTTGTTTTCACTTGGGATACCTGTCACCCAGGGTGCTAATAGTTTCTATTAACATTCAAAAGCTGTCAACTTGTATTTGTTTTTCTTTTTCTGGAGACTAGAATGCTTTGGTGTGAGGTACTGGTTTGTCTGAGCTAGTCATATACTACTGTATTTTTTAATATGGGTCAGAACAAGTATGTATAGGATAAAATTTGTATTTATATAGTGCTATAGAATGCAAAAAATTGCTATGGATCTATTTTAATATAATTCAAATTATTCTATGTCTGTTTTCAGAAGACTTGGTTATATATAGTAGCCAACAGTATGTGCATATGATCAGAATAGTGGAATTATTATAGATTACACTTATTTATAATTATTATAATAGTAGAAATTATTCACTATCATTATAATGAAATTATAACAGTGAAAAGGTTCTGCATCAAGGGATTCTGGGATGAATAGTGTATAGAAAGAACTTGCAGTTAAGAAGTCCCAAGTTCAAATCCAGGGAAAGAACCATTCCTCTGATTTGTCACTTTTTTTCTAAAATCTCCATTTTGATGAAGTTTATCCAATCGACTATGTGCCCTCCTACATTCCCTTTCCTGAATGTGCTCCTGATTTCCTATATTTTTTCTTCTATCATGTGTCACCATCTGAACCAGGTCCTCCCTGTCCCTGCTTTTCAGCTTTTTAGGTATTGTTTTCACCTCTAAAATGTAAGCCCATTAAAGGCAGTTTTTCTCTTTCACTTTGCTTATATTTGCTTTGTTAGCTCTTAGCAAACTTTTATGATCCTCATTTTATAGTTGAAGTGATCAAGATAGACAAAGGCTAATGATTTAATAGTGTCTACTACAGTATTTGAACGCAGGTCTTCCTATAGATCCATGTAAAATATAATACCCTCTATTTGACATTCATAACCCTTCAAAACTTTCCCTCTATACATGTTTCTATTCTATTTACCTTACAAACCATCCTCACCCCCTCTCCCCCAGTACTCTGTGATAAAGGGACAGCAGCCTCCCTGCTTTTCCTCAAATAAGATACTTTATCCCCAGACTATGACCATTTATAGTGGCTACCTGCAAGTGTGCAAATCTCTTCCACCTCTACCTTCTGGATTTCTTGTATCCCTTCAATCTTCAGTTCTCCCTAATCTTAGTGACTTCTTTCTGACATTTTCTGCAAACCTATATATATATGTACATACACACATATGTGTATATATGTATGTGCACATGTATGTGCGTATATGTATAAAAATACATGTATATGATATAGAATGTGCGCATATATGTTTATGCACACATGTACACACATACATGTGCACACATGTGTGCACGTATATATTCGTGTATATATAGGTAGATGTGTCTGTGTGTTGTTTATATATAGTTTTTTTTGTACTAGGTAAGGAAACTTTTATTTCTATAATTTTTTCTTCTATACTAATCTTCTTTTAAACAACTCATCTATCTTTGTTCCTTTCTTTAGCCCCTAACCCAAATAATTCTCTCACACTGATTAGAAAACTATGTTATACTTGAAAATTTGTGGAAGGCACTGAAAGGCCCTTATTATTAGTAGGTATTCAATGTATGTTTATTGACTTGATTTCTTCTTGAGATATCAGTGATAAACTTTATGATCACCCTTTGGGGAAAAAGAAAAAAAGCCCCCAAATTTGCCTATGTGTTTTTCAGAAGTTCACCATCATCAGGGCCTCCTATTTTTCACAAATTATAAAATAATTCGGTTGGAGGGTACATTGACGATCATTTAAATAAAAGCAATAAATGTTACTTATTATTGACCTGTTTTAGTATCCCATTTTAGGCTTCTATCCCCATTATTTTTTTCTTCTCAAAGATCTATAGGGCAAAAGAGTATTAAAAGACCCAGAAAAAAACTTAATTGTGTTAAAATTAACCTAAATAAATTCTCATATACTTTCCCACAGAAATATAGTAATATAGGTAGGAATGTGAAGAATGATTTCATTAAAAGTCTCAAATAAGAACTCTGCAGGATTTATCCTATGCATTTTTTGTTCTGTTTTATATTAAATTGTATGACGATATGATCAATTCAGATCAACTAAATCTTTCTGTCCAAGCATCACTTTCTCTCAGCAAGCAATTATGTTCTTTAATATTCGAAAAGAAGAAGAAATGATTTCTGCTTTTCAGCCCTATTACCTGCTACCTGATATTTCAATCAATCACTTGAACAATAAGCATCGATTATGTGTTACACATTGGGCTAATATCAGGGGATAAACAAGAGAAACAACAACTTCTCTGACTCTCAAGGAATGTGCATTCTGTTTTGGCAGCTATAATGATCTCAATAAATATAGATCCCTGAATATTGACTTAGAAAACCACACATTAATGCTGTCTGTGTTGTGGTATATTTTAGTTTATTGGTAAATATCTCCCAGTTACATTTTAATCTGATTCTGGCACAGCTCAGCAGTTTTGTTTGCCATAGAAGGTCCATGGGTCTTGAATTTGACATGTTTATGTTAGAGGATACATGGGATACAGAGAATAGGTGGAAATTTACTTTAGAGGGGGAAGAAGTTGGTTCTTGTTTGTTTCCCA
>CM053769.1:234871772-234893005 GCA_028658325.1 Potorous gilbertii
ACTTTGAGAGTCAATGGGGGAATATCTCCATACAGTCAATGCAGTGAGAAGGGTGATTCAGGCTGGACAGCAACAGTGGCTCCTGAAAAATGCTTCATTCAACTGTAATGGTTTGGTGCTTGTAGGATTTGGAGAGTTAGTTCCTTAGAGGGTAGTGTATGTTAGATTAACGACCTTTGGCCAAATCATTTTGACTCATTTGGCTTTGAGGAAACTGTGTTAGTATAATGTAACCTTGGGGCTCAACTCAGATTCCAACCTTCCAGAATCCAAGTTCACTATCTACCCAATATGTCTCCTAAATTTCCTTTGCCCAGATTGACTTCTTATGAGGACAAATGAAGATGTATATACATTATATATCAGAGTTCTAAGAGGGTAGCTAAGATTTCATAACATATAAATGGTCATATTGACTATTCTTATCGCTGGTTAATGACAACCTGTAAGAGTATTAATTTTTCTTCCTGATTTTTATATTTTCATGTCTTTTCATGCTCAAAGTCTGTGAAAAACCTCAAAGTGTTAAACAATGTAGTATTAATCACACATGCGTAGTGTACCCTTTTATAAGGACATTTTAAAATGAGAAATAAATTTATACTTGCCTTGTTATTTCAAAAAGTAGGTCATTTTTTAAAAAAATCATACAAATGTACACAAATTATACTTCTTTAGAACTGTTCATCTTACTAAATATTGCTTAAAACAACATATCATGCAATCTTTGCATCACTGCATTATGCCTTAAAGCTAAACAAGAAAGAATATTAAAAAGAAAAAATGTTTTAATATTTCCTCAAGTGTAGCCTCCTTTAACATCAATATTGAATAAGGATGTGTGAAATCTGAAGTCCTTATAGAAGTCACAAGTAGGGATGCCATTTAATAAGGCATAATTTAGGTCTCTACCCACTTGACAAGCTTTAATTAAATAATAATTCCCCATTCACCCTGAGACTTATTGTATGTGCAAAGTAGTGTTTGTTGCATAATTAATAGCAAGGGACAAATGTATTTTTGGAAGATTCATTCCACTGGAAGAAAGGAAGTTGGTTAAAAGAATTCATTGCTTAGGGGCTCTTTAACCTTGGATTTATTCTTTTTTGTTTCTTTATATTTAACACTTCCCTCTTTCCTCCCTTCTTTTTTCCTCCCTTTCTTTTTGCTTTTCTCTCTTCTACCTTTCCTCCCTCCCTCCTTTTCTATTCCTTTCTTTCCCCTTTCCTTCCTTCCTTCCTTCATACATTTCTTCTCTCTTACTTCCTTCATAGCTCCTTTAGCCTTTCTTCCTTTTCCCCTTTTATCTTTCTTATATTTTTTCAGCATGAAGACCCAAACAAATTTGTTTTCTTATGACTAGTTAATTAAATATATTTTAGGGGCTCATTAATCAGGTATTTCAATGACTTCAATAATTCTTAGATTTACAGGAAAGAATTTATGCACAAAAATCAAAAACTTGTTTTAAATAATTATCAAGGGAAGTTAATTCCATCTTTATTATCATTTCTACTATAAAAGCTCATTTTAAAATGTCCTTGAAATTTTTGTATTTTTTGAAAATAACTTCCTCTTGTACAAAGGAATTAGCAATTTGGAGATATATATTTTTAAAAAATAAAGTGGTTATAACAAACATTAGAAGTAGTTATGAAATTAATTGATGTAATTTACATACTTTAAATTGAATTTTCTACCTCTCCCTATACTCAGTCAATTAATCTAGTACTGAATAATTGCTATACAAATTTTATATTTGATAAAAAATTAAGAGGAAATTTCATATATATTGTTTGGAAAAATGACAGATGAACAAGGTAGAGTGACCGCTAAAACTTTGGGCATAGCATGGGGAATGATTTGAAGAAATATATGAAGGCAGTATGGGACATAGGCAGAATGACATTTTGAGGACATCCACTTTCAACAGTAATGCACTATACCTGTAGAAGTTTAAACATACAGTATGTATGAAGTAAGACCGAAAAAGTTGTCTAGAGCCTCATTGGGAAGGATAGTGAATATCAAGATCAGGGGTATTTACTGTGTTTGGTTGAAAGTGGGGAGTCACTGAAGATCTTTGAGTCCTAATCTTAGTGATACATTAGAAATAAATTCAGACTGTGATGAGAATGATGTATTTAATAAGAAATAGATCAGATGTGAGAATACTAGATGACTATTAGTAATCTCTAAAATATAGAGGCTACCAGATGAAACTCTGTTAGTAATCTCTACAATATGGAGACCCATAAGCCTTGTCCATTGGATAATACAAGGAGCAGTATCTATAATTTGGCCAATGGGAAAGTAAAATGAGTAGAAGTATGTAGAAATAATATAGTAGAATGCTTTTCAAAAACCCTAGAAAAGCGAAGAATCAGGGGGAAAAATAGACTTTGTGCTCTGATAACCTAGCCTCCTTGTGGGTAATGATAGTTTGTATGGTCTACAAAATTTGTGGTCTCATAAATCTGTGCTATTTTTGTGGGAAATAGATATAAATGGAAGATGACAGAACAGTTATGTTGGTTAGTGAAACTGAAGTCAGAATCACACTTTTTTTTTCCTGTGGTCTATGCAGAAAGGTTTCTGAGAATTCTAGTGTACTGAAGTATGAAAAAACATGTCATTGCATATTATTTCCTTTTTATTTCTTTTGTTGTTGTTTATATAGTTTAAAAGATGTATTTGGAAAAGTTCCCTCAAAACTTAAAAAAAATTATTTGTATTTTACTAATGAGGCAGCAAGGTAGATGAGTCAAGACCTGAGTTTAAATCCTACCTCAGAAACTTAAATAGTGTGAAACTGGACAATTCAAATAAAAACTGAGCTTCAGTTTTTCATCCATAAAAATGAGGAATAGTAATTACTACTTCACAGAATAGTTGGAAAGATCAAATCAAATATGAAAAAAATGTAATCTTTGTAAACCTTAAACCATGATTTAACTCTCAGTTGGTTTCAACCCAATGTAAGGGCTTAGTGGGGAGTGAGAGAGAGGAAAAAGTCCCTAACAATAAAGCTATCTACAAGTGTAATAACTTGTCTGGAAAGGTAATTGTTTGTTGTTCTCATTAAAGATATTTATACTATGGTTGAATTACTATTTATACATGTTGTAGAGGAATTATATTTCCACTATGATTGGAGTAGGTGAAATATTGAAATCCTTTCTACCCTAAATTTGTGATTCAATGTATCTGTGATCTGATAAAATAAGTTTTCCGAGTAATATTATTTTAAATATTCTTAGTGCATTTTTTACCTACAGTATTTTGTCTTAGTGTAATACTGTTTAATGTTCCTTAAAGTTTATGGAATGGCTAACTTCTTTATGGCTCTCCAAGACAGGTATGATAACAGGTACCTATGGGCAGCTAAGTGGCCAAGTGGATAGATCTCTGAGCCTGGAGTCTGGGAGACAGTTCAAATTTAGATACAGATTAGCTGTGTGACCCTGAACAAGTGATTTTAACTCCATTTGCCTCAATTTCCTCATCTGTAAAATGGAATATTAATAGCACCTACCTCCCAGAATTGTGAGAATCAGCTGAGAGAGATAATACTTGTAAAGAGCTTAGGATGCTCCCTGGCCCACAGTAAACATATGTAAATGTGAGCAGTCATCATCATCATTAATATCATTAGTGGTTTTTTTATTAATATAACCAATGAAACTTAAAATGGAATAGTATTGTAGGCAAGCATGATAGTGATTCTGATTTTATCTTTGAGGGACATTCTCAGTTAAAGAGAAGCAAAACTCTGAATATATTCAGGGATATGGTGCTCTCATGTTTAAATATCAGACAAAGTAAAAAGGGAAGATTTTCCCTACATTCCAATGGCTAGCTATTTAAAAAAGACTACATGTAGCCTTCCTTATCACGGTAATAGATTATACTTGTAATACACTTGAGATAAGGCTTTTAAAGTGCTCCACAAAATTCAATTAAGGCTTACTGAATTCTTCTGAGGTCTGCAATTTCTTCAGCATACAGGTGCACAAATCTTTTCTATGGACAATGACATGGAGGTTAAGTGCTTTACTCACTTTTATGAAGTGTGTCAGTAGAAAAGCTAAGATGACATTTGAGAAGTCCAGTCTTTTCTTTAATCCAACCTTCTCTGGAGATGGACCCATTGCATAGTATATTGCACAATACCTCTCTCACAGGCTCCAGGACAAAGAGAATACTGAACACAGTTCTAAAATTAATTACAGCCTTTCAAAGTATCTATTGCAGGGGCAGAAGGTGTAATGGGCAAAGTTTTATTTTTCCAAAGCTTTTTTTATTATTTTTCCCATGAAATTTTTCAATAGATGCTCAGCCAATTGAAAATCCTTTTTCTAATCTTTAGAATGTGTATATATTAACTCCCCCTCCACTTTGTGAAGACCATTGGAAAAAGCACTTTAACCATGCTGTGGTTTCACTAAATGTTCATGAATCTCTATTTTTAGATCAAAAGTATATATGTCTCACCAGAGACCATAATACTGTTATACCTTTAAAACGCCGTAATTCCCTAGGCTCCCTAAATTTATTCTTAAATAATCCTTGTTAATCTTATGTATACTATTCAATTCCCCAACCAGTTATTTATGTCAAATAGAATAAGTTGAGAAATTATCTCTAGAGGAAAATCAAGAGCTGCTTTCACCAGAGCTGCATTGGGCTGAAACATGAGGGATATACTGAGCAAATGATTTCCAGATTACTTGACCTAAGCTAAATATAGACATTTATCTGAAGGAATGTCTTGCCAACTGAGACTTAGGTAATAGGTAATATGTTTTTTTGGAAAGAGCACATTGTTTAAAATTTATTTTCAAAACACCTGGTTTGCTGCCATTTAAGAGGTGTTTTATTACACTGAAGCAAAACTCATGAAAATAATGAGTAAATTAGAGCAAGTATAGGTATCTATTAAGTTTTCAGGGATACACTGGGATTTCTGTCCTGTTGAATGTGCATTGATTTGATAGAATAGACTTGAATCAATGTAAGACAATTATATGTTTTGCTCATTTATAAACTGAAATTAAAGGGAATCTGAGAGATCATTTTAAAAAATATACATACATACTCAATGAATAATATATATCAATGTTTTCAAAAAAATTCAGTTAAATATTTGTGTTCATTATTAATAATATTAATAGATGAAGAAAATATGAATGAAAAAGCATTTATTAGGAGTTATCTATGTGCCAAGTATAGAGAGAATGAATATAATAGTAGATAAGAGCTAATTTTAAAGCCACAAAGACATAAACTCAAGTCCCACCTTTGACATATTCTGTGTGGCTCTGGGAAAATAACTTAACTTTGACACTCTGGGTAATTTTTTAAAACATAAGTTTCCTAGAAGCTGCCAACTTTCACTGATAAATTGAGTTGCAAGTGAACTAGTATCTATTAAGCATTTATAGTGTGATAGGCACTATGCTAAATGATGTGGATAAAAGGAAAGGCAAGAAAAAAAGAACAGAATAAAAGAAAAATCTCTTACTCTCAAGGATCTCAGTCTTATGTAGGAGACAGTATGTATACAATGAGGTGCACATAAGATGATACACACACACACACACAACATATATATATATATATATATATATATATATATGAAATGAGTCTGCATGTGATACACTGAAGATAATCTCAGAGGGATCACATTATAGTTAAGGAACAAGAAAGATTTGTTGCAGAAGTTAGGAGTTCAGCTAAGACTTGAAAAAAATCACAGAAATCAGGAGGCAGAGTTGCAGAACAAGAAACTGAAGACAGACAAAAGTAATGCCAGAAATCAGGAGATGGAATGTTGTGTGGTGTGCCAGAAGGCTAACGTCACTGGTTCTCATAGTATGTGGATGGGAATAAGGTATTTAAAGACTAGAGAGATAAGGAGGATCTTCAATATATAAAGGACTTTAAAAGACAAACATAAGGATTTATATTTGATCCTAGAAGCAATAGAGATCCACTGGATTGGTTAGGTTGTCAGTCTGAATTATGAGAAAGATGAATAGTATCTTCAACAGTAGTAGGAAAGTCAGTAATTTGCAGGAAATACAATGAGTTTGGCTTTTAAAGATATCTGTGAGACATTCATTTTAAGATATAATTCTTTTCTTTTGAAATTTTTTATTGTTATTTTATTTGTCTTTGATATTCTACAATCTTTCATATACCTTAGATTTTTTTCCTCTCCCTCCTCCACCTTCCACCCTCCCTCCACTCCCTCCCTGAGAGGATTTACAATCTTATATACATACATTCCTATCAAATACATTTTCATCCTAGTCATGTTGCATAGAAGAATTAAAACGAATGGGAGAAATCATAAAACAAAACAAAACATAATACAAAAGAAAATGGTCTGCTTCATTCTGTGATCCAATTTCATAGTTCTTTCTCTGGATTTGGAAGGCATTTTGCCCCAAGTCCATAGGGAATTTTTTAAGTCCTTTTATTGCAATGAAGTACTAAGTGTATGAGAAAAATTCCTCCCATTCTGTTGCTGTGTACAAAGTTTTCCTGGTTGTGCTCCTTTCACTCAGCATCAGTTCATGTAAGTCCTTCCTGGCCTCTCTGAAGTCTTCCTGTTCATTATTTTGAGATACAATTCTTAAGATCACCCAAGTTGTTAGAGTTATACAAAAATATCTGAGAATCATCTGCAAAGAGATGACAATTGAACCAATGGGAGCTGATGCAATAACCAACTGAAACAGTATTGGGAGAGAAAAGAAGAGGGCCTATGACAGAGCCTTCAGGGATACCCAAAGTTCGTGGGTATGACCTCAATGAAGATCCATCAAAGAAGCCTAAGGAACTGACAGAGTGGTAGGAGGAAAACCAAGAGGAATATCCATGAATCTAATTCTTATATTTATTCTTTAAAATATCTAGCACTGTGATAAGCACCAGGGATGCAAATAAAAAAGTGAAGGCAATGTCCTCACACTTACATTCTAATAGAGACAGATAACATACATAGGCAACTCATGTCTAAGGAAAGTCAAAACATAGAGGAGTAGATAGAGTCAAACTTTCCAGGAAACATGGCAGTATTGATTTAATCATAGCTTCAGATGTGAAAAGAGAGAAGTGTCATATGGACTTTAGGCATAGCAGGGAAGTTGCTAGCAAGAAAATGACCAGGAAGTAAAGTGTAGCATGTCTGCAGCCAGCCTAGTGGTAGTGGACAATTAATCAGGGAAATCAGGGAGTAGATAATACTCAATGTATTTAGGGTCTCACCAACAGAGATCAAAATCCATTCTAACCTTTATTCCCATAATTTCACATAAGTTTTCACATCAATTTCACATAAATCCTCCATGATGAGCCCACCATGGGGCAAAATGAATTTTTGATGACACACAAAAGTCTATTTGAGGCTTTTCACTCAATTATTGACACGGTGTATTTCAAAGGAAGTACTTATTAGAAGATGGTAATTGTTGGTAGCACAAGAGACCAAAGATTATTTTTTTTATTGATATTGCATTTTCACAATTACCCAATCTCATATATATTCTAAATGATTGAAATATCGTCCACATAAAATGTAAACATTATGTATAAAATAATATGTAGTATAATGATAATTTTTTGGGGGTAGATACTTCTGTTAATCCATGTCATTATCAGGATATCCTTTTGAAATATAAGGTACTTCTAACCAATTTTTTCTGTCTTCTGATTTTTCTCTCAACATGTCTATATATCCCTCATCAGTCTTTATCAGTTACTTCAATCATCTTACGCTGATCTCACTGGTATCTGGGCAACACATCTCTTGTCTTCATATTCTGCTTCCAGTGCCTTGACTCTGAATCTGTTTAGCAGTACCAAATATATACCTTAAGCTTATTGATGATCTTACTTCTATATATAGATATTACATATAATATCTATCTATGTCTATCTATCCATTTCTGTGTTACAGCTTATATTTCTTGATAGGAAGGACAACTTGTTTCCTTTTATTTGTTTTTCTAGTATTTAAGATAGTGTATAGAATGTTTGATAGCAGTGCCTAGAACATAGGAAATGTTTAATAAATATTTGTTAATTAACAGACAGAATTTTATTTTTTCATTCACTCATTCTTTATACCCTGATATAACAAAGAGCTGAGATTTTGGAAAAAAATGTTTAGGTTTATTTTCCTATTTTAAAAAATAGTTGATGTAACAAAAATCTTCTGAGGGATAAATTTATATGGGGTTAGTTGAACGTGAACAGCAACTAAAATGTGAGGGACCAGATAATATTAGCAACCATCCAAGTGAAGATAAAATGAAATCTTCGTTTAACTCTTGGGATATTTTGCCCATTTAAAATCATTAAATGGTGGGGAAAACATTAATAAAACTTTTTTTATCCTATCAAATATTTGCTATGTTTCAGAGGGAGAAAATAAACAGGAAAAGAAGACATCTATTGAAGAGACATTGAAAAGTAATTTGTTAAGTTTAAGGAAGTCAAGACTTAGGAAATTCTGCATCTAGGTTGAAGCAAAAGTCATAGTATTCTGTGGTGATAAAGAGAGCAGGTAATGAATGGAAAATAAAATAATGAGGAACCTAAAAATCTCTGAGAAAGGTACACATTTGAACTCTTGCCATTTGCAGTAGATCATTTAGATTTTCAAGGCCATAATTTATCTAAGAACCAATTAGTGTTCATGTTAGCATTTAAGTTGTCAAATGCTCATCTTGTAGGTGACTAAATGCAAAGTTAAATGCTCAAGTATTTGGTCTAGGAATGGTGTGAGGTCGGAAGGAGTAAAAATCCAAACAAGATTCACCACTTTTCTTGACCATACCAGGCAATAATGAAAATGGAAATTGTGCTGATGTCCTTTTATTCTTTTAGCTCTTGTAATCAAAAGAGATCATGAACATGGAATATATTTTTCAGGAATAAGGAAGTATAAAATGAAGGCCTAAAATAATATACACTCAGATTTAATTTCTTCTTGTTATAAAGTTGATAAGAAGTAATGGATGGAAACTCAAGAGAGGCAGATTTTGACTCATTATAAAGAAAAGCTGACTAAAGATCATAGCTCTTGAAGAGTGAAGTTGGTTGCCTTAGGGGATATAGGTTTCCCTATCATTTGACTTCTTTGAGAGAGGGCTAGATAATGACTTTTGGAGTATATTGAAACAAGTTCAAATCTAGATTCTATTATGTGGTGTTTGAGTTCTCTTCCAAAACAGATATTCATACTCACAGACACACACATACACACACATATTTGTGTTTGTGTGTTTGTATATATATATATGTATGTATCATGTATGTATGTATACATGCAGATACACACACATATATTTAACCAAGAGAAATGAATTGCAATGAATCGAGTTTAAATTTATCATTGATAATACTAAAACAAGGAGACTTAAAATTGTGCATTAAAAGAATTCTTTTATCTTATTGATTTCTAAAGTAGCAAACATTCTTACTCTTTTATTTAACAGGAATTTTTATATTGTTGGATGAAATAACCTCTCGAAAAAGGATCAAACTTTTTTAAAACAAAGAATGTGATAATTTCTCAGTACAGTTAGTTGTGTTTTGTTTTGTTTATATTTTCATTTATTTTTGCATGTATATATTGTTTTATTTTCCTTTTACCATATAGTGTGGGAGGATTTGGCAAATAAATTTACTTTTATTATTAGTCTAATACAATTCTGGGATGCTCATACATGTTTTGCATGGTAGAAGGGGTGAAACCAAGATGAGAGAGAAGGTGAGGGCTCACCTGGGTTCTCCCAAATTCCCCTCCAAACAACTCTAAGTGATACCTCAAAACAAATTCTGAAGCAGCAGAACCTAAAAAAGGATGAGGTAAAACAATTTCCCAACCCTAGACAACTTAGAAGGTTGGCAAGCAAGGTCTCTCACACCAGGATGAAAGTAGAATACAGTCCAGTGTAGTGAGCTAGGACAGGCCATGCTACGGTAAACCAGCAGGAGATATTTGGTGAGACTGAATCAGTGGCTACAGTAACTGCTTTCAGATCTTTTAGCCCACACACAGTAAAAGGGAGGAAAAACTGGTCAGATTACAAGGGTTCTTTTGTTGGCACTGAGTGCAGGACTCTGTTTTGTTACCCATACTCAGATCCAGGTTGTAGTCCTGGGTAACAATCCCAGGGCAAAGAGGAGAACCAATATACAAGAGTTTATGGCTGCAAAGAATGGGGACCCTGCCTACAGTTCCAGAATAGAAAAGGGTGTTTGTGGTCACTAATACACCAGAGCACAGGGCAGGAAAACAGTAAACACATAGCTCCTTAGATCATGCCACTTTGGACCTAAAGAACAAGCTCTAAAAATTGTTGCACATGCACACACACACACACACACACACAAAGCTGAAGCTTGGAATAATGCTTTCTCTAACCTAGGAACACAGCCTTACTTAAATAAAAAGCTAAAAGTCAAGTAACAGACTGTGAGAAATCATCAACAAAAACGATACTTTCCATAGAAAGTTACTATAGTGACAGAGAAGATCAAAACAGAAACTCAGGGAAAAAAATAACAAAATAAAAACTACTATATTCAAAACTTCAAAGAAGAAGATGACAATTGGCCTCAGATCCTGGAAGAACTCAGAATGAATTTTAAAGATCAAATAAAAGAGTCAGAGGAATAATGGGAAAAGAAATGATAGTAATGTAAAAACAAATGCATAAACAAAACAAATTAAAAAAAACATGAAAAAAATTTCAAAAGCTTGGTAAAGAAGGCATCAAAAATACTGAAGCAAATAACACCTTGAAAAAGAATGGATGAAAGGGCCAAAAATAAATCCCTTGAAGAAAAGAATCACTTAAAAAGCAGAATTGACCAAATGAAAAAAAGTACAAAAATTCACTGAACAAAACAACTCCTTAAAAATTATCATTAGCTAAATGGAAAAGGGGGTACAAAAACTCCATGAAGAACATAATTCATTCCTTAAAAATTAAAATGAGCAAGTGCAATATCTTCAAGAGACATTAAGATGTAATAAAAGAAAATCAAAATAATGAAAAAAAATAGAAGAATATGTGAAATATCTCATTGGAGAAACAACTAACCTTGAAAATAGTTCCAAGAGAAATAATTTTAGAATTAATGAACTATTTAAAATCATGATAAAAATAGAGCCTATATATTATCTTTCAAGAAATTATAAAGGAAAACTGATATGATATTCTAGAACCAGAGGGTAAAATATAAATTTACAAAATCTTCTAATCAACTCCTGAAAGAGATTCCAAAATTAAATATTCCAGGAATATTATGGCCAAATTTCATAATTCCCAAGTGAAAGAGAAAATATTGAAAGCAATCAGAAGAAACAATTCAAATATTGTGTCACTGCAGTCAGGATAACACAAGGTTTAGCAGCAACTGAATTAGGAGTAAAACAAAGAATCAATTTCCCAGCAAAAGTGAGTATAATCCTTTAGGGGGGAAAATAGATACTCAATGAAACAAAGGACTTTTATATGTTCCTGATGAAAAGACCAGAGATGAATTAAAAACAAAACAAAAAAAAGACTTTCAAATACAAACCTCAAAAGAAGCTTAAAAAGGTAAACAGAAAAGAGAAATAATAAGAAATTTAATAAGGTCAAATTGCTTAAATTTCAATGTAAGAAAATACTTGTAACTCATTATTCATGCAGTTAGGGGTATACATAGAGAGCACGGGTGTGAGTTTAACATAACGTGATGTGATCTAAAAATTAAATTAAAGGGTGAGAAAGAGGAAGACACTGGGGTAAAGGGAAAGTTAGTGGTAGAATGGGGTAAATTATCTCACATAAAAGAGACCCAAAAAGTTTTGAGGGTAGAGAAGAATTCAAGGGAGGTAGCACATGAACCTTACTTAGAATTAGCTAGGGGATAACATAAGTATATATATATATATATATAAAACCCTACAGTAAAATGGGGAGGAGGGAAGGGATAAAGGAAGGAGGAGCTGATAGAAGGGAAGACTGGTGAAGGTGGTAGTCAGAAATAAAACACATTTGAGGGTGCACAGTATGAAATGAGAGAGAGAGTAGGATAAATAGAGAATAAATAGGATGGAGAGAAATACACTGTTGTAATCACAATTGTGAAAAGAAATTTACAAGTCAGTATCTCTGATAAAATTCCTACTTTTTTCAAATATATAGAGAACACAGTTAAATTTATAAAAAAAAAAAAGATCCATTACCCAATTGATAAATGGGCAAAGGATGCGAACAGGCTGTGAAAAACAAAGTAATCAAACCTATCTATGGTCATATGGGAAAAAATTATCTAAATCACTATTGATCAGAGAAACACAGATTAAAACAAGTTTGAAACACCATTCCATATCTGTCGGATAGGCTAATATGACAGAAAAGGAAAATATGAGAGTGTGTATGGAAATTGAGTCATAAATGCATGTTTGGTGGAGTTATGAACTGTTTTAATAACCATCCTGTAGAACAATTTGGAACTATAACACTAGTAGGACTACATCCTAAAGAGATTTTTTAAAAAGTAAAAGGACATATTTATATAACAATATTTATAATAGCTCTTTCTGTGGTGGCAAAGAATTGGAAATTTAAGGAATATCCATCAATTTCATAATAGCTGACCAAGTTGTGGTAAACGATTATGATGGAATACTATTGTACTATAAGAAATGACAAGAAGGATAGTCTCAGAAAAACCTGGAAAGACTTACATGAAGTAATGTTGAGTAAAGTAAGCAGAACCAGGTGAACATTATATATACTAACAACAATATAGTATGATGATTAGCAATGAATGACAGCTATTCTCAACAATGCAATTATCCAAGATAATTTCTAAAGACATGATGAAAAATGCTATCCATCTCTAGAGAAAGAACTGGTGGAGTCCACATGCAGACTGAAAAAAATGCTTTTAAAAAGCTATTTCTCTTGGAGTTAATTTATTCTGTGTTTTCTTTCATGACATGACTAATTGGGGCTGTTAAGTAGTGCAGTGAATAGAGCACCAGTGCAGGAGTCAGGAGGACCTGAGTTCAAATCTCACCTCACACACTTGACACTCACTAGCTGTGTGATCTTGGGCAAGTCACTTTACCTCAATTGCCTCATCCTTGGTCATCTCCAGTCATCCTGATGAATATCTGGTCACTGGATTCAGATGGCTCTGAAGGAGAAGTGAGGCTGGTGACCTGTACAGTCCTCCCTCACTCAAAACAAAGTCAAGTGCAAATCGTGTCATTATTTCTCTGATGGCATGGTCTTCTCCAACAATGAAGGATGAATGTACACACAACATGACTAATATTGAAATATATTTTGTATAAAAGCCCATGTATGTAAAAGTCTATGTCAATTTGCTTGCTTTTTTCAATTACTGGAGGGAGGGACCGTCGCGGGCGGGGCTGAGCCCGCGACCTTCGGGTGAGTCTACACCTCCGTGGGCACGGCTTTGGACGTCTCCGGACCTACTCCAGGGAAGCGGAGTAGGCAGTAATCAGGCAAGTCTTAGGAGTACAGGTACTTTATTACAGCTGGTATGGAGGATTCCCCCCGAGCAGCGAAGGGCGTTGTCTTATATAGGGAGTGAGTTCCGGGTAGCCACACAGGTCCGCCCGGAGGGTGAAGCCGACATCCTATTGGAGCCCTCCCAGCACCCAATCAGGAGAAGCCACCTCGCTAGGCAGACTGGTCTCTGCCAACGTGGCAGTTCTCCCTGGGCGGGTACCGACCCCTAGGGCGGCTCCTATCCGCTCAGGTGGCCTATGCCGACCCCCGGACCCCTGACAAGGGACAGAGAGAATTTGGAACTCACAGTTTTAAGAAATGAATCTTAAAAACAATTTTACATGTAATTGAGGGAAATTAAAATATAAATAATTTTAAAAAATAAATTGCAAAGTGCAATTTCTATACAATTTGAAGTGCAATTGACAGAAACTTTTGACACACTTCCATGCCAGAGCATCACGTTTAAGAACCGCTGCCTTAATTTGTTACCAATCTTTGTGGGCTTCATACTCATTTTTAAAGTAACCAAACCCATAAGCTGGTTTCTGCAATGGATTTCCAAACATTAAAGGAGTTTTGAGGAATTAAGATGTCCTCTAATCATACCATATATTTCCTCACAATCCTAAAAGCCACAGTTTTTAAATAGCTAGATATTCATGCACACATCTGCATGTTAGTATAAGTGGTTTCTTTATTTTCCTATAGTTTTTAAGTGTTTAAAATATTGATTTTAGAAGGGGTCTATAGATTTCACCAGACTGCCAAAAAATTCCCAGGGGGACAAAATAAACAAACAAACAAATAACCCAGACCCATTATATAGAAAATGTGTGTGTGTATGAATTTTGTATACACAAATATATATAATGTATATATGTATATATATATATATATATATATATACATATATTCATTATATATTAAAAGGAAACATGTAGAGGAATGCAATAAATAAAGGAAAAGGAAACCATTTTCCTCCCTCTTTGTAAGCTCTTAGAGAAAGGGAATGTATCTTTGACTGCATTTTATTCTCAACAGTGGGAATACATATGAGAAACAGTAAACTCTCTGCAGAAAAGTTTCTTGATGATTAACATGTCTTCTCTGCAAATTTATGAAATCATCTGAATTCCATCTGTATTGCTGAACACTATAGCAATATATGGATCCATGAGATTAATGACATTTTTTAATGAAACCTATATAAGACAGGGGCAGACAAGAAATTGAAAATATATGCAATCGAAATAAACTGGAGAGTTTTCAAAGAAAAGAAATCAGAAGGATTAAAGGGTTTGGATATGATATTATACCCAAATGGTGTATAGTATACCAAGGAACTGGGACAACTAGACGGTGCCATAGATAAAGCACTCTTTGTAGAGTGAAGAAGAGCTGAGTTCAAATCAAGCCTTAGCATTTATTAGCTGTATGACCCTGGACAAGTCACTTTATTTCACTTTGCCATATTTGTCTCATCTGTAAAGTGAAGATAATTATAGTATGTAACTTCCTGGGTCGTTGTGAGGATCAAGTGAGACAATAATTGTAATGCCCCTAGCACATCATAAGTGCTATATAAATATCATCATCCTCATCCTCATCATCTTCATCATCATATTTATCCTGGAGAAGAGAAAATGTACAACTGGGAGATATTCGGAAAGGAAAACTGCTTTAAAATAATTTGAAGGTTTATCCTGTGAGAGAAGTATATAATTTGTTCCCTCTGACTCTGAAGGGTAAAATAGAGCAAAAAGTGAGAGTGACAAAGAGGCACATTTAGACTTGATGTGAGTAAACAGTTACTTGATATAACTTGATGGTAGGAATTTCCTAACAATTATAGTTGTCCCAAAGTAGAATTGGCTTCCTTGGATTGATATGTATTAACCCTGCACTGGAAAACTTCAATTTGTGATGCATGATTCAAATATCGTGATATATAGATAAGTAAATCAATTGAGTGGCACATGGTTCCCTCACAATGTTTTTTTCTTTTGTAAAAGCAGAAAAAATAATATTGTTTCTTATTTATCATGTTTCCTCCCATTAATTCCAATTCTTCTTTACACTTCACTAATGTGAAAATATGCTTAATGTGAATGCATAAGTAGAACCTACATCAGATTTTAAAACATCTTGGGAAGGGGGAGAAGAGGGAGGTAGAGAAATTTGAAACTCAAAAGTCTTATGGAAATGAATGTTGAAAACTAAAAATCAATTAATTAATGAAAAAGAATGTAATTTAAAGCATATATTTCCTTTGTTCCCTCTTACTCATTCTTCACCTGATATACATAAAAATATTGAAAATTGAAATGAAAAAATGCAAATATTGGTCTCTTCTTTGGGTTCAAAGTTCATTTATTAAAATCTTGATTCTGTGGGGAAAAAAAGATCTCTATGAATTATCCTTTTAGCAAGGATCAAAAAAGATTTAAAAAAACTTCTTTTGTGGATTACAAACAATAGAAGTTTTATTTTTATTTTTTCTTCTTTTATCAAATACATTATCATTGACAATATTAAATGATTTTTAGCTCCATTAATCAATACAGTGGGTCATGTACTAAAGGTAGGAAATTATCAGGAAGTAAAATGCTTTGTTTATTATAAGTGTACATATTTCATTTTTCTCAATTTCTTTTTCTAATACTCTTTGGTGAGGTTAAAACTTCCAGACTTTTTAACCTCTTCTCATCTATTTTTCCTCCTTAAAAGTAATCTGGTATCTTGTATTAAAAAAGTCTTTAATGTATCTTTCTGTAATTGTTGATTTCTTTTTTTCTTTGTAAGAAATCTGCTTTTACAATACCTTTCCTTAGTCCCAGGAAACATTTGAGTTACTCCTTACTTACAAGTACATGTCCCCTGGAAATACTACTTTATGTTATCATACCATACCTCATATTTTAAATGAAAATAGTCCCGAAACCCCAACAGGAGCTATTCCACTAATTTGCAATGGCAGTCAACTTTTCCAAAACCAATTTTAAAATATGACATTAATAAAGATAATAAGATTTCTCAATCTTTTAAATAAGAAATAAAGTTATATTTGTATTTTGTAGTTGCTGTTGTTTAGGTCAATATTAAAGCTATTAAATACTTATTAAGCTATACCAAAGGTACTAAGGCTCAGAAGTGGGGAAATAAATACAAAAACCAACATCTGCCCTCAAGCTAGAGAGATTCTGTTAAGATAGCTGGTGAGATTAAAACTGTGATTCAATTAGTTTAGAGAACTCCCCAGTGTGAAATCTCACTGTACCCATGTAGATCTCTACTTTTTCTTTTCTCTGATAAATTTGTAATTATTTAAATAATTGGCAAGAGTCCTGAAAGGTTAACTGGCTTGCCCAGCATTAAACAGGCAGTATGTTAGAATCAATAATTTAATCCAGGACATCCTGGCTAGGCTATTACAATACCTTGATAATAAGTCATTCTGATTACATAATTCTATTTTCTCCCTTGTTTAAATTAATACATCACACTGCTTTCACAGTTACCTTAAAAATATATAGATTTGATGGCTTCTTTTCTTTAACAATCTATAGTTCCTGCCTGTCATCTGTTAAGGAAAAATAGTACTCTTCAAGTTCTTCCACTACCTAAAAGACTTCCTTCCTTTGACAAATTCTGCAGACCAGATAAAACTAGATTTTTCTATGTCCCAAGAATATGTCCTGTTATCTTCTACTTCTAAGTATTTGTTTCTACTGTTTCCAATGAATGAAGAGCTCTCTGTTATGTGGAAGAGATAACTACATATACACATGTGTATGTGCATGCATGTGTGAGTGTATCTAAGTATTTATCTATAACATTTCTTTGTCACAACAATCTTTTTGAATAGGTGCTATTGTTACCTCCTTTTTACACATAAGGATTCTGAAATAGACAGAATTTAATTTCCCAGTTTCATATAACTAGAGAATGATAGAAGCAGAATTAGAACTCAGCTCTTCCTGATTCCAAGTCACTATGCTACTTATGTATCTGAGTGAAGTAATATATTCACAATGAATATTGTATATTAAATAAAGTTTATAAATCAAAGATTGAAGGGATCCAGGATTATACTTTCATGAGTTCCTTTTCCATAAGATTCTTACCCATGTCCTCCCAACAACTTTCCATAGAGACATGCAGGTAAGATGTTCTTCTAATGGATCGTGATAGTAGAGTATAAATCAGAGGTGTGTGTATTTGTCCTTTGTTTCTGAAGAAGACCATGCCATCAGAGAAATAATGACATGACTTGCACTTGACTTTGTTTTGAGTGAGTGAGGGCTATGCAGTCACCAGACTCACTTCTCCTCCAGAGCCATCTGAATCCAGTGACCAGATATTCATCAGGATGACTGGAGATGAGGTAATTGGGGTTAAGTTACTTGCCCAAGGTCACACAGCTAGTGAGTGTCAAGTGTCTGAAATGAGATTTAAACTCAGGTCTCCCTGATTCCTGCATTGGTGCTCTAGCCACTGCCCTACCTAGGTACCCCAGTAGAGTATAAATAATCTGTAGATAGTAGTCTGGCAGGTTCTACCAAGCTGTAAATAATCAAGTAGTATCCCAGTACTGATGAGTCTGCTATCTGACAATCAACCTGGAGAGAATATGTTTCTCTCCCTGAGGCTGAAGAAGCTGTCAATCTCATATGTCAAGATGATCAAAATAACTGACCGAATATAATACTTAAATGATAACAATAGTTAATAAAGACAGGGAAAGGAAACAATCTCTATGTGGAATCCAATATCATTTACAATAAGTAGGTGCTTTCTCCATTCCTTGATGGTAAGGATTACCTAGTTCCACCTTAACAGCAGCCAGGCTAAAGGTCAGAGGAGCAACACCATCTTTCCCTATGTCTTTTCCCTGCTAAATTGACAGTCATCTAGCAAACATTTACCACACCCCTAATATGTACCAGGCATAGTGCTAAATACTAGGGATACAAAAAAAAAGCAAAAGCCAGTGCCAGATTTCAAGGGTTCTCAATTGATCAGTGAAACAAGAAGCAAATAGCTACATTCAAACAAGATACAGGAAATTTTCAACAGAGGGGAGGCACTAGAATTAAGAGAGATTGGGAAAGACTTCCTATAGGTGATATAATTTTAAAGGATCTTGCAGGAAGTCAAAGAAGCTGAAAGGCAAACACAAGCTAGGTGAGCATTAAAGGCAAATGGGGCAGTCAGTGAAAATGTCTGGATCCAGTAGATGGAGAGCTTTATTTGAAGAACAATAAGGAGGCCAGTATCACTGGATCAAAGAATATATGTGTATAGGGGACTATAAAGGTATAAGAAGACTAGAAAGAAAGGGAGATAGCGGTTTATGAAGAACTCTGAGTGTGAAACAGAGGATTTTGTATTTGATGCTAGAGATAAGAAACCACTGGAGTTTACTGAGTAGAGAGGTGACATGATGGACATGAACTTTAGGGAAAAGATGCTTTGAACTTGAAGGGAGGATGAATTGAAGTGGGGAGAGATTTGTGGTAGACCAACTAGATAGCTATGGCAATAATCCAGCCTGAGGAGATGAGAGATTGTATGCAGATAGTGGCAGTATCAGTGGAGAGAAAAGTGTATACAAGAGATACTAGAAAAAGAGATGGTGAAATCAGTAGACTGGCAAAATATTAGATGTAGGGAATGTGAAATAGGGAGGAGTTGAGAATGATATTTACATTTTGATCCTGAGTAGGAGGATGGTGGTGCTCTTGACAGTAACAGAGAAGTCGGAAGGGGGAGAAAATTTGGAAGAAAAGATAGTGAGTTTAATTTTGGACATTTGAGTTTAAAATGTCTGCATAACATGCAGATTAAAGTGTCTAATTATTTGGAGACACAAGACTGGAGGTCAGATGAGAAGTTTGGGCTGGATAAGCAGATTTGAGAATCACCAGAATAGAGATGATAATTGAATCTTTGTATCTGATGATACCATTAAGTGAAGTAGTTTAGGAGAAGAGAAGAGAAAGGACAGAGGTATGTGGGATATCAGTTAGCAGATATGACCTGGACTAATCATCCTTCTTCAATCCTCCCTGCACACAGTCATCAAAGTAAATTTCCTCAATCATGTTCTACCTTTTTGCATCTAGCATTAAACACTAATTCCTCCTCTTAACGATTTGAACCCTTCATTATTTGACTACAACTTTTCTTTCAAGTCTTATTTCAAATCCCCTTCCCTTGCTCTAGTGGGCTATTTATTCCAAATCAGATTCCAAATCAAACAGCACTTTCTAAAATTATTATTAAAAATTTTGAGTTCTCCGTTGATCTAAGTTACCAGTGTATTGATATATATTTTGGTATTGTTACATGAGTGAAAAAGGCAACTTCATGCTTGTCTTTTGGCCTTAGCTTTCAAGAAATGTTAAACTGAAGCATTGTTCAATTAGAGAAACTTATCCAAGCTAATTGAATACCCAATCTATCCATTACTGTCCTCCATTTAACTGCTCCTCCCTAAAATCTGATTTAATTTTGTTGGTTCTATTGTACAAGTTTCTTAGCTTAGGAAGCTACATCAAACTATTTTTTTGGAAGAGATTGGTTGCAAGTCATAAATACAGCTCTAACAAAATAACTTTCACAGGTTACCTTGTAAAAATGACAGAAGGAGAATTTTCCAAATAACTCTTTAGTTAGACATCTATCTTATGAGATGTTTGGGCAATTTCTTTATTTCTGATTAATGTACTGAGATTCATTTTAGTCAATCATTTTATGCTCCATTACCTTGGAGATTTTTTTTATAAAATTGGATTATAAACTTGTTGCTTCATTGTGATATTTTATCATGTACATGGATGTAGGTGAGGTGACATCTAAAGTGATCTTGATGGAAATTCCTTTCTAAATAGATAAAAAATATTGCAAAAATGAAATAAGTTCTTAGGTTTCTATTTTTCCCCTTTAAAATTTAAGGGAATGACAGTTGAAACTACACAAAAGATACACTTGAAGGAAATTGCTTTAATGATTATCTGTCTATTTTTCCCAAGAGTTAATAAAATCGATACAAATATAGTACATTGTTACAGCATTAACGTTTTAAAAAACAAAACAGCATCTCTTTCAGGCTCCCTGTATTGATTAGATTTTTTTCTGTAATAGTCATATTTATGACTTTTTAATAAATTAATGCTTGGTAATATAATTTCAAAGGATGTTCACAATAGTCTAGTACAATTCTATATATAGTGCTCTGTTTAATTGTAGATGTTTACAATTTCCTTTTTTTCTCTAAGAATGGGTATCAGAGTGGCATATATGTGTGTGTATCACTATATACATAGATATATACATATATGTGTGTATATGTATATGCATATGTGTTTACACACTTACAATCATTCTTAGGACAAAAAGGGAATATGCACATACATATTATATACAAGTGTTGAAGTATGTAGATAGATGTAGATGTATAATTTGTGCGATATTTAATTCATAAACTTATTTATAGACATATCTGTATATATAGTATATACTTATCTCATATATACACATATATATATCATATACACATATTTGCATATAGATACATATATATATATAAACATCAGAAAATTGATATGAATATATAAATGTGTATATATTTCAATTTTCTGAGATTTAAAATTCTTTCTGCTTTTTTTTTTT
>CM053769.1:234893505-234926386 GCA_028658325.1 Potorous gilbertii
AGGGCAGATTGGTGATATGGGTAATTAGAATGTCCAGTGTATCGGGGAGGGGGAAGGGGGCAAATGGGGAGAAAATTTTGGAACCCAAAATCTTGTGAAAATGAATGTAAAAAGTTAAATAAATTTATTTAAAAAAAAATTCTTTCTGCTTAAAATAAATTTTAAAGGCACTCTCAGACAAGAATCGCTCCTTCAAGTCCACTTCTTGAATTTCATTTGACCTGAAATGTATATTTTTTAAGATCACTATTCTATTTTGTAGTATCATAATTTACTATGGCACAAAGAATGAGCTATTCATATCAGGAAGGGACAATAGATGTTATATACTTTGAACACTTCGTTTTATAGATGAGGTAAGCAAAGCTACTGAGAGAGATTATGCCATTTTCCCAAGACAATACATGTAATGTCCTGGATCCTCTTTTTACCAGTTTATCAAATTTCAGGCCATTAACTGATATTTCCATTAAGAAATACTTATCAAGGGAAAGAATCACCTATATTGTCACTGTTTTATTTTTGTCCAACCAAATAATATCTATAAGAACTCTTTATAATTGCATATACAAATTTTAACAGGTAAGATGACATAGGCATTGGTATGTTTAATCGCAGATAAGATATAATGACACAATGTATCTGTGAGTTATATTGGGAAGAATGCTAGATTATGACTCAAACACCTAAGTTGAAGTTCAGCTCCATCATTAAATGTGACTTAGCTTCCTGGTAGCTCAGTTTCTGAATCTATAAAGTTAAGGGTTTGACCTCTAAGGTTTCTTCCAACCTAACAGGCTATTTTGCTCTATATATATGATGACATTTTAGTGATTTATGGATAACAAGATGGCAGGAAAGATAGAATGCTTAACCTGCAATTAGGAAGACCTGGGATCAAATTCGATCTTAGAAACTTACTAGATTTGAGATCATGGGGCCATCAGTTAATCACTAGGTGTCTCAGCTCCCTCATACTTAAAATGGAGAATAATAGTATTAGCTCCCTGAGTTGAGGCTAAAATTAGTTAAAATTAGATAATTTTGTATATCATTTTATTTTTTTCCTTTTTCTTCATTTTTAAAATTTATTTGTTTATTTTTATTTTTCAACATTCATTTCCACAATATTTTGAGTTTCAAATTTCTGATTACCCCTTCCTCCAATCTACCATCCCTTCTATCACACCCCTCCCTTCCCTTATCTTCATCTTCTCTCTTTTCTTATATGGCAAAATAGATTTCTATACCTCATTACCTGTCTTTCTTATTTTCCAGTTACATGCAAAAACAATTCTCAATATTCATTCCTAAAACTTTGAGTTCCAACTTCACCCGCTTCCTCCTTCCCCACCCAACCCCACTGAGAAGGCAAGCAATTCAATATAGGCTATATGTGTGTAGCTTTGCTAAAGACTTCCATAATAGTCACGTTGTGAAAGACTAACTATACTTCCCTTCACCCTATCCTTCACCCCCACTTATTCTGTTATCTCTTTTGACCTTATCCCTCTCCAAAAGTACTTTTTTCTAATTATCCCCCTTGTCTCATTTACCTCCCTTCTATCATCTCCCACACTCCACTTAGTGTGCATAATCCCTCCAACTACCCAAATACTGAGAAAAATTTCGAGTAACAAATATTGTCTTTCCATGTAGGAATGTAAACAGTTCAACTTTATTAAATTTCTTATGATTTCTCTTTCCTGTCTACCTTTTCAAGCTTCTCTTGATTCTTGTGTTGAAAGTCAGATTTTCTATTCAGTTCTGGTCTTTTCATCAAGAATGCCTGAAAGTTCTCTATTTCATTGAATGACCATTTATTCCCTTGAAGTATTATACTCAGTTTTGCTGGGTAGGTGACTGTTGGTTTTAGGATCCTAGTTCCTTTGATTCTGGAATATTCTATTCCAGATCCCTTTGTGTAGAAGCTGCCAGAACCTGTGTTATCCTGATTTTATTTCCACAATACTCGAATTGTTTCTTTCTAGCTGCTTGAAATATTTTATCCTTGACCTGGGAACTCTGGAATTTGGCTACAATATTCCTAGGAATTTTTCTTTTCAGATCCCTTTCAGGAGGTTACTGGTGAATTCTTTCAATATTTATTTTACATTCTGGTTCCAGAATATCAGGGCAGTTTTCCTTGATAATTTCATGAAAGATGATGTCTAGGCTCTTGTTTTGATCATGGCTTTCAGGTAGTCCCATAATTTTTAAATTGTCTCTCCTGCATCTATTTTCCAGGTCAGTGGCTTTTCCAATGAGCTATTTCACATTGTCTTCTATTTTTTTCATTCTTTTGGTTTTGTTTTGTAATTTCTTGGTTTCTCATAAAGTCATTAGCTTCCATCTTCTCTATTTTAATTTTTAAAAAACTATTCTTCAGTGAACTTTCGAACCTCTTTTTCCAATTGGCTAATTCTTCTTTTTAAAGCATTCTTCTCCTCATTGACTTTTTGAGCCTCTTTCGCCATTTGGGTTAAAGGTGTTAATTTCTTCCGCATTTTTGGGGTCTCTTTTATCAAGCTGTTGATTCACTTTTCATGACTTTCTTGTGTTTTCTCATTTCTCTTCTCAATTTTTCCTCCACCTCTATTACTTGATTTTCAAAATCCCTTTTGAGCTCTTTCATGACCTGAGACTCATGCATATTTATTTTGGAGATTTTGGATGCAGAAGCCTTGACTTTAAATCTTCCTCTGATGGTAAACATTGTCCTTCCTCATCTGAAAGAATGGAAGAAAATACCTGTTCACCAAGAAAGTAACCTTTTGTCATATTCTTTTTCCATTTTCTGGACATTTTTCTGTATGTTGAATAATTGACGTGATTGTTGACCCTTCAAAAGTTGCCTTTCCCTTTATAAATGGAGATTTAAGGGCTTGAGGCGGTAAGTTCCATGTGTATTTTGGGCTCTCACTGCTAAAAATATGATCATTATTTTTTACCATGTTTCCATTTTCCTTTAATATTTACATAAATGAGGTTACGGGAAAATTAAATGGCAAAAAATGGTTTCAATTTGAAAGGTTCCAATAGCCCATTATTTATCATAGTATCATAGTCACAATTGACAGGCTTTAGAAATGTCATATAACTTTCCCTTTGATACCTGAAAAATATGTGCAAAAGGCCATTGTTAGGAATTTAAATCTTGACTCTTCCATATACCACCTATTTAATTCTAGTAATCTCAGTTTTCTTACCCATAATATTTCCTATGGCTGTTCCATGAGGCTATATGGAAAGTGCACAATCAAGCAGAATAGTTCATGAAAACAGACGAGCTTAGCTAGAACTTTTTGAGCCCTATTTAAAGGAAGTCTTTTGAGGCAGTTTATTGCTCTCCTCTCCATCCTTCCAGAGGGGAAAGGAAGCTGTGGGTACCAACTATATGTTGAATATCAAAGCTATATCAATGTCTGTGATGAGATAATATCTTATGAACTCCTTCCTGGAGTGGAGACTGAGTAGAGCAGCTGACATAAAATGAAGCCAGAAGAACCTTTCTTTCCCATTCCAGATATCTAGAACACCATTTGATATGTGTTTATTTTTGTTTGGATAAAGATACATAAGTAGAGATGGAGGGGGGAAGGTGAGAATTATTTCTACTTATAACCACAGATGTGATGATTGAATTAACTCTCCCTTTGCCGTCTCCACATCCACCAAATGGATTTTTCTGTATACAGTCTACTTGCTATCCAAATTGTTTTGGGTCACAAGAATTGACACAGGGTGGCAAAAGGGGTTGTGGATGGTGGGGGAATAGAATTGAGAGTGCAGGTTTTGAATTGATACAGGTGCAAAGAACCATGAATTGGTTTAACTGAATGTGAATTGATGTAAATTATTAGCTGGAACTTGTCCCAGAATGCTTTTTGTGCAGACAAATGAAAATTATTAAGAAATTTGGACATTATTTATAGAATGATTCATTTAAATGTATTCATGTATATACATAAATGTGTATGCAAGTATGTGTGTGTATATATACATATGGAGGGAGGGAGGGGGAGAGAGCGAGAGCAAGAGAGAGAGAGAGAGAGAGAGAGAGAGAGAGAGAGAGAGAGAGAGAGAGAGAGAGAGAGAGAGAGATACCCTAAGGAATCTGGGGGAAGAAGAAGTAGAAATGTGAAAAGAAATCAAAGCTCATTATTTGGCTTATTTTTTTTCTTGCAAGAGATACAGCTTTCTCCCCAGTCTTTCCTTGGGCTACTGAGTGATTATTAAAGAGGAGCTACAGCTGAGCATTTCTTTAGTTTTTGAAGCTGTGCTAAAAGTTCCATCAAAAATTCTAGTTTCATGTCTTGGAAAAGCTCAATTGTGAAAATCACTGGGGTGAAAATAGGCATAAAATGCCTTGGGCCTTCATTAATTACCCATATTTCAAATGTTCTATGCCCCTATTTTGATTGAATTGAACTGGTTTTATTGATACAAAAGCTTTAGATCATAGATTTTGAACTAGACAGAAACTTAGAGGTCATCTACTTTAGGTTTTACAGAGGAGAAAAATCAGTGAATTAGAAATTCACCTAGCTAACTCCAAAGCAAATGTTCTCATTAGTAAAATGACTTTAAAAAAAACCAAAACTACAAAACATATCACCCTACACATAATTCTTAAAGAAGAGTACCAAATTCTTAAGACATCTATATTGGTCAAGGAATAAACAAAAATGCAGGTAATACAATGGAAATAGCATTAAGTTTCCAGTCAAAGGACCTAGGTTCAAATCCCAGCTCTTTAAACTACATTCTGTAGAATCTGGGCAAGTCATTCTATATCCTACAAATCAAATGAAAGGTTTGAACTATATTATTTTTTAGCATCGTTTATAGTTTCAAGTCCAGCACCCAAATCACTATATAAGTTGAATCTTACCACTTTAGCAATCCACCCCATTATTTTTACACACTTGAAGTTGCCTCTTGAATCTGTGTTTGCCACTTAGATTCAATTAATGTAGTCTTGTTCATCTGTTTCTTGACTATATTTTAACTTCATTTTATCTTTCTAAAATGCTCTGTTTGTATGCATATAAATATGCATACACACAGAGAGACATATATGTGGATACTCACAGATGTGTGTGTGTGTGTGTGTATCTGTCCATCTGTATCTCTTTCTCTCTGGTGCTACAGTTCTCTCTCACACACTGTTGTGTGTGAGAATTATTTTTTAAATTTTTTATTATTTTATTTTTATATTTTATTATTTTTTTCTTTGTAAAAACAATTTGGTTTTTATTTTTCCTTTGGAATCTTGCTTTATTCATATCCAGTGCCACTTACTGGTTTATTGAAAGGGAAGCAGAGTTTCTTAATGATCCCACTAGTATTATGAAAGTCCTAAAAGTAACTTTTTTTTTCATTATTTCATCTACAACTCCTATCAAATATGTCTTTGCTATTAACATTGTATGATCAGCAAATATTTTGAACCTCTAGTTTAAGTTTTCTTACCTTTAAATTCATAATAATAGTAGCACTTACTGTTATAAGGAGTCAGTAGTCAATAAATTAACATGTTTAAAGCATTTTTAAATTAAAAGCAAACTCTGTGGATTGAGGTGGGAATATTACTGTTTACCTGTGGAAGTTCATTTGTTTTTAGTATAAATCTATTTCAGTATTCTGACTAAGACAGTTCCTAATTTGCCTACTAAAGGCCAATTACACCAACATTTATATATAAGTGACAGAGAATTTTAAACTATATACTATGCTTTCTATCACCACTTGTTTTTTGAGAAGCATGAACAAGAGAAGGACAGATAGAAAGAGGTAAAGGAAAAGAGCAGATAGAAAATATTTCTCTATTTTATACTGTTGTTCCTGAGAGATGGAAAAGAAGAATCTTAGAAAATGATCATAGTTGGGGAAGTCTTAGACAATCTGCTGATAAAAATGACTTTTCTGAACATATTGTAATTGTACATTATCTGAAAGCATCAGATAAATACCAGATAAAGTAAAAAATGATGGACATTACAGTTGTTATTGAGGATCAATTCCAGCTGAAAATAAGGACACCTAACATTTGAGCAGCAGAGAACCAGCACAAGTATATTGACTCAAATAGCTGAGATGGCATGCTTAGTAAGAGATCAGTCCAGCACAGCATGGTTTGCTGGCAATATCTATTCCTGAAATATGAACTTACTACCCTGAGACTTGAGGTATTTCTCTACTTATTCCGTAGTGCATCAGCAAACATCCTAACACACCCAGCATGGCCTGCTAGCACAGGTTCTTTGGTCTGCCTTTTAAAAGATAGCTTTAAAGGGGTTAACAATCCTTCTTTAGTTAAACATGTATGTCATTCACTAGTTCAGGGGAAAGGTCAACACCATGAACGTGAACAAAATACAAGCAGAGAAGATACAAGCAGAGAAATTAGCACAGAGATTCAACAGATAGGGCTCTTACTGTCTGAACAAAGTAATACAAACACCTACATACATCACTGGAAGGGAGAGCAGGAACCACCACTGAGGGTCCCATGCAGGGAATCAAAACGTCCTTCTGTAAGGGAACCCCCTAAGCAAAATACCAACATCCCAGTATAACAAAGATTCAGTGACTGATTGACTCAGAGCCAGTAGGCACAAAACCTACATGACTCAGTACAGCTGTGAACCATCAGGGTTCAAAGGAGATCAAGCCTTCAGATATTTTCAATGAACCTGGGAAATTGAACTCCAGAAAGAAAACAACAAAAATCCTACTTTGTGTACTCTTACACATAGACACTATACATTATTTAATGAGTACTATAGGACCATGAATAGAATGCTATGTGGATGTTTGCTTTTTTCAGCAAAATATTTTGGTTTGCATTATTTGAATATTAATATCTGATTATTAATGGGGAATACACTGATTTGGAGCTTACAAGATACTGTGATGGTGGGAAATCACCCGCAAAGGTGACATGCTCAATAAGTTTATAGAAGGGGGCTAATCAATGCAAGGTGGATGAAGGTATAGTTCTTTAAACCTTCAAAATTACAGGAAGGCAGGGGTGGGGAAGGGACATGGTTTAAAACCAAAAAAAGACCTGAATATTTTACTGGACTTCAAATTTAATATGGTTAAGTAATATATGATAAGCAAAATGGAAAGGGAGAGGAAACTAATGTTATCTTTGACTACAATAAGAGAGGCACAGCTTCCAGAAATAGAGGAATATCACAATTATACTCTGCTTTTGTTGGACTTCTTCATCTGGCATTTTACACTTAGTTTTGCACTCCATAGATTAAGAAAAATGTTGATAAGCTGGAGAGTGTCCAGAAACAGACAATCCATATCGTTAAGGGACTTGGTATATGTTATTTGAGAATTAGTTAGGAACAATAATTGGAATTTACAAAAGAAAATTTAGGCTTCATTTTGGCCCAAAACAATGATAATATAACAACAACAAAGAAAAACAGCCTTTCCAAAACAGAGCTGTATGAAAATGAAGAGGATGCCTTGGGAAATGGTGTATTCTCCTTCTTGGGGTCTTCCAGCAAAGATGAGGCAACCACTTCTTGGGTGAATCACAATATGCAAAAGACTTATGGTGGAGGTTTGGACCAGATGACCACTGTGGTTCCATTAAACATTCAAAAATCTAAGATTCTTTCATTCTAATTTGATTGATTTAGGAGTTTTCTCCAATGAAGAAATTGAGAATCCTAACATTTCTATGTGTCTTGTATCAATCTTGTCCATATAGCTCCAGAATTTCACCAAAGTGGATTCGGTCAGTTTTGTAAAAGTCTGAAATCATCATTAAAACAATGGAGTACTCTGCCTGCCTGCCTGTCATTTCTTGTCCTATAATATGCTTCAAACATGAAATATTTGAACATAACTTGAATCGCCCTCTGAGAAATTTATAGATATTTTTATGGTTCTTAATATGGTAGTCACCTTCTGTGCTATATTTTGACAAAAAATAAAGAATAGTACACTCAAACAAATAGAGGTCATGTAATTCAACCTTCCTCCCAGAGTAGGATCCCTTTTAAAATATTCCTGTTTGAATAGTTCTTTAGTAACAGTGTAGTCATTGCTTTTCAAATTGCCCTGTTTCATTGTGGGGAAGATTTAATTAAAAATTCTTTCAGTATATTGAACTAAAATCTATCATTTTCTAAGTTCTACCCATTTCTCCCCATTCTGTCCTCTGACATCATATCAAAAGAGTCTACTCTCTCTTTTAAAAGAAAGTTTCTTAAACATTTAAAAAGATCATGTTTTCATAAATTTTCTCTTATCCAGGCTAAATATCCTAAATTTCAAGTATTTCTCAAATCATTTTATTTTGAATATCTTCTTCATTCTTACTATTCATTTTGAGATACTAGTTTGTCAATATGATCCTTAAAATCCAGAACATAGGTTCAAGCTGAGATGGGATTTTATTAGCATAGAGTAAAGTGGAACTACTATTTATCTTGATGTGGATAATCTATTCCAGTTAATGAAGCTTGGGGTAGCACTATCTGGTGTTAGTAATATTGAGTTTGTTTGCAACTGAAATTCTCTCATCCTTTTCAGATAAATTCCTCTAAAATAAAATGTTTTCCATTAATCAATACTAATTGGTTAACATTTCTCAAACAGCTAACCCAACTATTATGTTTTTAATGCACAAATATCTCCCAGCTGTCAAATTTCTTGATGAAATATATGGATATATAAATATTGATAATTGATATATGCATGTGTATATATGTATAACTATCTCTATCTATAATATTCTCAACATATCAATTTATTAACTCTATCCAAAACAAGAATGTTAGTTTGTCAAAATTCACTTATATGAAACATGCTACCTAGTATTGGATCACTTCTTTGTAGACTATATTATAAGAAACGAAACAAAACATGTCATTTAGGATCATAAGGAAATATTTTTAGAGACTTCATAGGTCATCTAGTCTAGTGTTTCTTAAACTCCCAGTCAAAATCCCATTTGAGTTGTGAAAAATTTGGCAACAATAAAGGGTTTCTGAATATGCAATGACCAAAAATTAATTTAAAATCAAATGTGTTATGAATCTGAGGTGTTTCTGGCATTACTTTCCTATTTTGCATCACTCAACTTTACTAAAGTCTTGGTTCTGAACACAAAGTATGTAAAATTTGTACTGTGCATGCTCTCAACACCAACAAAAGCTACCGAACAGGAAAAAGGTTCTCAAGTAGAAAAAAGTTTAAGAAGCCCTGATCTAGTCAGACCTCTCATGTAAAAGGTGAAGAAACTAAGGCCCAGAGTTTCAATTATTTACTCAATGTTTCCTAGGCTATTAGCTATTTGAGACTGGATTTGAAGTCCTTGACTCTAAATCCAAAACTGGTTCTTCAGCACCACACTGCCTTTCATATGTAACAATTGCTTTGATAATTTTGCGAAAGAATAGCATAGTGTTTCAAGATGATTATAAATTTTCAATTTTATATAGTTGCTAGAAACTGACCTTACCCCTTCTCCTTTGTAAAAATCATCCCAATGTCCATCCATGCCTATCCTGCAAGGACATTAACAATGATTTCTTAAAGATAACACTGTATTTATACCTTCAAATTCTGTCTGAATGATTAAATAGTGTTGTTTTAGTCAAGCTATGAATCCATCCACAGGACCTAAGTGGCTTAATTTTGTCCTATCGATTATCTTTAGCCTCAAACTTCTATTCACAATGTTTATTCTACTGTAGCCAGTGTGAAGATGCTTCATCTTTATTGAGAAAAATAGATATTGTGAGCAGTTGGGAACAATCATGTTTTATCTGTCTACATGATGAAAGATTTTTTTCTCTCTCATTTGCTCATCATATTACTTTTACATTCATTCTGTGATTTTTTGGGGGAGGGGGTGGAATTATTTTAACATTACTGAATATGCTCCAGTGCTTGTGATATCATTATCATATATTTGTTATTCACCTATGGCCATCCTTGTATCTTTACATTTGGCAGGGTGGGGGAGGGAGGTAAGCTTCTTTGGGAAATACCTTTAAAATTGCATTGTTTTCTTACAAAGTTTCTCTTCTTGCTAACACTAAAGATTCAAGTAATGTCTTAATTGATAAATCTAATGGTCTTTTCTCAATCCTCATTCTTCTCAATCTCTCTCTAGCTCTTAACCCTGTTGATTTCCTTCTCGTTGATACATTATTCTCTTAGTTTCTACAAAACTACTTTGCCCTAATTCTTCTCCTACCTTCATCTTTTCAGTCTCCTTTGTTGAATCTTTGTCCAGATCATGTATGCTAACCATAGGTGCCCCCCAGCATTCTGCCTCAGATCTTTCTTTCCTCTATACTATTTCATTTGATGATTTCTTCAGCTCTAGCCAAATAAATTATCAACTCTATACTGACAATTTTAGCCATCCCTGTCCTCTCTCTTAATCTCCAGTCTTTCATCTCCAACTGACAATTGGACATTTAAAACTGCATATACTGTAGACATCTTAAACTCAACATGCTCAAAACTAAATTCATTTTTGTTCCCACACACTCTTCCCCTTCCTTAGCCTCTTAGTTATTGCCAAACATGTCACTATCCTTCCATTTACCCAGGTTCAAGACAAGGGTGTCCTGCTCAAGTCCTCACTATCACCAGCCTACCTCCAAACTGTTTTCATGTCTCCCAAAATTCACATTCATAAATATACTGCCCTTTCTCTCTTTTGATCCTGCCAAAACATTGGTATAATCCCTCCTTCCTTTACACCTGTATTATTGCAAAAGCAATATGTCTCTTTCTGTTCCAGTTCATTCTCCACTCATCTGCCAAATTAATTTTCTTTTTCTAATGTATTTATTTTTAGTTTTCAACATAAATTTCTACAAGAGATAATTTACCCCATTCTATCTCTTCCTTTCTCCTTCTCGCAATGTATTTCTCTTACCCCTTAATTTTTATTTTTGGATATCTTCCCTCATATTCAACTCACTTGGTGATTATTTATCTCTGTATCTATCTATATATGTATCTATGTATCTTTCTAGCTATCTTCTCCAACTACCCTAATACTGAAAAAGGTCTCATGAATTATATATCTGACCTTTCCATGTAGGAATGTAAACAGTTCAACAGTAATAAGTTTCTTATGATTTCTCCTTCCTGTTCACCTTTTCATGCTTCTCTTAATTCTTGTATTTGAAAGTCAAACTTTCTATTCAGTTCTGGACTTTTCATCAAGAATGCTTGAAAGTCCTCTATTTCATTGAATGTTCACTTTTCCTCTGGAGGTTCATACTCAGTTTTATTGAGTAGGTGATTCTTGGTTTTAATCCCAACTCCTCTGACTTCCAGAATATAATATTCCAAACCCTTCACTTCC
The DNA here is from genome assembly GCA_028658325.1 of Potorous gilbertii. NCBI lineage: Eukaryota > Metazoa > Chordata > Mammalia > Diprotodontia > Potoroidae > Potorous > Potorous gilbertii. The sequence continues at coordinate 234,904,871 of CM053769.1, forward strand.
TTAATGTAGAAGCTGCTAGATCTTGTGTTATCCTGATTGTATTTCCACAATTGTTGATTTGTTTTTATTTCTGACTGCTTGCAACATTTTCTCCTTAATCTGGGAACTCTGGAATTTGGCTACAATATTTTTAGGATTCTTTCAATATCTATTTTACCCTCTGATTCTAGAACATGAGAGCAGTTTTCCCTGATAATTTCTTGAAAAATGATGCATAGGCTCTTTTTTTTATCATGGTTTTCAGGTAGACCAGTATTTTTTTTTAAATTATTTCTCCTGGATCTATTTTCGAGGTCAATGTTTTTTCCAATGAGATACTACACATTGTCTTTTTATTCATTCTTTTGGTTCCATTTTATAATTTCTTGATTTCTCATAGAGTTATTAGCTTTCATTTTTTCCATTCTAATTTTGAAAGAATTATTGTCTTCAGTGAGCTTTTGGACCTCCTTTTCAATTTGACCAATTCTGCTTTTTAAGGCATTCTTCTTCTCATTGGCTTTTTGGATCTCTTTTGTCATTTGGGTGATGCTATTTTTTAAGGTGTTGTTTTCTTCAGGATTTTTTTGTGTGTCTCCTTTAGCAAGTGATTGATTCATTTTTCATAATTTTCTTGCATCACTCATTTCTCTTCTTAATTTTTTCTCTACTTCCTTTACTTGACTTTCAAAATCTTTTTCGAGCTTTTCCATGCCCTGTGTCCAATTCATATTTCTTTTGGAGGCTTTGAATGTAGGAGCTTTGACTTTGTTGTCTTTCTCTGGTTTTATGTCTTGATCTTCTTTGTCACCAAAGTAGGATTCTATAGTCTGAGTTTGTTTATTATGCTTACTCATCTTCCAAGACAAATCCTTAACTTTCTAACTCTTTCTCAAGATAGAACTCAACTTCCAGTGAGAGTGGGTGTGGGAGTGGGTGTATTGTCCCAGGCTTCAGGAATTTTTTTTATCAGTTGCTTGATCCCCTACTACCTGTGAGCCGAGGGCTCCAGGAGCAGCCTCTGTCACTGCCTCTGCTGTTGTTGCTACAGCCAGCCATCCCACTGCCACCTGTACCATGCTGGGACTGAGGCCCAATCCACCCAGACCTCACTCTCTTTTATCCAGGTCTCATAAAGTTTCCCACTGACCTTTTTTGGAATTTGTGGGTTGAGAAGTTTGGAAACTGCTATAACTTCCAATGATTTAGTCCCCTGAGACCTACTTCAGCCAATCTGTGCATTTTCATCTTACACTGGACTAAGTTCTGCCCCATGCCTGGTGGGATAGATGCTTCTTGTTGACTGTCCAGGTTGTCTTGGGATTGGGATTTGTTTCACTTAGTCATTTTATGGGTTCTGTAGCTCTAGAGTTTGTTTAGAGTCATGTTTTATAGGTATTTGGAGGGTTTGGGGGAAGAGTTTTAGGAAATCCCTGCTTTTACTCCACCATCTTGACTCCACAATTCCCCCCTCCAGCCCCAAATTAATCTTCTTAAAGAAATCTGTCTATACTCTTTTCCCTTTGCTTCAGCAATTTCAAGGTGTTCCTTTGTTGGTAGTCCAAAAAGTCTGGGCCTCCAGAGATATCCTCAAAATGACTGCCTCCACATACAATGTTTCTATTCCCTTTTTATTGATTTATATAATATTCATAGTCCTTGAAATGTTTTGAGCAGATTAGCAGATGTTATTTCCAAAATTGATGCATTTATTCAATTAAAAAAGAATACAGAATACAACTTACTTGTCCATCAGAGAATTTTGGCTTTGGTTTAGTTTTCCATGATGGTCCTAAGGTAACCATAATTTGCATTTTCTGTCTTCTTGTTGGTGAGAAAAAATGGTTAGAAAATCAAATATGGGAGTAAAGGATTCTGGGAATATGGCACAGTAGGCCAGGAAATTCTAAGCTCTCAATATTTTCCCCCACAAAAGAGATAAAATAGAATCTTGGAGCAAAGAAAGTGTGGATAAAAATAAATAAGGATAGGGCCATATCTCAGGGTCTTCCTGAGATGACTTGAGAGGATCAGAAGAAAAATCCCAGGACTAGGTTTGGTCTGTCTGAAGAGTAAACATGTCCCTACTAGGATCTGCTTTAATAACAAGGGATAAGTTGTGCACTTAGCTAGTTTGGGAAATGCCTGATCCCAGCCACAGGAACTTTTACCCATGGGATAATGAGGGGAATTGGGTGTCACAGCAAGTGAAGATTGAGGGAACCTCTGTTGACAAGAAACACCAGACTCACTGTACTGGGAATGGTGGTGGGAAAGAGCACACATCCGCTGAATGCAAAAGCACTGGGGCAGAATTCCCCTGACTGTGGCACTTATGGGAGGTTGGAAGTTTGGGTTTGGTTCCAGGATAGAAGTGACAACAGAAGATCTGGGGAGAGAGGCATCATCCCCCATATGCCAGGGTCAGAGGTGATTATACAAATTGAGGTATGACTACAAAAAAAATTGCACAGGCAAAGGAGAAAGAATCCAACCATAAAAAGTTATTGTGGGAATAGGGAAGACTGGGGTTTTTCTTCAGAGAAGGATTTGAAGCAAAGAAACCCTTTTCTACCCCAAAGAGTAACCTCATGGTCACCTGCCCAAAAAGAATTCATAAAAGAACTTTAAAAAGACTTTCAAAATTAAATGAAGAGAGAAGAGTAAAAAGAGCTTAAAAAGAATAAGAATAATCCAAGAAAAACAAAATTATGAAAATAATGTCAACCAATTAGAAAAGGAGATCCAGAATCTTAAGGAAGAAAATGACACCTTGAAAATTAGAATTGGCCAAGACAAAGCCAAGAAAGTTATGAGATCAAGAAATAATTGACCAAAACGTGAAGAATGAAAAAAAAAAGTGAAAGTGAAATACAAGAAAATCAGCTGGTCTGGAAAACAGATCAAAAAGAAAAACATAAGAATAATTGGACTACCTAAAAGATATAATCGAAAGAAGAATCTTGATACAATAATACAAGAAATAATTAAAGGAAATTATCCTGAAGCATTAGAACAATACAGGTAAGTAGAAATAGAAAAAAAAACATTGATCAACACTTGAAAGAGATCCTATGAGGAAAACTCATGGGAATGTCATAGTCAAATTCAGAAAACCCCAGTTCAAGGACAAAATATTAAAACCAAGAAGAAAAACAACTTAAATATGATGGTGCCACAATTAGAATCACACAAGACCTACAAACTAAAGGACTGCAAGTCTTAGAATACTATATATTGAAGAGCAAAAGAACTGAGGCTCTGGCTGGAATTATCATGCCCAGCAAAGTTAAGCATGATCCTGAATGAAAGATAAAATGACCATTTTATGAGTTGCCTGATGTTCAAGACATTGTTTAAAGCAACAATGACAAACAACGACAACAACCTGAACTTAATTGAAGATTTGACATACAAGAGTGAAGAAAAATGTAAGGTACACACCAAAGAGTGATTACATTTACTTTTTATGTATGTAAGTTTATGTCTAAGATTGTCTTTAGTAATTGAGTAGTTCATAAGAGAGGTTGGAGCAGAACTGAGTGTGATGTGACTTTAAAAAATAAAATCGTTTAGAAACCGCTAAAAGCAGTATTTTTATATTAAGGGAGGTACAAGAAGAATTATAAAGGAATTAGATGAGAGAGGAGGGCTGGTAATTCTGATAACCTAGTTTCATATGGAATGGATTTAAGGGGGAACAATATATATATATATATATATATATTATATATGTATATATAATATATATGTGCATATACATACGTATGTATATATAAAAGTCTTCTAAATTCAGAAAAAGTAAAATAGAGGATAAGGGAGGGAGAGGACAAGAGAGGAATTTATAGAGGGTAGGGGGGAAGGAATAGGTTATATGGGTGGGCTAAAAGGGTGTTTAGACCAATGGAAATGGGAGGATAAGCAAGGGCTCTCCAGAGGAGAGGGCAAAGGAATAAGCTATAGGGAGCTATAGGGTGTTTAGATTTATGAGAATGGAAGCATAGGGGAGGGAACCAAATAGTAATAGGAGGGCAAGATAGCAGGTAGAAGTAATGTAGAGGAGACAAGAGGAATAGGAAATAAGAGATATGCATAAGCATAAAAACAAAGATCGAGTAGAATTTCTTAGGGAAAGTATATGTCTATATAGGTATATAGACATATATATATGCATACAAATACATATGTGTGCATCTATAGAACTACATCTGCACTCAGTTATAGCTTTGGGAGGGTAAGGGAGAGGGAAGATAAAAAGAACACAGTAAAAAGTGCACAGCAGAGAAGAAAAGAAAACTCATAAGGAAGCAAAGAAAAAATGGACAGGTTTCAACACAAAGTGTAGGATTTATCACACAGACTTTTTGAAAAGAATATTTGTCATTATACATTTTTAATCCTCTCTGCTGTGCATGACATGCTTTTGTTCTTTTCTTACTTTATATTTATGTTCCAATATTTAAGTTAATGATTTTTTTTATTTTGCATTTGCATTCTGGTGTTGGCATCTAAAATAAAATAATTTTAAAAATCAAGTTTTTATTTTCCTGAATGTTTCACTTTTATAGAGAATTGACCTCTAGCAGTAATTAAATCCCTCCACGTGCTAGTTTTGTTAACTATTCAAAAAATATTATCCATATTTTCCATCCAGAACTACAGCCTATACTATATTTCCACAATAATTTTACTTCCTTCTTATAAATCTCGCTCAAATTTTCTCATCAAAGTTTTGTTTTTCCATCAGTTTTTAATATCATATTCCATACATGTATTTATCTTTTTATCAGGTGGTGATTTGTTGTTTCCTCTATCATTTTTTTCACCTTCAGTAAGATACATTATTCTGTTATCATATTCCTGCTATAAATCCTACTCTACTTCATTACATTATACATTATACATTTACATTATAAATTATTCAATTCAAAAGTATGTTTGCAGAATCTAATTCAGTTGAATGGGAGGGGAAAAAGTGACTAGGTCTTTGTCTTCAAGTAGTTTCTAATCTTTTACCTCTGCTACTACTGATAGAATGATTCATTGAGAAGTTCAATTAAAGAGAGGTCTATTGAAGCTTAAAGTATGGAACGACTTTCTTAAAGATTGAATTATGTTAAATTAGAAGGAATATCTTAGGAAGGAACAATCCCCTTCACTGGAGTTCCTTAATCAAAGAGTGAATGACCACTTTTGAGACGTTGTCTTGGGAATTATAGCAGATGACCTCAGAAGTTCCCACCAAATCTGAAATGATGTGATTCTAACTTATAAAAAAGCTTTGATATACTATCAGGGTGTTTTGGCAGAAATAAATAAAGCTTAAGCTAACAGTTAAGGACTGTTAAAGATTCTCAAAGTGACTCATGATATCTTGGAAGAGTTAATTTCATTTCTTTAAAAATGAAAACATGCTATTCATATGTAGTGGTGAGGACACCTTGACTAGAGTCTCATTCTTGTTGATTTTTTTAATTTAATTTTTCCCTTTGTTTTCTGTTTTATAGTTGTTGTCATTGCTTTTTTAACTTTAGTGTACAGTATCAATATGAGTAATTACTTTTGTAGTATTAGTCATATAACTAAAGTGGTGAAAATATAGACACAATGAGTTTTTTATTATTTCTTTTTTGTATTACCTAGATTTGCTAAGAGGATTTACAGGACTATAATTCTGATTATCACAAAGTATAGGATAACATAAAGGGTTTATCTGCATTTGTTTAAATTTGGTGAGAGATAATTCTGTTTTGAAACCTAGATAAGGAGATTAATAGATGAAGTAACAAAGTACACACACACACACACACACACAAACAAACACACAGTTCTTAGAGCTGAAATCTCAATGAATCATTCTATCAGTAGTAGTAGAAGTAAAAGATTAGAAACTACTTGAGGACAAGGACCTAATGACTTTTTCCTCCCATACCATAGTACCCTCAGACATGCATGTACTCTCAGATCAATTTGGCTTAAAAAATTGTTTATTACATTTTCAGAGTTTACTTGACTCACATGGTGTTATTTTATCCTGAGTAAGAAATACAAAACATTTAAAATTTATCAGTACAGGATGTTGTAGTTATTTGGTCAACAATATGTTCATATCGTTGGGGGTGGGGAGGGAAGAGAATTAGCAGTCTTTGTTAATGTGGAATGTCTGGATAGATTCTTAGATGGGATATAAAATTTGGTGATTGTACATTTTATGTATATTTTTCCTTTCTTCCCACTGTTCTTTCTAAAGGTATATTGTGTTTATAAATGCAAATCCACAGCTGTTCTATAACTTGTAGCTTACCTGGGGTAAGAGGTTAAGTAACTTGCTTCAGTCACATAGATAACATCTGTCAGAGATGGATCTGGAACCCACATACTTTTTCTCATCTTCAGAGTCAATCCTTTATTTTTTGTGTTAGTGGTCTACTAACTAGTGGTTGTGTCGACTTCAAGATTGATTGTAATCCACAGAAGGAGAGAGTTGAAGGGTGGGGAGATTGGTAACATCTCACTTTCCCCATGTTGGCCAATCATGGGAATCGTCCTGAACGCAACCACACCAGTATTTATTTCCTAAAATTCTTCCATGGTTATCCTTTGCTCCATTGTATAAAGAGCAAACAGTCCCCCTTCTGATTCAAGCATTGTAGCTTCATTTATTTAAAAAAAAAAAAGCTTCAACATGACCCCCAAAGCAAAAACTCTGTAGGTAAGGTGCCTGTTAATTTAAAAAGAGAATGGTTTTCTCATTTCCAAATTTCCTGCCACACTATGATAGCCAAAGAGTTTTGATTAGATTCTACTCAAATAATTTGGGACAGAAAGAAGGTACATTTATTGCTAATTTTATTAAACATGGTTATCCTAACTAGTCAGTCAAAAAGCATTTATTAAGCACTTAGTATGTACAAATCACTATAGTAAAGCTGGGAATTCAAGGAAAGACAAAAGACTATCTCACCTCAGAGTAGTTCAAAATCTAATGATTGCACTGTTGTCCCTATAATTTTTTTCTATCAATTATTGAAACAATTTTGCATATCTTAGATCTCATTGAAAAAGACGAATGAAAAACAAGGTCATTTTTCAAGATAAATTGTAAGCTATTATATTTGGGATTCCCTCATTTCTGAATTATTTTGTGTGATTTGTGTGATTCTATATTCAAAGATCTCTAAGTTTCTGTTCTACTAAACTTTAATGATTTCTGAGTTTTTCAAGTCAGTCTTTGATGATTAGAACAGTAAAGGACCTTTACTTTGTCCATCTTCAAATTATACACATGCGTATCTGCTGAAACATTACAAGGAATTCTTGAGATCTATTAAATTATTTTAGATTAAATAGATTTTTAACATATCGCAATGATTTATTGCTCTATAGGATCAAGGGCCCCATATAAACAAAAATAATAACCCAAAAGTGACCTTATAGGTAGGAATGCAAAGTGAATAACTTATTGTCGAACAATTATGTTAGACCAAGTCCCTGAAATCAATCATTTTTCTAGGCATAGTGCATATACATCCTTTTATGGGAATATGTGTGTGTGTGTCAGTGTGTCTGTGTGTTTTAATAGAACAGTGACAAAGCTGTCAAAGCATGTCTCCTAATATCAGTTAGGAAGACAAGTCATCCCTAAGAAACAATTTGTTCCTAACTGAAAAATTAGATGACTAAAGATGATCTCAAGAATGTTCACAAACCCTGAAATGATACCTGTTACAAATGAGGACCATAGAAAGCCAAAGCTTGCATCAGATTATGCACACTTGAGTGACTTACCCTTTGCTTAAATTGAAAGGAAGCAGAAACGGCAACTATGTAGAACAGATGAATGAGGAACAATCATGTGAAAACTTGACACGATGAAGAATGCTTTTCTCATGAGTGTATTTGAAGACTTTTGGTAAATGAAGGTAGCAAAAATTTACTTAACAACTGAAAAAAGGTGAGTTTGTTCAGGACCACTATTCTTGAATTATCAGTAGTTTTCCTTTGGTTCAATTCATTTTCAAAGGGAATAATTTGTGAAACAAATTTGAATTTTGAAAAATCTACCTGTTGACAGATTTTCAATATAAGATGGATATGAAGAGGAAATATTATAAAATGTGAAAAATAAGTGTGTAGCCAGGAAATGAGATCCATTATATTAAGGGCAATGATTATTGTTGATACCCTTTTTTTGTAAGGGGAAGAGAGTTGGTATTCAGTCATGGAAGGAATAAGCAGAATGAGAATCTTTCAAATAAACTTCTTATCCCCTATTAAATTTCTGTGTGTGTGTGTGTGTGTGTGTGTGTGTGTGTGTGTGTGTCTGTCTCTGTCTCTGTCTGTCTCTCTGTCTCTGTCTCTCTCTGTGTCTTCTCTCTGTCTTTCTGTCTCTCTCTGTATGTGTTTCTCTATCTCTCTCTCCCTTGCTCCTTCCTCCTTACCTTCTCCTTCCTTCCCATCATTTCTTCCCTATCTCTCACTTTTTTATGTGACAAATTATTGAAACATTTTTTAGCAGATGGGAGCAAAAAAATAAGTTCACTATGAAAAGTGGCCATTACAGCAATGTTCAATTTTAATTAAATTCAATAGTAACATATGTGTTCAAGGTGAAAAAAGGGTAACCTGATTTCAAGCAGCTTATAATCTATTTGGAGCAGAGAATCGAGTATATACTTGTAAACACATAAGTGATACACTGTAATTTTTTAAGGTCAAAGAATAAATCCAAATGTTTTTTTCCTCTGTTTTGTTTTTAATTGAAGAGGAAAGACCCCTTTTAACTTGTTTATGGATGGGGAAGGGGAAGATCAAGGAATTTTTTTAATGGATACGTTGGCAACTGAGTCCTGTCTTAAAATAAGAGGAGGATCTCAAAAGACAGAGATGAGTGATGATCATGCTTCAGGCATAAATGATACCTGTATGAATACATAGACCTTGTCAGGGAGCAGAATGAGATTTGAGAAATCTAGACGTTCCTTTTGGCAGGAAGATGAGAGTGGAGAAGGGTATTTGAATGACAAAATGTTTTTTTTTGAGGACCATTATCCAACTGAGAAAGTAGATTTGAGCCAGGTTATGGATGACTTTAAAAGTCAGGGTAAGGAATGTGTATTTTATTCTTTTACCCCTTAGACTATTATAGCAGCAAGCACCCTGTCACATCCAGGATGACCTACTAGCACAGGTTCTTAGATCTTTTTCTAAAAAGAAAGCAACTTTTGAGGGGCCAACAATCTTTTTTAATCACATATATCAATAGAGAAAATATAAGCAGAAAAATAAAGACCAACAGACAGGGCTTCTAACTGTCTGAACATAAGAAATACATATGTTACAGATCAATAGACAGATCCAACTGATAATTACATACATGCATGCATAGTTAACAGAGAGAGAAGTACTAATATCTGAGTCATATCACAGAACATTCCTTCAAAGAGTAAACACCCAAAGCAAAGCCTCATCTCAGAGTATATATACACTTTTCAGAGCCAGAGAACACAGCCCTCATGACCCAATATCTCATTAGCAATTACCAAAGGTGTCATTCTTTTTATAAAACAAGCTTCCCCAAATCAAGTTTCACTTGATGGGCTCACCTGAGGCCTATTAATGGTCAAGGAAGATTTAAGTCTCATTTACTTTACAACTATCTAGACCACAAAAGGTTTTAAACTGATGGAGTGACACAATGAGACATTTATATTAAGAATATTATTTTGAAGAGCTAACCTAAAAATTGAAAAAGGGAGATTGGAGGCATGGAGAGAGAGTTTGTAGAGACCCTGAAAAAAAAGTTAAGAAAACCAAGTACTTTCAGACTTAAGAAAGCTAAGAAAAAATAATAGATCATAATGAAGAACAATGTTGAAAGGAACAGAAAGATCAGAGAGTCAAAAACTTAGAGCCATAATGGCTTCATGGGTCATTTAATTAAATTATCTCATTTTTCTAAGAGGAAACTGAGAGTAAGAGAATTTAACTAACATAGAGACAGTAACTGTCAAAAGTTCTACTTATTGTCATTCTCCCTTTTCCTTCCATGACTGAATACTAACACTCTTCCCTTTAAAAGAAATTGATATCGACAATGATGATTACCCTTAATATAATGGATCTTATTTCCTGGCTACACCACCTCCTAATGACTGTTCTTCATATCCAACCTTAAACTGAAGATCAGTCAACAGGGAGATTTTTTGATATTCAAATTTGCTTCGCAAAAGGATCTAAACATTTATCTTTCACTTTTAATCAGTATTCTCTACTACACCAAATTCCTCTGCAGACTCATAAAATGACATTGAACTTATTAATAAATTGTCATTCTTTTCTACTACACTAGCACAACTGGAGCACAGACCCTTATCATTTCACACCTGAATGGGTATAATAGCCTGTGGGGTCTCCTTGCCTCAAGTCTCTCCCTACTTCAATCCATCCTCCATTCAACCACTGAAGTGATTTTTCCTAAAATGCAGTTTGATCATGTCATCCTCCTACTCAGTCAATACACTGTAGCATATAACCTCCAGGAACAAATATAAAAGCTATTTGGCATTTAAGACCACTCATAACCTTTTCCCTTCCACGATTGCCTATCTTCTTACATCTTACTCCTTTACATTTATTCTTGGGTACAGTAACACTAGCTTCCTAGATGTTGAACAAGATACTTCATCTCCATCTATACTGATAAACTAAGAGAAAGAATTGTTCTGGAAATTCCATAATACAACTGGAACACTACAATATATCTGGAACCCTGGAACATCAGGAAATGTTCAAAAATATATACAAGAGATACAAATAAATATGCTTCAGTGGCCTCATTAAAAATATAGAAACTTAGGTAAATGGTCTATACATCAAAAATATATGCGATGTCGAATGCAATAAAATGTGGTACAATAATCAAATATTTCTATAGCACCTACTATTTTCCAGGTATTATGCTCAGTGCTTTAGGAATATTATCTCATTTTATGCTAAGTATGTATGACCCAGGGAGATAAGTACTATTATTTTCTCCATTTTATATATGAAGAAATAACAACAGCAATACCTAACATTGAGCACCTGCTATCTGCTAGGTACAGTACTAAATGATTTACACATATTATCTCATTTCATCCTCAGAATAATCCTAGGAGGTAGGTTCTATTATCATCTCCACTTTGTAGATGAAGAAATAAAACATTTATAAAATACTCATTATGTACTAATCCCTGTGGCATATTCTTTGCAAGAACTATTTCATTTAATCCTCACAACTTGGAGGTAAGTGATACCGTTATTCCCATTTTCCTATTGAGAAAGCTATGAGAAAAAAAAGTTAAGTGACTTATTCAGGGCCACACAATTGGTAAGTGCCTGAGGTCACATTTGAACTCAGGTTCATGTTCAGTGCTATATCTGGTGTGTCACCTAGTTGCCTTATTGTCTCAGGAGCTTGTGAACAATATATCAGACTAGGTAAAATAGATGATTGAAGCAGAAAGGGTGCACATTATATATATATATGTGTGTGTATGCATACATTCATGCATATAATGTAGTCCATAACTACAATGTATGTGTATATATGTATGTATATACATATGTGTGTATTCATACATGTGTGCATATATATACATATGTGTGTATGTATATGTATAATATATACATACATATGCATGTATTGGAAAGTTTATTGTCTCAGTAAATTTTACTTATTTTAACTTTTCCAAGTTAATTTACAAAATACTGTATTGCAGCTTGTATCCTCCAGGCAACATTCACAGCACTAAAGGCAACTATGAATATGCTGGCATCGTTCAGAATCACAAAGTGTAACAGACTTTCCATGTAGAAGGCAGAAGTAAAACATTTATTCAGGCCCCAGAAAGTCAAATCCCCAAACCAGAACGTCAGATCGGTAAGAGTAGCCAAGAAGTCAAGACACATTATCACTACAGGAGACAAAGCCATTTCCAAGCCTCCACCCCCCTGCCAGGGTTTTCCCACAAACAAACAAACACTTACAATCCTAACAATACCTGCTTGCCTGTGTCCTCTCTTTCCCTCCACCCTAACTGCTTTCAGTAACTTCCTCCCAGCTCTGCTCCACACTTTCTGTTCTACCCATTCAGCAAGTCCCCACCACCTGTGACTTAGAGTTCTATGTGATTTAAGCAGGCCTATTAATGAATGGGAAAAATCTTCCCATTTAAATTACCATTACAACGTTTTTGCATGACATTTCTTCTCCTATTCTCATTGCTTTCCTCTGCTTTTCCTGCTTGTCAGAAATAGATATAGAATTTGTATATATAATATTTGTAACCCTAACACCCAGCACAGCACCTGACACATAATTTAGCACCAAATAAATGCTAGTTTATTAATCAATTGGTTAATTGAAAATCTCTAGTAAGAAGAACCCACCATTCCCAGAGGAAACCAATTCTATCCATTCCAGTTTTGACTAGATTAAATTAAGAAGTTTTACCTCATTTCAAGATTATTTCTGAATTTATGTAACTTCTACATTTACTTCCTAGTTTTACCCTTTGGAGCTGAACAGAATAATTTTAAGATCTCTTTGATAGAATAGTTCTTATAATTCTTGAAGTCAGAAATAAGCACCCTCCTTCCAAACTTTACTTTTTTACGCAAAATATCTCTAATTTCTTCAGTTAATCCAGCTACTGAGTGATCTTATACTCTTTATCATTTGATTTCCTACTTCTAGAGTCTATCCTCTTCACCACTATTTTTTCTTCTACAATGTGCCACCCAGAATTGAACCCAATGGATCATGCTCAGGATAACTATTTCTAGGGAAAAAAAAACATAAATTAAAATGTCTTTAAATAATGTATACATAAAAAGACCAATTCTTTGGGGTGCAATATCCAAATAGTATAGGGCAAAAATGATATTTTTGTCTGATATAACAGATCATTGAAATTTAAATGAAATATTTTAAAGAAACATCAATATTCTAGTTTGCTTCATGAGATAGAATTCAATGACTTGAGTCACTGGAGTACTACTCTTTTGGTCTCCCAATGTTGATTCTATTTATCTTCATTTTTTTCTCTTAGAGATTTTGTCATAGGGAGAAAAAAAAATAAATGTTTACTTCCTTTTTACCGTAAAAATGATGGCAGAGCACTAGGTTGTTTTTGTTGTTGTTTTGTTTTTTTAAAGAGAGAAAAGAATATCATAGGAGTTTGTATGTGAGAAGCTGATTTTTTTTCTATACCTGTAACAAATATAACAAAATTATACCCCTTCAAAAAAAGGAGAAAAATGGTAATGGTCTTCTATCTCAATTCACTTCTAGCTTTAAAATAAATCCACAGTTGTTTCCCAGTATTTCTCTCTCCTTCATTGAACTCTCCTTTGGAATATAGAAAGACAGCTAAACCAAGACGAGCTGATATGACATCTGATGAAATATTCAGCTAGTTATATTTAGAGTTTTCACCATTTTCCTGAAAGAAACAGAATGTAACCAACTTCATTTTAAACTAATGACTGAGTAGAATACAATAATCTATTCATATATGATAATTCTATACTCTAAGTTAGTGTGGACCCCCTTTATCAATTAGCAAGTTCTCAAACTTCTGTTTTAGGTAAATGTGCCAGGACAACCATCCCTTATTCTTCAGACTTAGTCACCATCTAATCACCCAATAATGTGCTGGTAAAAGTATTTAACAACTGTTCTCCAAAGAGAAAAAGAAATACCAAGAATACACTTTAAAATTTAACCTGCATTATTAACATTTTCTCCTATACTTTCTTAAGTCTAAACAATCTGCAAAAAATCACATCCTGATTTGTAGTATTTAACCATTTCCAAGATAAAAATGCTCCCAATGAAAATTTAACAGTTGGCTTCAGGATGAGAGCAGATTCTACGATGTTCTAACTCTTTGCTGCCCTCCACCTCAGTTGTAAGCTTCCCATTTCTGAATTGTCTTCTCTCAGAAGGAGAGCTCTTCAAGGGTGGGAACTATCTTTCTTTTTGCTTGTATACCCAGCTTAGCATGGTGCCTTTTTTGATGTTGAGAACAGGAAGGGAATAAATATTTATATAAAGCCTAAGGCATATCATATACTTGGATAGGTACTTTAAAAATATTATATCATTCGATTCTCACAACAATCCTGAAATGTAGATAGTTATTATATCCAGTCTATGTCTGAGTATAAATTTAAACTCGTCTTTCTTATTCCAAGCCCAGTGCTCTATTTACTGCACTTCTAATAATATACCATAACAACTAAATGCTTTTTGGTTTGTTGAATGTAAGGAAATCTTATTTTGCCATTTCTTTAAAGATTAAAAAAAGACAACTGGAATTTTTAAAAATTAGTACTAGGATATTAGGCATTCTGTTAAAAGTCTAAGAATATTGGTTCTTTGTAATCTTTGAAGTCATTGATCTTAAGTTCCCTCAGAGCAACAATCCTGTGCTATGAAAACCTTCTATTTCTTCATTCCCCAACATAGTATTCTGTACACAGTAGATGCTTTAAAAAAAGTTTAGTTGAAATAAATAAATGAATGTATTTTCTACCACTAGAATCATTTTTCATGATCAAAGCTGGTTACTATGTTTCATTTTGACCACATGATCATGATGAATCCTGAAATGATTAGAATAAACATGTTATTACCCAGTTCCTTGTAGCATACTAATAGATATAACCAAAAATTTTAAGTTCACAATTAATTCAGGTTTGCTAAATAGATGACAATTATTTTAATGAATAGATTTAAATGTTACCATGCATGGGTTATAACAGTAGAAAAACATAAACAGATTTATTCTTTTTTCTTTTCTGACAAGTAATTTTATTTTATCATTTCTCAATTACATGTAAATAATTTTTATATTCATCTGTTAAAATTTGAATTAAATATTTGCTCACTCAATCTCTTGCCTCTTGCCATATTGAGAAGGAAACAATTTGATGCAGATTATACATGTGTAGTCATGCAAAACATTTCAATTATGATTGAAATTAACAACTTCAATCATAGAAAATGAAGAGAAAAAATCAAGAATAATAAAGTATAAAAAAGCATTTTTCTATCTTTATTGAGACATCATCAGTTCTTTCTCTGGATGGGGATGGCATTTTTCATAACAGGTCCTTCAGAATTGTCTTGGGTCATTGTATTGCTGAGAATAACTAAGCCATCCTCAGTTGATCACCATACAATATTGCTGTTACTGTGTACAATATTCTCCTAGTTCTGATAGCTTTCATTTTGTATCAATTCATGTAAGTCTTCCCAGATTTTTCCTTAAATCATCCTGCTTGTAATTTCATATAGCACAATGATTTCCTATCACAATCATATACCACAATTTGTTCAACTATTCCCCAGTTGATTTGTATACCTTTAATATTCAATTCTAGGCCCCCACAAAATGAACTATTGTAAATAATGAATAGTTTTGTACAAATGGGTCCTTTGCCTTTTTTATATCTCTGAGTTACAGACTTATTAGTGTTACTGCTGGGTCAAAAAGGACAGAAAGTTTTATAACTTTTAAGTCATAGTTCCAAATTGCTCTCCAGAATGATTGGATTAATTCATGACTCCACCAACAGTGCATTAGTGTCCCAATTTTTCAACGTCCCCTCTGACAATAGAAATGTTTTGTCATATTAATCAATCTAAAAGGTGTGGTGTGGTACCTTGGAGTTGTTTTAATTTACATTTCTGTAATGAACTTCTATTTAGAGCATTTTTTCATATGATAGTGGATAGCTTTAATTTCTTCTCTTGAAAAGTACATGTTCATATCATTTGACCATTTACCAATAGGGGAAAGACTCATACTCATATATTTTTATCTATCTATTTGAGAAATGAGGACTTTTCACAGGTACTATAATTTTCCCCCAGCTTTCTGCTTTCCTTCTAAATTTATTTACATTAACTGTGTTTGCATAAAACCATTTTAATTTGATGTAATAAAATAATTAATTTTGCATCCCATAACAATGTTGTCTATCTTTTCTTTGGTCAGATTTTCCCCTTACCCATCAATCTTAGAGGTAAAATATTTTATGCCCCCTTAGTTTGTTTTTAATATCACTCTTTATGTCTAAATTATGTACCTATTTTAACCTTTTCTAAGTATATGGTTAAATGTTGTTCTCTACCTAATTCCTGCCAAATTTCTTTCCTGTTTTCCCAGCAATTTTTTTAAAAAACTTGGAAAATTTTCTGCAATTCAAGGCTCTTTGGGTTTGTCAAATACTAGATTATGATGATTATTTATCATTGTTTATTGTATATCTAATATATTCCATTTATCTATCACTATTTTTTCAGCCAGTACCTGATTATTTTGACAATTAATGCATTATAATGAAGTTGGAGATCTGGTACTGCTAAGTCACCTTCCTTAACATTTTTTTAAGTATTGATTATCTTTATATTCTTGGTTTTTTTTTCCCAGATGAATATTATTTTTTCTAGCTCTATATTTTTTTTGGTAATTCAATTGGCATTGCACAGAATAAGTAAATTAATTTAGGTAAAATTGGCATTTCCATCATATTATCTCAGGCTACACATGAGCAATAACTATTTCTCCAATTGTTTACATCTTATTTTATTTGTGTGAAAAATTGTGATTGTGTAAATATAGTTCCTGGGTTTGGGTTGACAGGTAGACTCCCAAATATCTTATATAGTCTACAGTTATTTTAAATGAAATTTCTCTTTCTATCTCTCATTTCCCTCTCAGCTTCTTCCTTTTTCACCTCTATCTTTCCCAGTTTCTTTCTCCTCTTTTATCCAGTTCCTTTTCTTTTCACATTTAAACACTTCTCTATTAATGATTATGAAATTTTTTGAATAAATTATTTTCCAAATATTTTTTTCCCATTACTATAGCTTCATGACTCTGAAGAAATGTAAATTTAAAAAAGTGGGAAAATATTTATTGCCTTTCTTGATGTCCCAGATGTCTTTTAAAACATTTTCTAGCTTCAGGATGAAGTATTACACTTCTCATTCCTGTACTCCCTTGTCTGTGAAAGTCTGCCAGATATGGAATAGTCTTCTAAAAACAAAAAAGCTTGCAGGACTATTACTTCTGACTTTATTTTTCCAATAAGGGATTAAGAAGTAACTATCAATTAGTCTAACCAAACAAATAAAATTAAAAAAATGTTAGGTGAACTTCCATGAGAAATTAATGCTCCAGAGAGGAAACCACTTATCCATTCATTACTGTGATTAAAAATTAAGTACATGTGTGTGTGTGTGTGTGTGTGAAGTGTGTGTGTGTGTTCATATATACCTGACTTGTATTAGAAAAAAAGAAAGGAATGTTTTGGCCGTGATGAAGAAATTTTTCACTTTTTATGAGCATTGTTTTTATATCCTTCTGTCATTTGAACATGACAGAAGTTGACTCTTTTAAACACAGTTGTCAAGATAATTCATCTATGAACAACTTGTCAAAAGTGAAATTAAGATAAAATGAGTTTTATGAGGCTTGAAAAAAACATATATATGCTCTTTCATTTTTCAAGGACAAAATAGCAAGGCAACAAACCTGGTATGCAGTAAAATTGATGTATCAAGTAATATTCGATAAATGATCCTACCGAATTATCATGTTGATAAGCTGGGATAACATCAGACACTTCAAGTTCAAAATACATAAAAGGGAAAATGTCAGAGCTCTCAAGAGAGATTCTTTTGCTTGATAGTTGGTTTTCAGAGTATCTTTTGCACAACAAAAACTGCCCCAAATTGAAGTCCCCAAGCACATTTGTCAGGACATTTAATTTGAAGTTGGCAACTTACACAGTTAGAATGATAGGGTATAAAATAGTTATCCCTTCCACATTTTGACTTTACCCATCACAGTTTAAATTTGTCATGGGTTGGCATAAAAAATTAAATGACAACTTTGGGGGAGTTTTGCAGAAGCCACAGACAACACAGAGTCTATGGCTAACAATTAACCCAAATTTAACAAGAAGGTGTTGTAAATAGCCCATAGAAGGAAAAAAAGCCAGACTTCTCAGGTACAACAGGAGGGCCAAAAATTTTACACTGATTTTCCAGATTTAGAAAGCACTGTACCTTTAGCTCTGCTGATGTGGAGAGGCTACTGGTAATACTTCCTTTATTTTGGAAAAGGATACATCAAGTCTTTGAAGACAGGAAAAAAGTACCATATTATATTGCCACACTTGTCTCTGAGTAGTAGGGTGGCTTCCTAAGCAAAGCATCCCAGCTTGTCTCTTCCCCTCATCTGTCTGCTCTTTCACTCTGACATCCTTTTCCCCTCTTCCTTGCCCTTCTATGGTGTCATCTGGAACTCCTGTTCTATTGTTAACAAATTGCTCTTTTCATTAGACTGTTGTCTTCCTTCTCACTCCCTGAATTTTTTAGATCATTTTTTAAATACTATAGCTATGGAAAAATCTCATTAACTGCTTGTTCATAGATTTACTGCCTAAGAAATTTGATCTTTTTTTTTAATGAAACTGTTATCTAGATGAATGCAAATCAAGTTCTTTGAAACTAACAGTCTTAGAGATTCACTAGGGGCATTGAGAAGTTAAGTGACTTGCCTAAGATTGCACACATTTGTGTGTCAGGGAGGATTGGAATATCATAGTACTTGACTCCAAAGCCAGCTATCTATCCATTCAATCGTTTGTGCTTTGAAGACTACAAGATTTAGCACATAATTACATTGTAATCAAATTCTATGTCATAGTAGATGATTTTGTTAGCAATCTGGCCAGAAAGATAAATTACCTGAGAGCCACAATATACTGATTAGGTTCTCAGTCTTCAATTTAGTTGACAGCAGACAACAGTTGGTCCTCCATGCTCATACTTGAATTCTTCTCAAATTGATGAGTCCTTGGGAGATGGAATTTTGCTTAACTGTCAAGAACAGTTATTCTAATACCATGGTAATGCATCAGAGAACTTTAGTGGAAGAGGTTCCTTTAAGTGTCTGAAAATGTAGTATTTTAGAGACAATGTAACATTCTTTGCCACAAAAAAAAATCCTCCTCGTAAACTAACCAGTTTATTTTTGTGCTGAAATTGAATAAAAAGTATCTTCTACTTCTTTTCTCTTAGTTCAGTTATGTTACCAAGGTGACAGTGCAAATGGTTGGTGTTTGGGCTCTATGTATGTAGCCTTTGAAAACAATCACTTTTAGTATTCTTTGAGGAAATAATCATCAAATGCTTTGTGTTCCCAGCATGGTGACAGGCAATAGAATTAAAGAGAATAATATACTGCAGGCAAGGTTTTCCAGAGATTAACTAAGGAGGAGAGAGATGGACTTAAATCTCATTATGATATAAGGAAAGCAAGATAAGTTTAAAGGGAATACTAGCATATTGGGCTGAAAAAAGTTAAGGAGGGAAAGATAGCTTTAACCTTTTGAGTTAAGGGGGAAGTGTAATGGATATTGATGAGGAATGGTTGTCAGGAATGCAATCACCTCTGAGGTTCTGAATCTTAAAAAAAGAGGGACTTCTACAGATGAAAATGGAGGAATAGAATCCATCCCAGACAAGCACAAATAACTTTACTCATAAGACTAAGTTATTACACAAAAGCAGTTATCAATGATTGTATAAAATCTTAATAAAAATTACTACTAACAGCTACTAAGGTTTACACTTGCATGGTCCTTTATTTCTTGAAAACTAAACATTTAATAATTATTGGGGGAGAAAAGCAAATTTTCCTGGTATCTGTGGAATAAAGTATCCAGATCAATCGACTTCTAGTAAACATATATGCCAAAGGTTTTTGGGCCCTGGAAATAGCCTATCATTGTGATAGTGTGCAATTTGCTTTCTCAAACACGGAAAATCATTCCTTACAATGGGTATTTTGGTACTGATGAATTCTATCAAGTCTCCATGGCAATGTTCCTGGTAGAGAGGCTATAATGCAATCTGGAGCACACATTCTTTTATACTAGAGGGCCAGTAATAAACAAGAATAATTATTGGATTAGAGTTACTTAAGATTTGCTACTTCACATTAATCAAAACTGGTTTTAGAATTAGCATCATAAATCCTGGGTTGAAATGGAGCTTATCGATTATCAACCGCAATGGTTTGTGTGGGAGAGAGATAGAGTGAGACAGACAGAGAGAGAGAGAGACAGACAGACAGACAGAGACACAGAGTGACAGAGAGAAAGAGAGACAGAGACAGACAGACAGACAGACGCAGACACAGAGACACAGAGAGATAGAGACAGAGACAGAGACAGAGAAACAGAGAGAGAGAGAGAGAGAGAGAGAATATTAGACTTTAAGTGCAAACAAAAGCTGGATTAACTTTCATATAAATACATTATATAGAAGAAAGAACTAGAGATTGAAGACTGAGACGAGTTAAATATCATTATTTTGGAATAATATTGTCCTATAAGTGATGATGAGCAGGATTCTTTCAGAAAACCTTAGGAAGGCTTATATGAAGTCAAGCAAAATGAAGATAGCATAACCAGGAGAACATTGGACACAGTAAGATGAATATTGTAAGTATGATGAACTGTGAAAAACTTTGATGTTCTGATAAAGATAACCATCCAAGGTTATTTCAGAAGACCCATGAATAAAAATATTATTCACTTTCAGAGAGAGAGAGAAAGAGAGAGAGAGAGAGAGAGAGAGAGAGAGAGAGAGAGAGAACTAATGAACAAGGATGGAAATTTAAACATACTTCAAAAATCCTTTTAAGGGAAGGAAGTTGTCTATATTTTCTTTTTCAATATGGCTAATTTGAAAATATGATATGCATTGATTCACATGTATAATCAATAGAAAATTGGGGGGAAGTGTGCGTAGAGAGAGAAAATTTTGAACTCAAAACTTAAAATAATATTTTTTTACATATAATTCAGAAATATTTAATGAAATAAATAAAACACAGTTTAAAAATAAATAGCATCACTTTCAGTCCTGGATCACTTTAATCAAATCAAAAGAGAGTTCATAGGAGGAAGACTAGGGTCAACAACAGAACCTTAGAGATACCAACACAGGATGAGGAAGGAAAAGCTAGCTATGTGGCAGAGAAGGAGTTGTCAAAGGAGAAGGAGAAAGAAATACTTTAAAATGAACACTTACATTTCTACATTAATCTTTTTAAACAAACATCATGGTACATAACCAAAAATATCTTTACTGATGAGCATTCTCTGTTTACACAGATAAATTCTTTGGATTTTCTTATAGGGTATTCTGGTACTTTTTTCACTTCATAATTTCTTTGTTCCACTCTGCAGCTCACTGGATGATATTTCTTAACTCTCAGATACTCTGATCTCATTCTCATCTATTATAGCAGCAGCATTTAGTGAGAGTTTAACTCTGGTCATATTTCTGGATCTCCTTATTTAGAATGCTGCCACTGTACTCCTCTTCAGAATTTCCATTTTTGCAAATGAAGAACTCGTTGCTCCTTTGACTGCTGGTTAGACTCTCACAGCTACACAGAGAAA
>CM053769.1:234926886-234951240 GCA_028658325.1 Potorous gilbertii
AAAAGGCTTAGGGAAGCTAAGCGGGAAAGGAATAGGAAATCGGGAGAGGGGAATGGATGCAATAACTTAAGAGATTTAAAGCTGGATGGTGTGAAAACGTAAAAAAAAATTATTAAGTGAAATATCATCAAATTGCTCAATTCATTTAAAGGTCATAGCAGTCAAGCTCTGCAACCCCAAACAATGGTTCGCCTCTGTGTGTGTGTGTGTGTGTGTGTGTGTGTGTGTCCTTCCTTGCTGAAGAAGACCATGCCATTTTCCAAAAGATCCATCATCACAGCAGTTTGGGAAAACACTCCCTACAGTAGAATAGAGGTCAATCTGTCTGGATCTTCTTATCAAGTATGATGGGGTTGGACTAGACAGTTTATAAGCACTCTATGTGATCCTGTGATCCTATGCAATTCCATACAGAATCACCCCAACATGGTTAAGGCATACTTCTAGGATTTTTGATATTGGGCAAATACTAGTGCAATATCTGAACTTTCCAGTTTCTAATCATGCGTGTATTTGATGATAAATGTGCTCTATAAATAGTGCCTATTAAAAGTGCTGGAACTCATTAGGAACTTAACAAATGCTTATGGAGTGAATCAATAAATAAGTGAATGATAGATTTTAAACCACTTCTCAAACATAAGTAATCGTGAGGAATTTGTCTTAGTCCATTATTTTCACCACTTCTCTTCCCATTGCTCCTTTGTTCACTGGATATTTGATTTGTTTGAAGACTAAGGTTCCCTATTGCATAAATCACTGTGAAAATAAATGAGGTAAAAAATATGGGCTTTTTTAAGTGCTGTGGAATTACCCAACTTCAAATCAGTGCGTGTTGCAGCTGTTCTTGGCATGCAAGATGAACTTCTGAAAATTCCTGAAGGTGAAATAATTTGTTTATACATATTCCATAGTCTAGTAGTAAAATCAAATTTTTTCCCACACTGTCTATGTATTTTTTGTGGGGGAGGAGAGGTTACTGCTGTTACTGGCATTCATTCAGTCCACTCCATAGAAGTCATCTAAGCCTGAGTAGCTATACTTCCAGGTGAAATTAAGTCTTGTTATTAAAAGTGACTTGGGGACAAAACCCTTGACATTTCTGTTGCTCTAAGATTAGCTTAGAAGATAATTTGGGCAATATCTTTCTACAAAATTGAAATAAAATGATGCTGAATATGCAGATTTTGTGAAGGTGAAAAAGCCTCATCAGGGAGTTAGTCTTACAAGTAAACAATATAGGCTACAGTGAAATGCTTTGGGCTGTCTCGGGGAGTTGCTTCCCCAACAAAGCCCCCTCCTCTCACTTCACTTCTCCCCTGCCTGTCACTGATGCCTTATCATTACAAAGGGTGCCTCATTATTTGCCTGACCTTGTGCTAGTTCTCTCCTTTATCTTAACCTCAGTTACCTCCTCTGTAAAATCAGAGGGTTAAGCTAGTTGACTCCTTAGATCTATTTGCCTTCTAGCATGCTGTGAGTTAAGCACTGGGTCTCTGTGGTAAGGATGCTACTTCTATAGTTATTACTGTTCCTCTAATGTGGAGGGATGAATGAGTTGCCTATTGAGCTAATAATAGCTTACTGTGACATTGCTTATCAGTGTAATTTTATGACTCTTTAAGGTTTTCAAAGATTTTTATGTACGTTATCTCATTTGATCCTTTGAATAATCTTATAAGGGAGATGATATATTCCCATTTGATAGATGAAAAAGTAAGGCTCACAGATCCTCCAAGTTATATTGATAGTAAGCATCAGGGACAGAAGAGAATTCAAATATCTCCTAAATCACAGGTCTAGTATTCTGTATACTGTTTTATGAGATGTCACAATTCTATAGTGCTCTGATATTTCCAAGTGTTTTCTTTCAAACAACCCTGTAAGGCAAATTGTGTCATTCCTGTTATCCCCAAGATGCCCCATACTTAATATAAATAATGAGGAGATTGTTGAATTATCAAAGTGAATGTGATTATCATTTTAACCATTTTTTTCAGGTGAGAATAGTAGATTACAATAGTTGAAACTTGTCTTGCCTGTGGTCATATACCTAGTCAATATAGAAACTGAAATTAGTTTGCTAGATAGCCTTTCTCTGTGTCTAGAAGAACACAGGGCAATATAAAAATAATCCTTCCCTACAGTGAAGGAGTACAAAAAACATAGTGGAGAAAGTTCAGTACTGTTTCTTCCCAAATTTTTCAGATCTACCACTGCCTCCATTGTGCTTAGCCTTACACTACAACGAGTTATTTCCTAAAAAGAGACAATGACTTTCTAGTAGGGGGCTGTGATTTAGAAATTCTTCATGTGTGGGGAAAACAAATAGAGTGACATAATAAATAAAAATATCTCCATCTCTCCTGTCTCTGTCTCTGTCTGTCTGTCTGACTCTCTCTCTCTCTCTCTCTCTCTCTCTCTCTCTCTCTCTCTATCTAATCTATCTATCTAGCTGTCTACCTATCGCCATAATAGCCATATAGCCATAATAGATAAAGAGCTAGCCAATAATGCCTGCTTGTTTCTGGCAAAAAAAAATCCTTCCAAAACAATGAAGACAGTGAGAAAGAATGAGGAACAGGTAGCAGTTTTCCTTCACTTGGCATGTCTTTTTTACTTTTTATTAGTTCACAAAATCAAAATCTTCTTGAGTCTAAAAGAAAACAGATCTATATGAATAATTATGGAATTCTCCTTTATGATTTTAACACTTTTTTTAAGATTGTATTCTGCCTCCCACATATTAGAAAACTGTGACAAAGAGCTGAGAATACAGTTTGTCAGAGTACTGGACAATACAATTTCCTTAAAATGACAACATGAATGAACTTGTAGTAATATAACACATTTTGCTTGGCCAATCACAATGCAACAATCAAACAATCCAGTCAGTTTCCAAACTTTTAAAAATTTGCATTGTTAAATAAACAGGACCTATTTATTTCTCTTAGGGCAAGTTGTCATGTGACCATGGCATATTCCATACTGATGTATAAGGCATTTGGATCATATAAATTATTGATAGGAATTGCATTTTAAAATGAGTTGTCACCAAATCAGAAAAAAAAACTTCTGTATATTTTAAAGTATGCTCAGAAAATGAATTTGGAGAAAGCATCAAGCAAAACTCTAGAGAATGTATCCATTTTCAGTTTGGTAATGCACTGAATGCTAGACTTGAAGCCAGAGGAGACTTGGATTCAAACTCCACCCTAAGACTTATAATTTGACTACAAACAAGTCACTAAGCCTTTCCAATCCTCTCTTTATCTATAAAACTGAAATAATAGTAGTTACATCAAGCAAGTGTGGTGAAGCTCAAATAAGATATCATATGGAAAGTATTTTACAAACTTTTAAATAGTATATAAATGTCATCTATTATTATTGAGTTTTAAGAATTGATGAATCTAAGATCTGATAGAACTTTATATATTTCTCTTTCTGTTTGCAAATGAAATGTCCATGGCTCAGCAAGAAACAGATAAAGAAGATTAAAGGTTATTTAAATATCTGGATTCTGGAGAGAAAATACGTATATTTAAAAAAAATAAAACAAAATGCTGCCCTTAGCAGTAGAGCATCCTTATGGACAAGTCCTAAGATCTAATATCCATTATCTCAGTGATATAATTAAACTCACATGAATCTGTGATCTCACTGAAGAGAAATATTAAAGTTTTCTCTGAGGCTATAGTCTATTCCTGACCATATTTTGTGACTCTTTCCCAAAGGTCCACCTAATATTTTGGAGTCTTATGTTACTTTTTCATAGTATTGTAAGGGTTAGAATTAATGAAGCACTCTGACTCCTATCATTGCTCACCATTGCCACCTGATCACTTCATTTTCTCTTACTATCATGTAATGCCTTTATGATGGCCTTTGTGAATACTTTCCCAGTTAGATGCTGAAACTTAGTCAAAGATAAGTGATTCTCCTCAATTGTCTTAAGTATAATTCATTTTAAATTCTTCAGACACTCTCTTATTCGACATATCACAGTCATATAATATTGCAATATTAGTAAAATGTTAATGTGAGCAAAGTCCTCTGCTTTCACGGAAAGCTTAGGGTTTGTCATTAAAACAAAAAGCTTCGCAATTTCCTGAAGGCAATCCAGTCAACTCTGCTCCTCTTCATGTCAAATTCCTTTGAATAATAACACCTTTTCCAGGAGGAGCTACTATATTTTGGGGCTTAATCAATCAAAGCAACGTCATCTGTAAACAGGAGTATCTGAAGGACTTTACCATTCAAAGAGCATTTCTCTTTAGCTCAAAATCTCTGCGCAATCTCTTCCATCATTGTGGCTAATACCTTTGGCAAGCATTGATCTTCCTGTTTTCTGCTTCCTCTATTTATAAATAGAAGTTTATTCAATAGAGGTATTTCTCTGTTTATGCCTTTCAAGGAAACTTGTATGATTTAGATGTCTGGATTGGAGATATATTCTTTTTTAATATATATTTCTTATTAAGTATTTCCCAATTATATGTAAACCACTTTTACATATTTACATATATGTAAATCACTTTTACATTTTTTTAATTTCCAAATTTCCTCCATTCTGTCTTTCCCATCTCCTTGAGAAGGCAAACAATTAGATATTTATTACACAAGCAAAGTAAAGCAAAACCTACTTCCATGCAAAAAAAAATACACACAGAGAAAAAGAAAAATAAATTTAAAAGAATGCTTTAATTTGCATTCAGAGTTCATTGTTCTCTCTATGGAGGTGGATAATGCTTCATCACAGTCCTTTGAATTTGTCTTAGACCACTGTCTTGATTAGAGGTGCTAAGTCTTTCAGTGGATCATCAATATAGTTTTGCTCATACTGTTTGCAATATTCTCCCAGTTATGCTCTTTTCAATTTGTATGAATTCATACAAATCTTCCCAAGCTTTTATGAAACCATACTGCTCATCTTTGCTTATAGCACAATAGGATTCCATCACAATCATGTACCACAACTTGTCCAGTCCTTTCCTATTTGATGGGCATCCACTCAATTTCCAATTCTTTACTACCACAGAAAGGAAAAAAAAATTCATACAAATAAATCATTTTCTCTTTTCTTTGATATCTTTGGGATACAGACCTAGGAGAGGTATTTTTGGGTTAAAGGATATGCACAGGTTTATGCACCCTTTGGGTGTAGTTCCAGCTTCTTACCTAAAATGGTTCACAAATCTACCAACAATGCGTTGGGGTCGCAGTTTTTTCATACTCCCTCCAGCATTTGCATTTTCCTATTCTGTTATGTTAGCCAATCTAATGTGTCTAAAGTGGTATTTAAGACTTGTTTTAATTCTTATTTCTCTAGTCAATAGTGATTTACAGGTTTTGGTTCTTTTTTATGCGACTATTGAAGCCTTTGTCTAAAAATATCCTGCTCATATCCCTTAACCATTTTCAGCCATGGAATGAGACTTTTTATTTTTTATAAAATTGTGTCAGTTCCCTATAACACTTTGAACCTAATTGATTTCATCTATCTTGGAACCTCATTAGGATCTGACCTGATTGATACTTGGATGGGACACTGCCTGGGAATACCAAGTTTTGTAAGTCTAATTATTGGGGCCTATGTACAATGTAATGAAGTATTAAAGCACTGACCCTGGAATAAGCAGTTTAAATATGAGTTTAAATATGGCTTCCTTTTTTTCTCCTTGATTTCCTTTTCTTTTCTACCACAAAAAGCAAAAAAGACACTAGCTGTGCAACCCTGGGCAAGTCAATTAATCCCAATTGCCTCAAAAAAGAAAGAAAAAGAAATGAAACCTTTAACAGAGAAAACTGTTGCAAATGTTTTTTTTCCAGTTTTCCTTGAATTTTGATTCTATTATTTTTCTTTATACAAAAATTTCTTAACTTTATGTAATCAGAATTATATATTTTACTTCCCATGATGTTCTTGAACTCTTGTCTGATCATAAATTCTCCTCTTGTCCATAAAACTGACAGACGCATTTTTCCCAGTATATTAATTATGATATCAGTCTTTGTGTTTAAATCTTTTATTTATTTTAACCTTAACTTGAAAAGTGATTTGAGAGGTTGATCTAAACCTAGTTTCCGCCAAAACTGCTTTCCAGTTTTCCAAGCAATTTTTGTTAAATTGGTAGTTATTATACCCAAAGCTTTGATCATTGGGTTTGTCAAACATTAAATCACTATGGAAATTTACTAAGGTGTATTATACACTAATCTTTTTCACTGATCTGCCATTCTATTTCTTCGCAAGTACCAGATTTTTTTTAAGGATCATCTCTTTATAATATAGTTTGAAATGTGGAACTGCTAGACCTTTTTTACATTTATTTTTCATTAGTTCCCTTGATATTCTTGACCTTTTGTTCTTCCATATCCACTTTGTTACAATTTTTTGTAGCTCTATAAATAAATTTTTGGTAATTTGATTGGCACTGATTAGATAAGTTAACTTAGGAAGAATTTTCATTTTTATGATAATAGCTCCACCTACTTGTATCAGTAAGCACCCTAACGTACATGGGGTGGGGTTTGGGGGTTGCTACCACAGGTTCTTTGATCTGCTTCGCTAAAAGAAAAGGCAACTTTTGAGGGGTTAACAATCACTTTAATCAAGCATAGTTATCAGAGAAAATCAAAATTTCAGAGAATTCAAAAATCAACAGACAGTGCTTCCAAAAAGCCTAACCGTTAACATACATACATCTTTGTCAGAGAAGGAAATACCAACATTTGTGTTTTCAAAGCCAGGGAGCAACTTAGTGGCTTCCCAGAGTCATCTGGCACACAAAGTTTCTTCCAAAAACTAATCCCCAAAGTAAATCTCACCCTCAGAGTATTTATACTATTTTTAGAGCATCCTAACCCTTGAAAACCAGTTCTTCATTAAGTTTCTCTAAGTATATCATCACGTCATTTGCAAAGAGTAATATTTTTGTTTCCTCATTGCCCATTTTTATTTCTTCAATTTCTTTTTCTTGTCCTATTGCTATTGCATTTCTAGTACAAAATTCAATAATGCTAATGGCAATGGACATTCTTACTTCATCCCTGATCTTATTGGAAGGCTTTTAGTTTTTCAGCATTGCAAATAAAGTTTATTTTTGGTTTAAGAGAGATGTTACTTATCATTTTAAAAAAATTAGATTTTACAAAATAGATAAAATAATAAATTTAATTTTTTCTTCTTGACCTGGATATATTCCAATGGGTTTTTATTTGGGCTTCTTTTTCAGGTGGTGATTAATAGAAGCTTTCATTTTCTATTTTAGCCTCTGATTCTAAGATAGTAGGTCAGTTTTCCTTGATAATAGCTTGCAATTTTTTTGTCTTGGCTCATTTTTTAAAGATCATGGCTTTCATCTAGTCCAATAATTCTTAAATTATCTATCTATTTTTCAGTTAAGTTTTTATGAGATACTTCTCATTTTCTTCTATTTTTTTCATCCTTTTATTTTGTTTTGTTGTTTCTTAATGGATTATTAGGATTATTAATTTCCATTTTTAAGGAATTATTTTCTTCTATGAGCTTTTGTACCTCCTTTTTCCTTTGTCAGTTCTAATTTTTAGGAATTTATTTTCATGAGTGATTCTTTTTGTGCCTCTTTTACCAAACTCTTGATTGTCTTTTCATAATTTTCTTTAACTCTCATTTTTTTGCTTAATCCATATTATTTGATTTTTGAAGCTCATTTTTTTTAGATCTTCCAGGAATTCTTTTTGAGTCTGTGTCCAATTCATTTTTTTATCCTTTTGAGCCCTTTCTTATTGTAATTTTGACTTAATTATACTACTATTATAATTGGAAGCTGTCCCTATTTCTTCTATAAGTAAATTAAATGTCTGCTGAAGAAGCACTTTTTAAAACTTTTGGTCTATTGGTTATGACAATGAATTTGCTATTATGCAATGTAAATAGTAGTTATCAGTTATTCCTTAACTCTACTTTCCAATATCTTATCTTCCTCAGTTCTTTACATGGTTAGTAAGGAAGAGAATAATATTTAATATTTTTTTCCCTCTGAAGGGTGTATTTTTGAATTAGTAATTGATAACATTGATTTAAACTAGATTTCACAAGACATGAGTTCTTATTCTATGTGACAACTATCACTTGAATAGTTGCTCTAGACCAGGGCCTACAAATTTTGTGTCCATCTAAAAATTTCATAGGGTTTAAGAACTCAGTGGGTAAAAATATACCTTCCCCTCACAAATATGTAAGTAAAATTCAGCATTTTCTTTTATTATATATTATTTTTTCTGAAAAGGATTCATAGATTTTTTCATAATGCCAATGTAGCTTATGTCTCTCTCTCTCTCCCCCTCTCTCTCTCTCTCTCTCTCTCTCAGACACACACACACACACCCACACACACACACGTACACACATACACACACCCACACCCGCACACACACATACACACACAATTAAAAATCCCTGCTCTAGACTACCTTAAACTTAATCCACACAATTGGAAGTTCACATATAATAAGTAAGATTTAGGTTATTATGAAAATAATTTATATGTTGATTTTACTGACATTCTCCCAAGTACTCAAGTTGAAACCTCTGTTTATCTTTGGCTCTGCCTTCTTCCACTGATCTCTGCCTGACTCTAACCTCATTGTGCCTATCAACCACAAAGATCCATTCATACTTCCTTTGACTTATGCATATTCTGCACCTTGTTTCTTCTCCTCAGGGCCCTTTTCTAAACTGATCTCTCACCTAAACTAATACAATCACCTTTTAGCTAATTTTCCTACTTAGTATTTTTAATGCTCTAATCTCCTATATACTAAGGAAAGTTTTACTTTTTTCATGTTGTAATTTCCTCATTTACGATGTCTCCTCATGTCTAAATGTTATAAATCCTAATACTTTAGCCTGGTATTATTCCAAACTCTGCAAAATCTATCGTTAGCGTATCCTTCCACCTTTAACCATATTTTTAGATATCACCTCAACATTCAATAAACAGGTCTAATCACTCTTACACTTCAACCACTGACACAACTTAGTAGAATCCTTGAAAGACAGGAACATTTTTTGTCAAAAGAAATAAGTATGAAAGTTTTTACAAACTTTACAAATGTTATATAAATTGTAAATCTTTTTACTTCGAGTACCCTATAGTGGCCTTGCAATCCTTGTCATCCTCTGACCTTCTTTATCATGCTCTTATCTCCTACAACGTTCAAATTCAAATTCAACCTCCTTCTTATAGCCTCTCCTGATCCTCTTGAACCCACTAATGAAATAATTTAAAATATTTTATTAAACTTCTACTATATTCCAGGAACTCTGCTTGGATTACAAAATTAAGACTACAATAGTCCCTGCCCCCAAGCAGATATTATTCTATTAGGCAGAAATAACATGTGTATATAAAATGAATACATGGTCATCTCTCCTTTGTATTTATATTTTACTTATCTAGCATTCACTACTCATAGTACTGTTTGCAAGGTTAGTTACTATTTCATATTTTCCCATATTATCTTCCTAGCTGTATTTTAAATTAGATGCATAAAGCAAGGGTCTCATATACTTCTCTGTAGACTCTGAAGAGGTGCTCATAGCACTTTACGTATAGTAGTTGTTCCATAAATGTTTGATTTCTTGCTATATCATGACTTTCATTTAGATATTAATGTATATCTAAAAAGCCCCATTCAATTTCAGATTTATGACAATGAAGTCTTTAAAACCCAAGTAATGGGAAACATCTCAGAGATAGTATGTGTACAGTAGAAAATGAAACAGGTATGGAATTTCACTTCTACCACTTACTTTCTTTGAAACTGATGGCAAATCACTTTACCTTTCCATCTATTGTGTAAAAGAAAAATGACCCTTTTTGGCTTGCTGAGTTCTAAAAATCACAGAAAAATAGATTAAGAGCTGAAAGGAAATTTGAAGGACATCTATCCAACTTCCTTATATTCTAGATCAAAAAACAGGCATAGCAAAATTGGGACCTGCCCATTGTTATACAACTAGTAAATATCCAGGACAGGATATGAACAATAATCTCTTTGTTTCCAAATCTAGTTTCATATACACTGTTATGCTATATAATTTTTATTGAAAAGGTTTTTTTTTGTATTTTCATGTATTCATTTTTGTAAATAGTATTTTATTTTTTCCAGTTACATGTAGAGATAATTTTCAACATTCATTTTTATAAGATTTTGAGTTCCAAAATTTTCTCCCCCTGCCCAAGATGGCAAACAGTCTGATACAAGTTATACATTTGTGATCATGTTAAACATATTTCCACATTAGTCATGTTGTGAAAGAAGAAACGAAACAAAAAGGGAAAACCATGAAAACAAAAGACAAAAAAAAAGTGAAAATAGTGGGCTTTGATCTGTATTCAGACTCCATAGTTCTTTCTCTGGATATGGATAGCATTTTCCATCATGAGTCTTTTGAAATTGTCTTGGATCATTGTATTGCTGAGAAGAGTTCAGTCTATAATAGTTGAACATCACACAATGTTGTATTACTATGTATAACATTCTTCTGTGTCTGTTCACTTCACTCAGCATCATTTTGTAGTTTTTCCAGGTTTTTCTGAAATCTGCTGAGGCTGTATTTGAACACAGGTCTCTCCTACTTCAAATCTAATACTTTATCTACTGTGCCATCTTTTCCTACCTCTCAGTCCAGATGCACAAGAGGTCATTATTTTTAAGTAGCTTAATCTAACACTGCCATCCTACTGTGAGCCATGGAGAACTAGTTTTCAGTTAACTAAAATGGAGTACATCTAGAAGGCATCAGAAGAGTGCATGCTGGTTGTGTAACAACATAATAAAACATATAGCAAATGCATACACAATGTAACTTTATAACAAAAGTACTTTGAAAAGAACTAGAGTAAAGAATGGCAGGAGGGAAATGCAAGAACAAAAAACAATAGTGACCAGTCATGTGGCAAGGATGAGGAACAGTCTGTACCACTAATGTAATCCATCAATCTTCTTGAAATGTAAGGAGAAAATGAGGGAGGTTCTCAACATGTTGAGGGCATTCTCTTTTGTAGGCTTTCAGGAGGATGTGGACAAGACCTTGAAGCCATTTCTTGTACATGTTGGATAGATTGGACAGGCATGGTTGAGTTTCAGCCTGCATTGTTAGAGGAAACAGCTACAGTGAGTGGTGAGATTACATATTCTTTTGAGCATATTTGAAAGAGTAGTATAAGAAAACGATGAATTCTATCTTGGAGTAACCTTGACAATTAGAGCCTGATACAACAAACACATTCATATGAAGTCACAAAGACATTTTTGAGACAAAATATTTTGGAATATAAAACATAGATATTAGAGTTTGAGAATGTAAACATAGAAGTTGCAAAATATCAAAGTATTCTTGACATTTTCCCCACTATTTTCTACTATTACTTCATCCATTCCCCTCTAAAGCCCATAAAAATATAAAGCTAAGTAATGGAGAGTTGGAGCAGGGTTTAGAGCAATTTGACTCTATTTCTCCTTTAAAAAAATACAACCTATATACTTACATGACTTTTACACAGAATATATATATATATATATATATATATATATATAAATGTATCTATACATATGTGTGTATACATATACATATGTATATATATGTATATGTATACATCTCTATCCACACCACACACATACATATACACGTGTGTGTGTGTGTGGTGTGTGAAGAGAGAGAGATATCTCATCTGCATTTTGATAGGATATGATAGCTTGATTTCAGAGACTAGTTCATTGAGAAAACGTCTAACATTCATTATTGTAAGAATTCACAATCATTGAAAATAATTTCCTTACAGGTATCCATAAAATGCCTCTCATATGTGTTTTCTGGAGCAGGGCTTCTTAAACTTTTCCCACTGGAGACCCCTTTTCATTTTTCAGCAGTCTTGTGGTTGTATGACCCAAGGGCATGCACAGTGCAAAGTGTCCAAGATTTGTCTTCAGAAACAAGATTGTAGTGAAGTTATATGAAGCAACACTGTCAAGCCAGTCGCTGCCAAAAACACCTCAGATTCATTATGTGGTTGATTTTAAATTAATTTTTGGTTGCTATGTGTTCAGAAACCTTTTATTGTTGCCAAATTTTTGAATAACGACCCACAGTTTAAGAAGCATTGCTTCAGAGAAGGTAACTTCCGAGTGATACTTGTTTTCTTGTCCTTGTTTCCTTCTGAATTTCCTTCTTTTCTCTTCAGTACATTTTAATGGGAAGGGAATTTGAAGGTCCTCCCTGCCCTTTAATATGTTCATGTGACCTGCTTTGCTGAAGTTTTAATGTCCTTAATAGTTTTACTGGGCTAGTGCAACATGTTAAATTATAATCTGTTCAGGAATGGCGAGCCAATGGAAGGCTAATGATTATTAGTATTTTTAATTTACTTCAGGTGAAAAAATTCCAAAGCCCAAAACATAAAGAGACTAGACATATATATGTATATATACATACATATATATGTATGTATATGTATATGTGTGTGTATACACATATATATACACAAAAATATATATATGTATATATATACATATATATGTTTGTGTGTATATGCAGATTCAGTGCTTAATTGTAAAATGCTTTAGCCACTTTTATTAATGATCTTAAAAGGATAGCACATAGACTAATACAAGATATTCGTCTTCTTCTTCTTTTTTTTTGCTTTTTTAAAGAGCAAATCTTGAATTATGAGCCAGCTTCTTTGATCTTTAAGGAGCTTTGCACATGAGGGCAGTTAATTTGAATAGTTCCATTTGTAGCCAAATATTTGCAGGTAATTGTAGGTAATCTCGATTGAGTTTTAAGGCTGCAAGAGTTTGTGTAAGTGGTTCAGGCTCCGGGAGCTCAAAGTAAATACTAACTCCTTGATGGGATAATGTGGGTATAAAATGATAGACGAGTGATTATGTACAATGTGCCACTGCAGGGCTCCCTCCAACTCCTGTTGGTTTAGAGAGGAAAAGGGAAATGAGTGAATCAAACAGGGACTTTCATATTGTGTCCCTGACTGCAGGCAATAACTAAGAGACCACATGGTAGCTGTGTCTTTTGCATTTGAACTCTAACATCTTAAGAATGGATCCAACTTGATCACTCCAGAAACTTCTACTTTGCCCCTTATTAAGCTTTGTCCTGCAGTGGGAAAAGATCTGCACCAGGGAAAGAGGAAGATGGAACTCTCTTCCCAGGTTCAGCACTGTATGATGGTAGGAAAGCTTTTGGGTTATCAGTTACTTCAGCTGTGAAAGAAAAGTATTAAAATACACTAAGAGTTCTTTTCTTTATTATGTCAAAGATGCCTTTGTCAGTTTGGTAAAACTAATGGAGCCGATCTCAGAATAATACTTTAAATCATTGAAAGAAATGCTAATTTTTAGTGGTTAAGTTAAAATAAAGATGTATTTTTCCTCATCCAATTTCATAACCCCTCTGAAATCTACCCAGAGACTCCAGATCCATGTAGATCAGGTTAAGAACTCATGTTCTAGATGATCTCTGAAAGTCTCTTCCAATTCTAAAAATTAGTGATTCTGTGACTATTCACTAGCATTTGCAGAGCCCGACTATTCACTTGTAAGTTACATTGTAGTCAAGTAGGCATTTCTGTCAGCTAGCTTAATCAATCAACTAACCAATATTTTGTGACTTCTCTGATTGGGCATTTCCTACAATGATAAAAGTTAAGCAGTTTCTGACTTACTGTATCTTACAAGCTATTCTGAAAAGACAAGATGTATATTTATAGGTTTATACAAACTAGATGAAACATAATTTGGGCAATGAAATTACTAGCAGTTGGAGAGGGATAAGTGATAATTTGAACTGTCTGGATTCCAGTTAATATTTCAAGAAAACATATAATTGTTTTCCATTTGCAAGTTATGAAAGAATTTAAACATCAAGAAAGTTCAGGTTAAAAGCAATTTATTCGGATGGCAAACACATTAAGGAACTATGTGCCAGGTATAGTGCTAAGTGCTGGGGATAGAAAGAAAGGCAAAAGATAAGCTCTGCTCTTGAGCAGCTCTTAATTTAGTGGGGGAGAAAACATGCAAACAACTATGTACAAATAAGCTAGATAGATGCTAAATAGGAAATTGTCAACAGAATGAAGGTACAAGAATTCAGGGGGATCTAGAAACTTTTCCTGTAAAAGGTGGGATATTTATCGGGGACTTTATATTTTAAAAATCTTTGTTGTCAAAATAACATATAAGACTATAAGACCTAAGGAAATAATCCATCTGCACTGGTAAAGGGAGTTAGTTCATTTGGGTTCTGTATACCAATGAAATAATATTTGTTTAATTTTAAAAGAAATTAATATACAGCATGAAATAGATAAAAGTTTGCTAAATTAGGAATCAGAAGAAATGTAGATTCAAATCCAGCCTCCAGTATTTATTAGCTCGTCAACAATACATAACTAATTAGAACTTCTAGATCCTTTTCCTCTCTATAAAATGGGATAATAGTGCCTATAGTGCCTACTTCCCTGTGTTCTCACTGAGAGTTGAATTAAACAATATGTATCAGATTTTTTTTTAAACCTTAAATGGCAACTATTATATACCTCTGAATAGGGTGTCCTTATAGTCTTGGCGAAGTTTTAAGACAGTAAAGTTTAATTAAGCTAATAAAGCTTAACATTGTGCCA
This sequence comes from Potorous gilbertii, assembly GCA_028658325.1. Taxonomy (NCBI): domain Eukaryota; kingdom Metazoa; phylum Chordata; class Mammalia; order Diprotodontia; family Potoroidae; genus Potorous; species Potorous gilbertii. The sequence goes on from CM053769.1 coordinate 234,941,574, forward strand.
ATACTTTGGAGTTACCCTGTACAATAAAGCACCTGAGAGTCCGGTAGAGTGAACAACTTAGGTCTTTATCCTAAGAAATGTTATCTGAGGTTGAAGAAAGGCACTCAAATGATGACATAAAATTATGTAGCTGTTCTAATGTAGTATTTATGCTCTAGTTACTTCTCTCAGAGCCAGAATGCTCCATGGCCCTCAGGGTTTCTGGGTATCCTAAAGAGTATGAAGTTGTTTCTTTTCATCCACTGCTACCATCAGCTCAGCCCCATACTAGTTGGGCTCCCTTCCATAGACATTAGTCAAGAACTGGTGTCTCATTTTGATTTAACTACTTAAAATTGGGTATTATTTGCAAAGAAATATTTATGTCAAATCTATAGCAAGGCAAACTCACAAATATCATCCCCAACACTTTTAAGTGTTTTTATTTTGTTTTCTTTTTGGATCAGTTGGTTAACAACAATATAATAAAATGATAATCATGAATAACAATTAATAATTGGATACATTTGGCTCCTAAATTAAGACCTACATTGTAAACATTTGTGCCTACAATTTCTTCTTTATTCAATTGAGTTTTTTTTTATTCTATACAGATATATAGGATGATTTAAAATAACAATTGAGATTAAAGGTGAAAGATTAACAAGTTCCCCTAGATGTATAGATGTTTTGACTATTCTGAAAGATTGATAGTCCATCATGCATAAATTTCTATCTGCTTTACTCTCAATGCCTTCCAAAACCTAGCACCAATCCACTTTTCCATGATTATCTTACATTGTTCCCACTCATGCAGTCTATGTCCCAATCAAGGCTGTACCATATTCTAATTAAACTCCACTCTGTGTTTGTATATAATGCTACCTGTCCCTGGAATGATGACTGTCCTCTTCATTCTCACTCCCTCCTTTGACAACTTTCTTTGGGCTCCAAGGCTCAATTCATGTCTTAATTCTTCCATGAACCCCTTTTCTAATTTTTCATAGGATTTTGTATCCCTCTTTCTTTTACATTCCTGGTTTAGTTTTCACTAGTTATTTGCATATATTTTATTCACACTTCTACCCTCACTCACACACAAATAACCCCAAATATATACCTTTTGGGTTATAAGCCCTTTGAAGATAAGAGTTGGAGTAGACAGAATATAAGATTTGGAGTTAGAGGACTAATTACGAATTATATCAATACTTTCTTCTACCTATGTGACTTTGGGCAAGTCCTCCCTCTCTTTTCCAAATACCACATCATTTTTGTTTAATTGACAAAAGCTTTTCTATTTAAGAATCTTGATTAGTCATGCATTTTAGCTTGCTGTGGAAGAGCAAGAGTCTCTTTTTAATTTCTTTATTGTGGAATAAAATAAGCATTTCTTTAAGAAAGTACAGTAAAAAAAAAAGATGATTTCACATGAAACTGCATATTTCCTGTGTACAACTGGCTATTTTTTTAAATATACAACATTATTATGTATATTTCTTTTTTCCTTCTTTCTTCCCTCCCCTCCTACCCTAGAGACATAACTTCCACAAGACATAAATATGCATGTAAGCATACACACATATTTATACATATAAGTATAAAAATTATTCTATATATACTTTTTCTTCTAGAAGATGATAGTGCCTTCTTCATATGTCCTTTATAGTTGATTTGGGTATTTAAAAAAGACAAAATAACTTATTGACTCAAAGTCATTCTTAAAGCAATATTGCTACTGCATACAATGTTTTCTTTGTTCTGCTTATCTCACACTTCATTATTTCACATAAGTCTTTCTATGAATTTTTTTTCAAAACTCACTGAGCCTCATCATTTCCCATTCCATCCTTTTCATTATTTTCATAGATGTAAAATGTTATCTCAGGATTGTTTTCATCTGTATTTCTCTAAGCAATGATTGAAAGCATTTTATATGACTATAGATTGCTTCATTGGAAAACTACCTCTTCATATCTTTTGACCATTTATTAATTGGGAAATGCTTCATATTCTCACAGATATGACAAAGTTCTTTATATATGTTAGATATGAGATGTTTATCTGTAAAACTGTTTATAAATTTCACCCCCAGTTTTCTGCTTTCCTTCTGATCTCGACTAGATTTGTTTTATTTGTACAAAATTTTAACTTCATATAATCAGAGTTATCTATTTTACACATAACTAGAGCAACAGTTTCTTTAAAAAGAAAGTCTCAAGGAAATCTTCAACCTGGCACACTCTGGATAAATGTTCTATAATGAGTCATACCTCAATGTGTTATGTTATATTCCTTTGTGAGAAGAGCATTGGGTCACAATAATCTATAAAGCTATCTGAAATGTATCACCTTTAGGGTGATGGTAGGGACCTGGTCAGTAACAGTTCTGAAAGCACTAATAAAGTAAATGCATGGATTCAAGAATTGCATAAATAATTTAACAAACCAATCAATTAAGCTCTTCAAGGAAGAAATATTGACAACGTTATTTTTGTGTGAACAAAATGAAACCTTAGAGAAAAGTACATTTCAAAAATAATTTTATTCAAATGATAGTTAATTGTGTATAGGTATAAGCTGATATCATGTTAAAAGGCTTAATTAATTCTAGAATCCAATTTTTTGTAAGGGAGAAATTTTGAAATGTTACTGTGCATTTAGAGTTTCTTATTCTTTATTACAAACTGAAGAATGCATCTCATTTGATCTAAAGTCACCTTTCTGTGCCACAGTAGAAGATGTAAGTGAACCAGTGTTACCAAGGGCCACACTGAAGAAACACAAATCCTGTCAGCTCAGCCCAACCTAGAAAGGTTTAGTATAAAGACAGGTGATGCACTGAAAGTCATTCATTAAAATCCCAGTCTAATTGAACTCCAGTAGGTTCATCACTTAAATTAATTCAGTTTGATTTCTTTTCTTGCCACAACTCTGAAAATTCATGTTCTAAGAGTCAAAATTACAGATCTGAAAAGTATAATGTTAAAGTAGATTTAAGTCATTGAAACTCAGGTTTTGGGGTTACTGAGGATATATAACTTTGCAGAGAGACATTTCTCACAGGAGCTTCTTCACACATTATATTCTTAGCATTCCATGTGACTTGCCTAGATTCAAACATCCAGTACGGAAAAGAGGTGATATCTGAATGCAGGTCTTTTGTTATTCAAGGATAGTTTTTCATCTACTGTGCCATACTGTGCAAATTATATAGGAGATGAAAACAAAGCAGTCTGGGGAGGAACATGATAGTAACTGACCTAATATGACCAATATGAAGGTTTAAATAAGTCTTTGTCATGTATGAAAGTACAAATCCTCTTTGAAAGAGTTAATGGATAAATGAGTTTATCAGACTCTTCTCAGACAGAGGATTTGAATGAAAGTGGCTATCAGAGGCACAATTAGTATCTGTTAGAAGGAGGGGTCATGTGAGTAGGGAAAAAATATCTCTGAAAGGAGAGAAAGAGGAAATCAAAGACAACTGCTTCATGAGTTTTCTCAAAGTCTATCCTGTCTAGGAGGGGAAAAAAAAAGAGGCAACTGTGATAGAAGAGGGAAATAATGTGGTGTTTGGATTCTGAATCTGTCAGATTTCATATCCTACTCTGACTGTGTTCGGGGGACCTTAGACACTCTGCCACTTGTTATTACCTTGAAGACTTCAAATCAGCCACTTGGCCTTTAGTGGCTTCAATTTTCTCATCTTCAAAATAAAATGATTGCAATTCAACTCCCTACAAGTCATTTTTCTTATATTCAATATGAGTGAATTGGATGTTGATCTGAATTCCCTTCTATCTCTTAGTCTAATGAGTATGTAAATACTCATAAAACACTTCTTCTTCCTCCTAGGTTGTCAATTCCATGAAAGAGAGGTCATATATTAATTATATTTCTATCTATTCCAGTGCATGGCACGGTGCTTTGCACAGAGTGTGTGATTAATAAAAGATTGTTAAATTGATGCATGGATAAATGAATAAATCTAGTCCAGTACCCTCATTTAACAGATGAGAGAACTGAAGCTCAAAACCTTCAAGATCTAATAGTTAATGTCATTACCAAAACAAAAGTAAATCAAGAAGTTTCCCTTTGCTGATGATGAGACAAAACATTCTATGTAATAGAACTGGTTGAATGGCTAAACTTAAAGGAAAAATAACGTTTCTGTGTTAATTTGGAAAGATGGCCCTAGAAGCAATCTTCAGGAATCTGCACTTGAACTTAAGCTTTTTAACATTGTTACCAACTACATGAATGAAATGTGCAATTGATACAAGGTTGAGGATGAAAAGTAGCAGCTTGAAAACAACTGGGATTCAAAAAAGTGCTTGACACACTAGTATGTTGGGCTGAATTGAAAAAGATGGAAAAAACAGGTAATATATACACATAGGTTAAAATAAAACGTACACAAGGTTAGACTTTGCAAAAAATATATATATATATATATATGGTTGATGCAGTAGAAAGCAGCCGTATCATATGACAGCCCCAAAAGCTAATGCAATCATAGTTTCTAAGAGCAGCCTAGTGAATCAGGAGATGTTGTATATACCTGAATGCTTGCTTGCTTCTAGTAATGCTGAATAGGTGAATCACAACTCCAGAATTGTGAGCTATATTAAGGCTAAAGCCAATCAGATGACCTCATGATTATTAACACTAAAAAGCTGAGCCAATGCGAGGAGGGCTTGGAGTAGGAAGATATTTAAGGAGAGATGAAGTGGCCCAAGATCATAAAAGTTAAGGCCAAAGCTTCCATGCTGATTAGTAGTGGTATTATGTCTGTGAGTAGCTCCTTCACTGTCAGCCTGTGTGATAAAGTTAGAAATAGTCATAAACACACAGCTAATGTCCAAGATTTTGAAGGGTGAAAGTCTTCTTGTTTTTTTTTTGTTTGTTTGTTGGTTTGTTTTACCATATCAAACCATCTGGATTATTGTACTTACTCCTAGGTGCTGTATTTTAAAAAGTTACGTATATTGCCAAGCCAGAAAGCACTCAGAGTAGTACAACTAAGTTTCCAAAAGACTGTGAGATCATCATATAAATAAAAAAAATCATTAGACTAAAAATGCTTAGTTTCATGGATAAGATTTAAGTCATGACATCAAGTATTTAAAGGATTGTTATGTAAGAGAAGGGTATGAAATGTTCTGCTTGACTCAAGAAAACACTATTAGGAACAACGGATATATATTGTAAAAGGGTCAATTTAGATTTGTTATATGGAATGATCACACAATCACTAATGGTTAGAAAAGGAGAGAGTGGGAGAGAGAGAGAGAAAAAAGGGAGAGAAAGAGGAGAGAGAGAGAGACAGACAGACAGACAGACTACCTCTATAGGAAATGATTTTCTCCTACTAGCCCTCTTCAAGTAAAGGGTTGCACAAGCAGGTTTGGGAGATAAGGTATAGAGAGGACACCTGATCACAAACAAGTTGGAATAGGTATCTTCTGAGATCTCTATGGTTTCTGGCAAGTGAATTCTCCAACATGAAGAAGGAGTCTGCTTGAGGCAACTTAAAATGGTTCATGGGAGCTAAATTGTAAGTTTTCAATGTAAGCACTTTTACATCAGGAGAGTAGCAAACATTACAAATCAAAGCTTGATTTAATATTTTTCCATTGTCTAGAGTTAAGAAAGTGATACAAAAATATTAATGATGCAAATTAAACTTGAAAATGTCACATGATTTTTTGTTAATATTTATTAGCACATGCCTGGTAACTTACAAGAAGGGTTAAGTGGTCAAAAAGAGAGGAATGGAAGGATTTTGATTCTTAGTTCTGTGCTTTTGTCCACAAAACTATGCATCTTACTGGAGTTTGAGGAAAAGAAATCTGCCTAGTAAACCATCATGTTGAACAAAAAATTTTTTTCACCTTTATTTTCATATCATTGAAATAATCGCTTTTTTCCCTTAAAAATATTGTGGGAAATTTCATGAAGTCATTAGCCCCATTTTTTCAGGAGCTATTAATCTACTTATTGTAGATGTAGAGTGTGATACAGTAATGAAATTTTAACTTTCTCTGTATCTATATCAATATAGATATATGTATGTATAAAACCTGCAATTTTCTTGGTATAGGGAAATTATGGTGAAGGCAATTTCCTCTACCAAAGTAGGCCAGAATCTTTTCTGCAATGTATTGTCTTAGAAAGTTCCCTTAAGAACTGAGACATCAAGTGAATTAAACAAGGTCACACAGTGACCATGTGTCAGAATTGGAAGTGAAACCCAGGCCTTCTTGTCTTTAAAGACAGTTCTCTAGCTACTATTCCATGCTGCTTTGTTTCTATGACTATGATCATTTATATCAATACTTTTTGTGGCAGCTGAATAAGACACAAAATGAATATCTATCAACTGGGCAACAGTAGAACTAATTATACATTTTGAATATAATGGAATATTTTTATAACGTAAGAAAAAAATGGGAAACTTGGCAGGAATGCTAGTTGTGACAGTAGATAGAAGGCTTACAGTCAGGAAAATATCAGTTCAAATTTGACCTCAGATACTTAGTAGCTGTGTGATGTTGGGCGAGTAATTTAACTTTGCTACAATTTGCTCAACTGTAAAGTGGGAATAGGAATAACATTTATCTTAGATAATTGCTGCAATAATTCAATAAGATAATATTTTTAAAGCACTTAGCACAGGTGCTTAATAGATGTTTATTTCATCCATCCAAGTGAGGCAAAATAAAATAAACAGAATTAGAACAATTGATAAAATGACTGTAGTAATGTAAAGGAAATAATGAAAGACATCAGAACTCTACTTACTGCAGTGAATAAATATAACTGCCCTGAATTATTATTAAGGCAAATCTGCCTTCTTTGTGTTCAGAGGTGGCATATTATAAAGTATGAAAGATGTATGTGGATCATGGTTCACATTCCATTCAACTATCCACAAGAAAACCATAGACCCCTTGGATATCTGTCCTGTTTCTGCTTCTCTTAACTAGGAACTGTCAGCCTCTGGATATAATCTCCAGGAATCCTTCCAAGTTTGCCCTCCCCGCTCACTGCCATTTCCATGTAATACACTAAATTCTGGAATTCTGCTCTGTGACTAAACTGTTTTGATTGATGACTAAATGTGAAGTCAAATAACTCGCTATATATAGCTGGCCCTGTGCCATGATTCAAATCCCATCCAAATAACCAATAAAACTAGTGCCTTCCCATTATGTTACTATCTGCCTGCTGCAGATTGTATACTGCACTCCCTTTGCACATATAGCTTTAGGAATAGTTATTCACCCAAAATTATTGGAGAAAACATTACATTCCTTTGACCTTTGAGGGTACTTACCAAGCCCATGACTTTTAAGAACAAAATTCCCTTATATCATCACCATTCTTTTGTTGGTGTTTTGCCCCCATTAGAATATGCATTTCTTTAGGATAGGAACTCTCACTTTTATTTTTTTTAAATCTCCAGTAACTAATATAGTGGCAAATTTATGCTTGACACATTTTATTTCTCTTTCTTTTTCCATTTTATCTTTCTTTTTCTTTTCTTTCTCTCCTCCCTCATCCATCCTTCTTGCTCTCCTTCCATTTGTCATTCCTTCCCTCTTGCCTTTCTTCCTTTCTCCTTAATTTTTCTCCTTTTTTCTTCCCCTGTCCTCCCCATTCTTCCTTTTCTCCTTTTCCATCCCTCTTTCCTTTCTTACTCCCTCCCCTTCTTTCTCCCTCCCTCCTTTCCTTCCTTTCTTCCTCCTTCCTTCCTCTCTCCCTCTTCCTTTCCCCCTTTCTCCCTTCTTCTTTCCTTTCCTTTCCTTTTTTCCTCCCTCTTTTCATCCTTCCTTCCCTTCATATTTCTGTCTCTTCTGTCTGTCTCCTTTTTTCCTTGTCTTTCTCCTTCCTTCCTTCTTTCCTTCTGGATTTTCCAATAGCTGACTCTACGGCCTTGAATACATCAATTCTATGCTCTGGATTTCTGTTTTTTCATCCAGGAGTTGAATTCAGGGGTGGGGGAACCTGTGATCTTGAAGCCACATGTGGCCCTCTAGGTCCTCAACTGAAGCCCTTTAACTGAATCCAAAGGGATTCACTTGAGGACCTAGAGGGCCACATATGGTCTCAAAGTCACAGGTTCCCCACACCTGGATTAGATGATATTAGTAATCTCTATGGTATCTATGATTTTATTTCATTCTGATATATATTCAGTTTTCTGACAGCCTGCACAACAAAACTATTATTAGTACTCTCAGATTTTCAAATTTTGTATATCTTTATGAAATATATTGGCCTTACTTGTAAAAGAAAACTGGCTACTGGTTCTGTGTTCCATTCCTGGGATGTGGAGAAGAATGTGTGACCATCAGTCTCTCAAACTTTAGCCACATCTGTTCTATGTTTTCCCCCCACATTTTATTACCTAGTCTCCTAGCATCCTGACTTATTTGCCCATAAATATTTTGAAATGATTAACTTTCATTTCCTTCCTACTTTACATAGTATCTTATCTTCTTTTTTTCTCTCATCTTTAGTGAAATTTCACCTCTCAAAAGAGTGGAACATGAATTTATTTTTGCAAAAGTTAATACCATAGATAGATCAGCTCTATATCATAGCTGTTCACATAAATTGAGTCTTGTATCAATCAAAAGATTCCATGTCACAATTATATATAGCCATGAATTTATATAAAGCATGCAAATTATTATGACCAAGGGACATACCAGGTGAACTGGGGGTATGTTTGCTGACAATCCTTCTTTGTGGAATATATTTTGACAGCCAAAATTCTAAGAGTATATCTTAGTTCTTTCTTCCCACTTCTGGTTAATGATATATTAATTTTTATTTTCCTTTTTTAATTGAAATTTTGTGTGTATGGTTGGAAAGTTCAGTTGATTACAACCATGACTGTGATTTGATCATATACGCCATCTGAAAAAAAGAAAAGAAAAAATTATTTCACAATGCTAATTTGTGTAACTTTACTTATTTATGTTGTATGCATGAACTACTAAACGAATCATTGTCTGTATAATAAGTGTTGCACAATGCTACTTTTAAAAGAATGAGATAAAGAAAATTTACATTTGAACATTTGCTTAATTAATATTTCACCTATTAGCTATAGGAAGTCATAGGAGTTTATTGAATGAGAAAATGACATCATCAATAGTAATGTTTTAGGAAATTCACTGTGGCAACTATATGGAGCTCAGAAAGGGGAGAAGAATTTAGAGAGGAGAGGGATAGCTTAAAGATTATTTTGATACCTAACTTTTGAAGGCTTATCCAGTGTGGCCAAAGTTATATGAACAAAGAAAAGGGGATAGGTGAGAAAGATATTGTGGACAGAGATATAGTAAGATTTGACAGTTGTTTAAACGTGGTGATCAATTTTTCCTTGAGTTCAAATCTCATCTCAAACACTTGACACTCACTACTGCATGATCTTGAACAAGTCACTTAATCCCAATTGTCTCATCCTGGATCATCTCCAGTCATCATGATTAATATCTGGTCACTGAATTCAGATGGCTCTGGAGAAGTGAGGCACCATGTCTTGTTCAAGCTTTCCTGCTGGCCTTCTGGGCTGTCAGCAACATCTGATCTGTTATCCTGCTGTCAATATGACCTAGGTTTTCATGTTTGCAGACGTGTTTAGAACTGAAAAAGGATAGGGTCACAGGCC
>CM053769.1:234951740-234986818 GCA_028658325.1 Potorous gilbertii
GGAGAGACAGAGAGACAGAGAGAGAGAGAGACAGAGAGAGAGAGAGAGACAGAGAGAGAGAGAGTGAGAGAGAGAGAGAGAGAGAGATTGTATTGGCTTAATAGTTTTAAAGATGCCATGTATCCTGGCTATTTCCACTCATGTTGTAGAAGATCTGCACAGCCCTCCCTCACTAAGAACAAAGTCAAGTACAAGTCATGTCATTATTTCTCTGATGATATGATCTTCTTTGCCAATGAAGGATGAACACACACACACACACACAATAATCAGAGAGGACAGCAACACAGAGAACATGAATGACTAGAAAGATGATTATCCTTATCCCCAGAATAGTAGTCAAGTAAAAGTCCTGTAAAACTCAGTCTCATTCAAAATGAAAAGATGGCAGGTAGGACTCTTGTGTACCATTTGCTACCCTGGAATTGAGACTCTACTATGAAAGGGGTACCTGCATCACCTACGTTGTGATCATAGGTAAGAGGCTGGTGAAAATTTCCTGGTGACATTAACACAATACGTGAAGGCATAATAATCTCCCCTTAATTATTTTTAGTGTTGTTTGAGTTTTCCTCAGCATAAGATTAGTTAGTGGGAAGCAATTCAAGGAGAATCCCTTTTCACTGTAGCAGTGATTACAGCGTGTACTATTTGATAGAGCTCTACGAATCCTTTCATAATGGTCTTGTGTATCACTGAATCATAGAGTTGTAACACATGAAAGATTATGTACTTCCATCCTCTCATTTTACATATTAGAAAATGAAGCTCCAGGAGTGGAACTTATTTATCCAAAAAGAGACAATATTCCTAATATCCATCAATGTATAATGCCGTACTACCTAGATGAGAAAAATGAATTAAAGTACCAATATTCACTTGAAGGAGCTCCAGAACACAAAGTTATCACAGAAGTCAGGATTTATCTAACATCTAAACATGGTCAAGAAGCATTGTGAGGGCTAGAGGGAGAAGATTATTTTGACATTTAAAATACCGCTAATGTATTGTGAATATAAAAGCAGTTTACAGATGTGAATCTCTAAGGAGAAAATGGATTGGTCTTAAGAAAAGCATGAAAAAAGGACAAGGATAATCTGGGACTTTATGATCACAGTGAAGTGCTAGAAAACAATGTTAATGTTTTAATGCAATTTACAAAATATTGCTATTACTATTGTCATAACAAAATCATGTCAGGATGATGTTATAATATGCTTGGGGATAAAATCTGTTTAGATGTCTGTTTCAAGTGGTATATCAACAGCTCTGAGTGATTGTAAAATAATATTCCCAAAATAACCTGTTTCACTAATGGGAAAAGTTGATCAGTAGAGTAATTCTTGGAAAAAGTTTAGAATAGATTTGGATGTGGAAAATTCTTTTTTAAAAGGCATTTTTATTAGTGAACAGTTTTTAAATGGAAAATGAAATCTTTCAGAAACAGATTTTTGTATAGAGCAAATAGGGATGGCTCTATTAAACTATCACAATACGTTGATCTTCATTTAATGGTTTTGGAAAAAATAAATTATATGATAACTATATGATATAGGCAATGATACATTTGATGGGACTCACAGCCCTTTCACTGTGTGGGCCTCTAAGGAAAATGAGCTGCAAGTTCTAAATAAATGAAAGTGCTTCATGGAAAGATGTAATTTTGCTTTTTATTTTATTTATAAGTGATATAAAATCCCATAGCATTTGGATAATACCTTTGCAAATCCAGCCTAAATGATGCAACAAAATTTTTGTAGTAAAATAAACTATAAATACCCCTGAGAGAAGAAAGTGTCAATGACAATATGTTAGTCTTAGAAACAAAGATACAGGTGGTGTAGTATAGAGGAAAAGAACTCTTGTTTTGGAATATTGAGAATCCAAGTTCTACTCCTGGCCCTGTCACTTACAATAATAGTCATTCAGTCCTAAAAAAATGATTAAAGTTTCCATCCTCAGATTCCACATTTATGAAATGAGGGACTCAGACAATGTGACCTCTGAAGTCCCCTCCAATTCTAAATCTATGACGGTATAGCTGAACCATTGTGAAAGAGATTTTATAAGTGAAGAGGAATTTACTACTGTTGACTTCCATTGACTGAAGTCCAGGTGTTTTATATTTCACTCATCCTCTGTGGTTCTCCAGTATCCTTACGGAGGGGAGAGGACAGAGTGGAACTGAAGGTGTCTAATCTCTCCCATTACCATAGAGCAACAAAAATTCCCAATTGTTATGGATCCTCTGCAACCTAATTCAGTTCACTTACAGTCAAAGTAACCTTACAAAAGAATATTAAATTTAAAGCTATAATAATAACAAATATACAAATATTTTCCCCCAAACATGTGAGGCCTAATCACTCTTATACCACACAAAAGGGATTAGATTAGTAGGTTAGCTCAGTTCCTATAGAGAATAATTCTCTCAGCTTCCAAGTTCAGAACTTGCCATGGGCTTTCATTCTGGCACCATGTCTTGTTAAAGCTTTCCTGCTGGCCTTCTGGGCTGTCAGCAACATCTGATCTGTTATCCTGCTGCCAAGAATACTATGACCTAGGTTTTCATGTTTGCAGACATGTGTTTAGAACTGAAAAAGGATAGGGTCACAGGCCCTAATGGGGAAGCAAAAGGGGTCACCCTTTCCCCACACCCTATTCATTATATCATGCCCAAGTTTCATGCGAACAGGACGTTTATCCCTCAAGACAGAGAGAGGGAGAGACAGAGAGAGAGAAAGAGAGAGAGAGAGAGAGAGAGAGAGATTGTATTGGCTTAATAGTTTTAAAGATGCCATGTATCCTGGCTATTTCCACTCATGTTGTAGAAGAGCACAATATACGTTCTCTCAGAAGCAGGTCCAACACTGGTGCCTCCATTTCAAGTAATGTGGGCATGCATCAAATCTCCATTACAAGTCCTAGGATAAATCTAAGAGTTGGTGATTTTTTTTTTCAGAAACTTTTTACACACAGACACACACACGCACACACACACACACACACACACACACACTCAGACAGAGAGGGGGTGCGAAGGAGGGAGAGAGAAAAAAGAGAAAGAGCAAGCACTTCTCTATTTCTTGATTCCACAGGATGAGCCCTATGTTGTGCCCCTCTGCATAGAATTCTTTATTCTAGAAATCGTTTTCATCCAGCTTCACCTAACTTATTTGTCTTGTATTGGAACAAGAGAAAGTGCATTTCACTTTTGTCTTCCAAGTTGGTTTCTGTACCAGTAAACATGCATCTCTTTAACTTACAAAACTGGATAATGGACCAAAAACAGCAAATTTGGCCATTTATGATAGGTTAAACAAAAGTGGGAAGGTGGAGGTACTTCACTCTTATTCTAAAAGGGGAAAATGGCAATAACAAAAATATACAGAAAGAAGGAAATCTCAAATAACTGTTGTGAGTGGGATAAATTTGTCAGACACAATGTTTAGATGATTCTGAAAGTGTGAAGCAACTGCAGCCCCATTTTCTGATGTTCATATTTTCAGAAAACTCCTAAAGAAAAAATGTTAGGGGAAAATGTCTGCCTATTTGTCCATATATCTGTCTATACATACACAATGTACGTATATTTATGTATGAATATATATGTATTTATACATATATATGTGTATGTGTGTGTGTTGTCAGAGGGAGGGAAGGAGGGACAAAGAGAGACAGAAGCAGACAAAGACAAAGTCTCCAATTTTTGTGTAAAGAACATGAGAGATTTCCTTTCATATCAGTGAAATGAGAGGTTTTCTTTCCTATCAGTGCATATATACTAGTTATTTTTGCTGTGAAAAAATAACTGATATTCTTATTTGTCTTCTAATGTGAACATTCTATATACTTGAAGGACTCGTACTGCAAAGGGAAAAAAAGTTAACTTTGGTTGAATATGTCTTAAAAGTATAACAAGGAAATTAATTTCCAGTCTTTCTTTCTTTCCTTGAGTTTTCACATACTAACAATCACATTTATTGATTCTCTCACACACACATATATATTCCCATGTATGATATGTGTGTGTGCATGTATCCAACTCCCCCACATACATGCCATGTAAATGCTTGAGGACAATACAAATTTTGTCTTGTATTCCTATCCCCAAATGATTGGCACATAGGTGATCAATAAATGCTTGTGAATTGAACTGAATTTAATGTATTGTTTGCGGTTCAAACATATTTTGATCACACATGTGCATTAGTAATTTCTGATGATTTTATTTAATTATATGCCATATGTTTGTTTTACTATACTAAATACCTTGTGATACATTCAAGAGATGATTAGAAGGATGACATGATATTTTGCTTTAGAGTTAATGGAGCAACATTACATTTTACTGAGAAAGTGAATGAATGACCTTGTCAGATTTACACTTTAGGAAAATCATTAGAGCAACTGGTGAAGGGTGGCTTTGATTGGGAGACATAAGGCAGAAGAACTTTTTAGAAGTCTGTTGCAATATTTCAGGTGAAAGATGATGAGAGCATGATCTCAGATGGTGGCTGAGTGAGTGGAGAGAAGGGACCAGATATAAGAAATATTGTTGAGACCAAAATGACAAGATCTGGTAGCAGAGTAAGAATTGAACATTGTCAATAACATCTTGATTCTGAATATGTTTGCACCCAGAAGAATTAAGGAAGTTTGGAATATGGGTAGGTCTGGGAAGAAAGATAATGTAATGAGGAAAACAGGCAGTATGATGAACAGAGTATAACTCTTGCAGTCAAGTAAACCTGAATTTGAATCCTGTTTTAAACATTAAGTGTGTGGTGCTGGAAGGTCATTTAGAAATTCTCAGTCTTTTTTCTCATCTGTATAACGGGAATAATGACAATATTTATTGCATAGACTTTTTGAGATATTGAAATAGAATATCTGTAAAGCAATTTGCAAACCTTGGAACACTAAATACATACAATAGAAATGTATTACGAGGATTGCTACCATTGTGAAGTGGAATGATAGTGTGCAATGCATCTTAGCATACTCCAGTTGGTTAATCACACATCCATTGAATTCAGGCATCCCACTTTGGAGAGTACCATACTATCATAGATGCCTGTCTTGTGTAGAGAGAATATCAACTTTGGGTGATTCCTAAACTGAAATTCCTGTTTAATGGATTAATATATAGGCATCTTCATTTTGAAAGCTTTAATCCAAAGGAATTAATTTCTAATTAGAGAAGATTTTCTGATTCCTCCATATGACACAATGTAGGTAATCAGGTATACTAACTTATAGACTACAACTTAAGTAATCTAAAATGAGCCTTTGCATTTACTATGGTTCTTTGTGTTGCTGCTCAAAAGAAATTTATTCTTCCTGGATTGGATTGAATGTACCACATTTCTAAAATGAAGTTCTAATCCAGTTAACATTATGTTTGTCACTGCCTCCCCCTTCATTGTCACACATCTTTAGCATGGAATATATAAACTTTCATGTCTAAAAGATTGAGCTGTGAACTGCATGGTGACTTCTAAATATGATTGTGGCTAAAGAGATCAAAATATAATTCATTTTACAATGATTATAGTGAGTGCTTGCTTTGACTAATGGCCTTGGCCACTGCTTCCAGATCCTGCTGGCCGTCAATAGCTTGGTATATTTATCTCATGAAAAAGACAAAATTTTGGCTCAAATTCAGCCACCCCATTGATCTGTCTGCTGCTATTAGTGCTTCTGAGCTGTCAGTGACTATTTCTATGGCTTCAGGTTGTGCTTCTTGGAACTACTGAGTGTGGCTTTTGTCCTTATTCTTTCAAATCACCCTTCAACAACTGGCTTGGCATTGGAAGCTCATTCCTTTTCTTCAAAAGGTCAATCAAATGAATACATGTAAACAACAAGATGGCTCAAATGCTGATGGACTAAATGAATCCCATGCCTTGTCCTTTCCTTTGATGTGATCTTCTAAGTTTAATCTTTAGCAGATCTTGATTTAGATTCTGTAACTGTCATTTACCTCTGTGATCTAAGTCAAGTCACTCCCCCTCAGTTTATTTATTTGATTTTCCAATGAGATTCTTGTCATAGTCATCTGTAAGGTCCTTTCCTCGGATAATTCTTATGAACTTATTTTAACAGGAGTAAACTAAAAAGAAACTGTTAAAGATAAGAAATGGCCTACTTCATTCTGATAAATGATAGCTAGATATGTAGATAGATAAACAGAGAGACAGAGATAGGTAGATAGATAGATAGAGAGAGAGAGAGAGAGAGAGAGAGAGAGAGAGAGAGAGAGAAGATAGATAAAGTTGGTAGATAGATAGAAATCAAAGCCATGCAAATATTTGTTTCTTTTATAAGTTTTAATTTTTTCTTGATTTCCCGTTTCTTAGCAGTTCACATGAATTTAAGGATACAGCAGAATTCCCCTGAAAATGAAGTCTGAGGTCAGGATAACCCACATCACAGATGGTATACTAGAGAAAAGCACACCAGATCTCGAATCCAACATTAGAATGAGATTCTTCCTTTGGAAAGCAATTTCTTTTGTAGAACCAAAGAATGGATTTTGAAAGTTTAGACACACTCATTAAAAAAAAATGCCTGAAATACTCTAGGATGCATTTTGGCTTTCCAAAGAGCTTTCTAAAATGACAAGCATTAACACACACACACACACACACACACACACGATTCCTTAAGACAAACACAATCCTCATCACTCTCTATTCTCTTGCTTTACCTTTGGATCCAGAGACTGGTTTGGAATATAGCCTCTAACATTTGTGGGATATAGGACAATGGGTAGTATATCTACCTCCATGAAACTCTCTTTCCTTAACTGTAAAACTAGAGATAAAAGTACCCTATAATTTACCTCACAAGTTGTGTGTGTGTGTGTGTGTGTGTGTGTGTGTGTGTGAGACTATTGAATGGCATAATATTCATAATTTGTAAATTTTGAAATTCTTCATCTCAGCTTTGTGTTTAAAGAATTGTCTTTTATAAACATGAAGAAAATAGTGGCAGACATTTCAAGTTCCAAGACTTGATCCAGAGAGTTCCCTGAATTCATGGAAGTAATGGTGACAAAGAGCTACCATTACTTTATCAAGAAGAGTTTGTTCTGCTTATTTCATTTATCTTTTCTTACTAAACATAAAGTTACTAAATTGGAGATCAGGAGAATGTTTATTAGAATCATTAATCTAGACTTTGTTGCAGGATTTGATATTATTTTTATTAACAACTTGAACAGAGATATAATACCATAAAGCTGATAAGGAACTGGTTAAAATGTAAAACTCAAAAAAGTAATCATTAATGTGTTTGGAAAAAGGTCTCCAGTGGAATGCCCTAGGTATCTCTCTTGGACCCTATACTATTCAAGTGTTACTAATGATTTGGACAAAGGCACATAGTTGACATTCTTATCCAATGCAGGTTATAGGCAACCAATTATTCATTCAACAAGCATTTATCAAACATTTATGTTCCAGGTACTTTGTAATGCCTAATTCGTTAATTTGTAATGCGTAACTCATTAAATATTCATTAATTGCTTGCTATGTGACAGATACTTTGCTAAGTGTTGGGGATACAAAGAAAAGACAAAATAAAAATTTTTATTCTCAAGGATCTCACATTTCAAAGAGAAAGAAAATATGTAAATATCTAGATATATACAAGATACATAAGAATTTGTGAAAAATAACCTCAGTGGAGAAGATATTAGCAGTCGGGGGATGAGGAAAGGCGGCTAGCTAAAGGTGGTGTTTGAGCTCAGTCTTAAAGGAATCAAGGCAGAGGTTGGGAAGGAGAGCATTCCAGGCATAGAGGACAACCATTCAGAAAGCATGGAGATGGATGATGCAGTGTAATGTGTAACAGTCACATAGCAAACAGGAGACAACAAGTTAGTCAAGGCAGCAGGCTCATAGAGAATGCAGGAGGGAATAAATATAAGAAAACTAGAAAAGTTCCAAGGGGTGAGGTTATAATGAGCCTAAATGGCAAACAAAAGGCAATAATTGATCCTTGAAGTAATAGGGAGCCACAGGAATTTCTTGAGGAGAGGGATGGTATCATCCGTATGCTTTAGAAAAATTACTATGGCAGATAAATAGGAAATGAGAGTGGGGATACACTTGAGGTCAGAAAAAATACTTAGAGGCATAGTACAATGAAACAAGTTTAGGAAGGACAGCTAACACAAGGGTGTAAGAATATGAATCCAAATCTTGACAGGTTAAAAGATTATTTACTGCTTCCATCTAAAGGTAAATCTAAAGGTAAAACCCTTTTGTGAATTGTCTTCTCGTTCTTAGAGAAAACTTTACAAGACATGAAAATATTCCTCAACTTCTAGTTGGACAGTAACCACTAATGAGAAGTCAACCTGAGTTTTTGTTTTCTGTAGTTGATGACTATAGATGATGACGACTGCTGTAGGTCATGTAACTTGTACTTGTGTTAAAAAAACATAATCAAACATGAACAGAGTATTCTTTTTGCTTATGAATAAGTAAAACCTAACCAAAAATCAAATGCTTAACACTCCTGTACCTGATTTATACTAGGCAGTTATTAAATATAGAAAAGTTGTACAAGATGAACATCAAATTTTGCCTCTGTGGACTGGGATTCCTCATCCTTTCCATGAGGGAGTGAAACTAGGTGAACTTTGAAATATTTTCTAGTTCTAAATATGTTGAATAAAATAAAGTAACAAAGTCAAGTAAGAAAGGGTGAAGTAGATTTAAATTCAAGTTCTGCCTTTTAGATATATTATGTCCATGTATTTGTATGACAATGGAGAAAATCCTTAATATCTGAACACTACCAGGCAGTTGGCAAGACTTACAAGTTATAGCTGGGTTGCCATTTTGCATGGGTTAAAAGTTTCCACAGAGCTACCTATATTTATGATTTACTTTTATCTGAAAAAAAGTTCCAACCAATAAATTAAATAAATATTTATCTGAGACATTTGAACTTGTTTTACTGCAACTGGTGAAATGTTATATTCGTGTATGAAATTGTCGAGCATGAAGACATTTACTGTGGACCTTGATTTAATAATAATAATTATTAATAAATTAACACTTATTTTAACGAGCAGTCATGACTTTGCCATAATTCTGATGCTATCTCATAGACACATTGCTCCACTAAGCAAATACTGCTGATCTCTGAAGCTCAGATTTTTGTCCTTCAGTCATTTCAATTGTGTGTGATTCTTTGTGAACCCATTTGAGGTTTTCTTGGCAAAGAAACTGTAGTTTGTTATTTTCTTCTCCTGTTCATTTTACAGATGAGTAAACTGAAGCAAACAGGGGTAAGTGACTAATCCAGAGTCACCTAGCTAGTAAGTGCTTAAAACTGTATTTGAACCCAGGAATATGATTCTTCCTGACTCCATGCCTGGCACTCTATGCACTGTGCCACCTCACTCTCATGAAGCTGGGATACCATACCAAAGAAATCACAGCTCCAGTCTCTAGTCCCTGGTTAAAAAATAAGTAATGTTTAAACAAAGAAAAATCTGAGATGGTACAAATGAAAGAGAAAACAGTGTTGTAATTGGGACACCTAGATCTAAGTCCCATTTTCTCTGATAAATTATTGGAGCAAGCCACTTCCCTTTTCAATGCTTTAATTTCTTTTTCTGTAAGGATTTGAAGTGGCTAATATCCCAGGCTTCTTCCAGCTCTACAGTTCTACATTTCTATCTCTACTATTTGATAATGAAGTGCTCAAACATCAGAAACAGATAAGGTAACACAATAGAGTATAATATCTTTTGCAAAATGTTCTGCTATTTATGTAATACTGTGGCTCAAAAGGCATCACCAATCTGAGGCCACAGGGGCTGGTGACCTTCATAAATTTCTTTTATTTACCTGTCCTCAGAGGCTGCCCAGGATTCATTGCTCTGGGCTTGCTTGTATCAAGTGGGGAACTTGGCAACTGATGCTTCAATTCCACCTGTATCTCAGATTCATGGGATCAATTCTAATTTTTGGCTTAAGTCTACAGAATCATCCCATTGAAGGAGGTGAAAATGAATTTTTGGGAGGAAGTGAGTGAGTCAAAAAGAGGTGGGAGAAAAAGGTACACAGAATACAAACATGAACCTGCTATGAAGCAGGTAATTTTAATCATACACATGAAAAGAAAGTTAATCATGAAGAAGCATGGAATAATTAAAATCAGTTGAGATACAGAAATCTGTTACATTTGTGATAGCAATGCTTTTTAGCTATTTTGCATTTTAACTCCCCTGGAATAGACTTTTCAATATTTTAAGTGGTCATTTTTCTTTCTCATGGTTTCTCTCTGTTGGTGACTCTTTTCTGCCAGTTCACTTTGATATTGTCACTTTTATTGTTGCTGGTACAACTGCTCTGGTAATTGAAACCAACCTTCTTGGGTGCTTTGGAAACACAGTGGCTGCCATTTGAGTTCTCAAAAGTATGTGCACCAAAGTAGAGGATACTAAAATTTGTCTCAATCTCAAACATGCCCATAAGGCCAAGCATGTGTTGGTTGGTCTAATGAGGGGAGTCTATGGTACCCAAACATTACTCTAGATATCAGAGAGTGATAATTTCACCTTAAGACCAAGAGAAGAAGAGGCATAAAAGGCATGAATTGTCCTTTTAATATTTTCATAGAACTCTGATTCAGCCGTCAGTTAAGTGAACATGAAGGGCCCCTCTATCTAGCATCACCATGACCAGTGGATGCTACATTCAAAATTAAGTTTCAATAAATCTCTTCCCAGGAGAATTTGTCATCACTTAGAACATTTTGTTGTATGAATCATTTCTGTTCAGATTAATATTATATTTGTTCCATGCTAAATACACTACCTTATAATATCTAGTCATTTTTCAAATGATGCATTTAACTAAACTACTTCCTTTCCAAGCATGTAGAACTGAGTAAGCCCAATTTAGAAATTTATTTCTATGACAGTTTCACTTGTATCTTTCCAAATTTTCTATTTCTAACAGTGGCACTGATAAATTCATTTGGGAAGGGCACTATTACCACTTAAGGTGTCAATCTCAAAAATTTAGTAGTGTCCTTCAAAAGAGCTCATTTTATAGTCTGTGGAAAAATTAATCTAGATTAACCTATCCCATTTATAAATATAATGATGTTACAATTCACCATATAAAGTGCAAAGTTCTTACAGCATATAATGCAATTTCCTAAATGTGCTTCTTTCACATTACAAGGAGCCCTAGTTCTAGTAAATGAGGATTTAGTGAAGAAACTGTGTTTACCTTATTTATATCTCATGTTGAATTTTTATCATCTTTAACCCAATCAAGAAATCAATGAATTGATTAAACATTGACCGTTGAAAATCAAGCATTTATGATTTCTCATTGAAGGACATGGAATTCTAAGTAATACATACATACTTAAATATGTACATATTATATATACACATACACATAGATATGTGTATATATACACATACAGATATGTATATATGCATTGTGTGATATATGTGTATGTGTGTGTATATATGTGTGTATGTGCATATACATAAAATCACAGAAATTGTAAGCTATGGTTCAACAACAAAGAACCAGAAACCAAGACAGGACTGTTGAGATTACATACCAAAACATTAAAATGTAAAGAGTGCAAAAAAATCTGTCAAAATGTAGAGTGTGGAAAACTGAAAGCTGAGCTTGTGGCCTAGTTAGCAAGAATTTGCAATTTAAATATTTTAAGTAAGATTTAAATATTTGAAATAGTGTGTTACTACATGACAGTGCTTATCAATCCCTCCCATTTGCAAAGCACTAGGATAACTAATTCCCCTTCTCCTATTATCTTCCCAGATGAAATGTAAACTCCTCCAGGGCAGATTAATAGATTTTGTTTTTGCTTTTGAATTCTCAGTGCTTACTACAGGCCCTGTCAGATAATCAATGTGTAATAAGTGCTGATTGATTAATTGCTTTTTATACTATTTTCATGAATATCATGAAATAGAAAGTTGATTTTAGGGGCATTGACATAGTCATCAGAATCACTAGATAGAGTATTTCTTATGACTCTTCCTTATTTTCTATAATAATATATTATTTGTATACACACACATACACACACACATATTCGTATATAGCTACACATGTCTAGAGAGACAGACACACAAAGAGAAACTTTTTTTGACTTTCACACTTTAACTTTAAAGTTAAACCTTAAACTTGGGATAAACATTGTAAAAATGGACGTCTACTTCAGGAAGAGATTTAGTGTTCCCAAATTTGTATTATCCATTTTTAAGTCCTCACAGTTATTGATCCCTATTACTAAATACCTGAGGTTATAGTCTACTTTGAGATCTATATGTTGCATAATATTCAACAGTGATTCTATCTGGAATCCTTTAGTTCTGTTATAGAGTTTATCATTTGGTTTTCATGATTTACAACTCAATTTTTACTCATTTTTTCTGATTTTTATTAAATAAAATATTTTATTCCCTGTGCAGCATCTTCTACTATATAAACTTATACAAAGGCAATTTCTATTGCCATATGTGCTAATTGATCAAGCAAAATATACTGCAACATGAGCCAGAGATATATAAAGTCTCTTGTAATTTAATCTTAATCTATTTTTGAAATATGAAGACCACTGATTGAAATTAGGAAGTCTATATTTTTGTTGTTATTATTTTATTTGTTAGTGTATCAGTGTAATAAGAATCATCCCCTTGTCTATGGTACTGTCATCATGTGGAAAAGACAGTGGATTTAGTGTCAGATAACATGAGTTCAAATCTTGGTATGTCTACTTATTATCAGTGTGAATTTGGACAATCTAGTTAATCTCTCCATCCCTTACTTTCTTCATCTGTAAGTCAGAACACTGCACTTGGATGAGCTTGAATGTTCTGTCTCATAATCATCTGATTCTTATACAGAAAAAAAATAATCAAATATGATTCACATTTATATAAATCAACCTTTAAAATCTATTCCATTATTTCAGTATTAATAATGTAGAGTGGTATGGATACATGGAGATAAAAATATGGAAGACTGAGGGATAAACATATTTCCCAAAGATATGGTTTACTTTTTAATGCTCATAACCGTAATTCTATCTGCAAAGGACCTTTTTTTCTGCTTAGGATTTTCCTGAGTATTTTAAACCTCATTACTTGCAGTATTCAGGGTTGCTATATTTCTGACAGTGATTTGGGTATCTTGGTTGGTATAGCACAACAAAATATTTTGGATGTTTCCAAATGCAATTCATCCTAGCAATTTTGGGAAAGATGGAAGCAGAAATAAATTTGTTCAATTCAAAATCCCATGAACATGTACACAGAAAATAGAAGGGATGCCACAAATCATTTCTCAGTTACCTAACAATCATTCATCTCTGGCAGGTGTGCTCTGTCATTTACCCTGATAGCTAGATGTGAGAAAGGAATTGCTTTTCTTTCAGTAAAAGATACAGCTAATGAGATTCTACAGGACATCAGGGATAAAACTAGAAAAAGATAGAAAGACAGGGACATGTTCAGAGTGACATTAGCTACACTTATTCATTGACAACAAAATTGATTTCTTACTGCTACCCTTGTTTCTTTTTCTTCCTTAACTTTTTTCTCCTGGATCATTCATTCATTTATTTAGCACACTTTTGTGGACCTCCTGGTAAATAATTCCGCTGACAATAAATGAAGCAAAAAAAAAACAACAGCAGCAACACAGGATCAAACAACTGGAAGGGACTTTACAGGACATTTATTCTAACATTTAGCTGAAGCCTGGACTCTGCACATCATTCTTTTGAATATATTCTAGAAGACAGTTGGTGGTATTTTGGATAGAGCCCTGGGTCTGGAATTAGACAAGTGCTAAATTCAAATTAAACCTCATGCATTTTCTCGCTATGTGACCCTGGGCAAGTCATATACCCTTCAGTTTGCCTCAGTTATCCTCAGTTGTAAGATTAGAATATCATTTATCACACAGGAGCAAATAAAATATTTGCAAAAGAAAAGTGATTAGTGCAGGTGATGGCAAATAGTATATATACATATGTATAGGTTTATTTCCTTTCTCTTCTTCCCTCCCCCCACTTCTACAATATTCCTAACTTGTCAATCCTAATCATTTAGAAAGTGGCAAAAATAATTTTCATGATTATGTTTATATACCTTCATAAATCTCTAGGTAGAATTACTTTCTGGATACAGAAGCAGACCTTCTCATGGTGTGTATAAATTGGCTGTTACAGAAATGGGAATTGTCCTAGTTTGTGGAGATGCCCAGTAAAGTCACACATGGCAATGAGAGAGGGAGTAGGGGGAAAAAGTATAAAAACATAAAAGATAAACTATTCTTATTAAGGTTCATGAGTTCATATTGTGTCACTTTCCATGGATAAACACATCACTGAGATGAAATCCCATAGCCAATGAAGTACCTGTTCCAATGAGACATATATCATGATGATATTGGAAGAATGGATTTGTATATGTCAATTATAACATGTTAGAACAGAAATGTGGCACTGAGTGGTTAGTATTGTGTGAATGTCACTCTAAAATTAAGAATAATACGGACTTTTAAAACTTAAAGGAAGCATAGATGCAATCTAATAGTCGCCCACTCAGCAAAGTCATTTCCAAGACATCTCCGAAAGATAGTCATCGACTTACTGTTTGAATAGTTCCGATGACTGGGACTGGAAATAAGAGCATGTCATATTATAAGGTGATGTATTACATTGTTGGACATTCTTAGTTTTGATTAAATTTTTATTGTGAGCTGAAACTTGTCGTTTTGTAATCCACTTGTTCTAATTTTATGCTCTGGAGAAAGATGCAAAAAATCTGTTCCTACTTCTACAGGAAATTTCTTCAAATATCAGAAGCATCTGGGTTTTTTTCCCTTCAATTTACTTTATTAAGGTAAAAAGCATCTCCAAAATTTCAATGGCTCATTGTATGATATAATTTTCAGAACTTGAAGTATCCTGAATAGCCCACTGCATATTGGGACCATTCTAATTGTTGAAAGTTTGGGAGCACCCAATTTGCTCTAATTGTTAAGAAGATTTTACTTACATTGAGACTAAATCTATCTCTTTGCAAATTTCACTTATTATTTATAGAAAATAAAGTTCAACACTACTTTCACATATCTCTGTAATGATGAATGTGTGACACATGTTAAACAACCTATTCTCCATAAAAAAATAAAAGGTATACTTGACATGTTTTTTAAGTTTAATCTGCATTATCAGCATTTTCCATCAATTTCTTAAGTCTAGACTAGGGTGGGGAACCTATGACCTTGAGGCCATATGTGGACCTCAAGTGCAGTCCTTTGACTGAATCCAAACTTCCCAGAACAAATCCCCTTAATAAAAGGTTTTATTTTGTAAAACCTGTACTCAGTTAAAAGGCTGCACCCAAGCACCTAGAAGGCAATATATGGTTTCAAGATGGCTGGTTCCCCACCCTTGTCTAGATGATAAAACAACAGGTCTCTCCATGTTTTGTAGTATATGCTGATGTCCAAAAGTTCTCACTCAGAAAATTTATGAGGTGTGTCTGGCATTCCACTGCTTGTAATTGTTAGAGATGACTATCATGTCATACCCAAGTCTTCTTTTCCCCAAGCTAAATATTAACCCATCCTCTGATCCCTACGTGACAAAATCAAGAAGATTCTTTATTTTCTAATTGAGATACACTTCATTATATTAGTGACCTTTCTATATGTATCACCAAAATCTGATGAAAATATTCCAGATATAGTCAATTGTATACTACAGTATACGTACTGTATACTGACAATGAAGCTCTCACTTCCTAATTCCTAGGCTAGACACTTTGAATTATTTAGTGCAACCTAAACTAACTTGAATTTTTTAGCTGATATGTTTTACAGTTCATAGAATCACAAGGCAAGTAGAACTACAGCTGGAAGGCATCTCAGAGGTCATCTAATTCAACACCCTAATTAAATCTTGTCCCAACATCCTCAGACTTTTTTCATACCATAAGTTGCACTTATGAATTTGAACTTTTGAATCCATATAAGACTTCAAGTTTATCTCTATTAAATTTTATCATGCTAGTTTTGTTTCATCTTTATAATCAAACGAGAATTTTTGGAGAGGAAATATTAACTGTGTTATGAAACTCATTCCCCAATATTGAATTATGTTTAAATTTTATAAGCATTCCATTTCATAAATATGTTTAGTCACATAATTCTGAAATCTCAGTTACTTCACCAGAGATGTAGCAAAAAGCTGTTGATCTGATCTTTGGATCTGATCATTGAGCAGGATCTGAATCAGCACAGTTCAACTATTGTTTGGTTTACATATACGGAATATCTTCAAGAATAACATTTCACATTGTTTCAGGGAAATCTAGATGAAATCATTTCAAGGACACTCCCCTGGTCATCCAAAGTAGCACCTGTGATTTCATCAGTATAGGCAACACCTGGAGAGGTATCTACCTCTATCAATGAAGATAGATACTATCTCTATAAGTTTCTATAGTATGTAGAATTATAACTCTCTATATAGCGTTATATATGCAACTTAAAGTAATTTATTTAGGACCCAATGATATTAAGTCATTTGCCTATTGTCCCATAGGCAGTATAGGGATAGAGGCTAATAGATTCAGAGCTGGAAGAGACTTACAGAGGTCATCTAATATAGTTTTATAAATGAAGAAACTGAAGCTAGAGGCTTACTGAACGTCAAAGCAGGAAGTGACAGAAAAATGATTTGAACTTGAGTCTTCTGACTCCAAATTCATTATGCCTTGTACTGTGTTTATGTATGTCAGAGATGGGACTTGAACACATTGTTTTTGGCAATGCATAGGAAGGAAGGAGGGAAGAAAGAAAGGAAGGAAAAAAGGAGGGAGGGAGGGAAGGAAGAAAAAATGAAGGAATTGGAATATTTTGAACAATATAAGTATGAGAGAGTAAGAGATGAAATTCCAAGCTGACTAATTTGCTCAGTAAGAAAAGTAAGAAAAAATGCATAATAGGAATGAGTGTGGTTTTTGTCGTACCATAGATTTCCCACAGTATCTTTATATCAAGTGCCAGAATTTTATGTCAGAGGCCTCGCTTTGGCAGACTGTACCATATGGGCACCCAGTATGACTCAGTGGAATTACAATGGAATCAAAATTGAAGTGCTATCAGCTTCCATTGTATCAACATAACCGATTTCCTTTTTTGGACAGACTATATCCATATGGCATTTATAGTCCTAATTTGTGTAATGTAGCTTAACAGTCATATGCATGTTCCAGATATTCAAGACACACTTGTTGAGTAACTCTAGATTGAATGAAAACTCCAAGTTATCTTAAGAACTAAAGAAGCTCAATGATGTGACTATGAAGCATTCCAAAGTGCCATGAAAAATCACAAATATAAATAATATTTCTTCACTATCTTAGTTACCTAGCTATTTATTACTATTACTTAGTCCTTATTTAAAAAGGTTGTGCTATATTTTAATGTATTTAAGACAGCTAAGATTATTATAGAAAATTATTAAAATGAAACATCTTTCACAAATTGTCATATTTTACATATGGATATAGTGTGGGGGATGTAAAATAAATGGATATCTAGAGATGTGAGAAACATCGTTAAAGATTTAACTTTATTCATGCAGTCCCTTGGGGAATGACTTCAGGAAAATCAAGATGGCCCTAGCAACTACCTCCTTTCAATGTTACAATTTTCTTGGCTTACTACCAAGAACAGTGCCTTACATTCTTGCCTTGGATACTCTCCCTTAAGTGCTTAGTTAAGGCATTGTCTTCAATAGATATTGTGTTCCAAGCATTGTGTTTAACATCTGTATTCTCTTTCATTTTCAAAGACTTTGTTCTTCTTTGTACCATGAAAGAATTAGTACAAATGATGGCTCTAATAATGTTCCTCCAGTTTGAAGATTATGATCTTATGATCCTTTTTACCAGGAATTCTTGAGCTTTTTTTATGTCAAGGGTACTTGGACAATCTAGTGAAGTCCATGGATGCCTTCTCAGAATAACTAGATTTTTTAAAAAGTTTATTTCTTGGAATATTTTAAAAATCTAAAATAAAATGCATATGATTACAAAGGAAGCTATACTAATTACATTTATGTAAATGTTAAAGAAGTTTATGTAGCCCAGAATGAGTATCTTTCTTGGCCTATAAGGAGGATACTGAAAATTCACAAGTCTTTGCACTTATAGGAGGCTTTGAAAACCACTAAGTTGAAAATGCTGTGATAGAAAAATAATTTTAAGCTATTCTGTGTCAAATACCATGCTAACCTAGATAAAATACCAACATCCACTGTTAGAAGAAATATAACTAAAAGGGGGAGAAAGAACAAAAAAAGGAAAGAGATAAAAAGGAACAGAGACACGAAAAAAGGAGAGAAGTAAAGGACAGAAGAAAAGGAGGGAGGGAGGGAGGGACGGAGGGAGGTAGAGGGGGAAAGGAAGAAGAAAGAAGAAATTTGTAATTTTGTTTTCAATTCTTGATAATTATCAATATGTCCCATCATTTTATTTGATTTTTCCAAGTACCATGAATAATAATAGCCCTGTTTGCACAGCAAGATCTGTTCATTTTAAGTCTAGAATTGCCTTCAGTAGACTATCTGATAGAATATTATTGCTTTTATTCAAAAATAATGTAATTGTTTCTATTTACAACATGAAGGGAATTAATCAGATATTTAGATATGATGCTGATATTTTCATTTTTGTTAGACATTTAACTGTCATTTTCTTTATTAGTTCGTTGCTAGATTATATGAAAATATAATAAGCTATGCTGAATGGCTTGAACACATTGATTCTGCTACTTGTAGCAACTATAATAGATACATAGTAGCATTAACTATGCCAGCAAGCCAGAATTTCTCCTACTGAGGATAAATCTTAAAGTAAATTTCTTTCATCATCATCTCTGTCTTCAGTATATTCTCTGGGTATTCTATTCTGACTCAGAATCCATAGGTAAAATTGATCAAATCTTGCCTGTGATTACTAAAGTTCAATGTGAGTTAAGACTCTTATTTTGGGAAAGAATTTACCTGAAAAGGACAATATACACTATTTTTTTTTCCTGAATGAGAGATTTCTGATAGCCTATATTCTCCATAATATCACTCCAAAGTCTGAAGGCAATTCATAAGAGCTGTCACAAACAGGCACTAAAATTAGGGCTTCTTGGATTTCCTCTGAGCTTTGTTGACTTTTATTTAGCATACTCTTCAAATAGGTCATCTAGTTTCTCTGATTGTGATAGGCGAGTTCATAAATTAAAAGAGAATAGGGTAAGTTATGGTTGGACAAATGAGAGGTAATTGACTGACAATGAGGGGACAATAAGGAAAAATACCGAAGGATGATCATGACTGTAATGATGACGGTGATGACCATAAAATAGTATTTATAATTCTTATCTTCAGGTATGTATTCAGCAAAGTTTACATAAAATCTACAATTTTTAAAACATCATTCAAGATTAAAATATATTTGACCAATATTGAATTGCAAGAAAGCTGAAAATATATACAGTGTTGCCTCCGAAAGTAAGCTTCAGTTATCCAAAAGTCAATTTCAAGGCATATCTTCATCATTAACCCTGTAAACTTGAGTTTCCTTCCTTCCTCTCATTTTTCACACCTGTAATAAAAGGAAATTGGATCAGATGACATCTAATATTTATGGTTCAATGATTATTTCCATAGTGATATACAATAAATATACAAAGATACCAGGTTGGAATTCTAGATTAGAAGCTACTTCATTATTAACTATATGATTTCCTAATTGCCATTTTTATCATTTTTTTCTTATTTAGATTATCTGGATTTCAGCTGCCATCATCTATAGTGAGCACTGGCTCTATACTTACTCTCTGGTTCACTACAGACTTTGCTGTGAGTGCCCAAGGTTTCAAAGCCCTCTATGAAGGTAAGTTATTTGTTGTTTTATTTATTGTTTTAGCATACTGTTCATATTTTATGGGATTTTGATTTGATGGATAAATAGAGTTTTGACTCTGAAGCCATACTGTTTGCCTGATGAATGTGTTTGTATTAATGTTATAAAACTAGAAATGGTAAGTTATTTCATATGACTTACCAATATGACACGTATGTGACTGGGCTTTGCCGTCCAAAAAATATTTGGATTCTGTAACACAAAATATATTTTTATACTATTCATATTTTTTTCTCTCTCAAGAAAAAAGATTTCTAGATTTAGTGACTTGTATTTTTAGACTTGTAATGTGGTATTTTCAGAAACACCGAATGCCAATTAGAAGCACACCTGGTGTGTGAAATGAGATCTTTACAAAATAATTTACAAGTGTTTTCTAATGTTGAGGACAATTGTTTGGTTCTGGAATGTTTAGATATAGAAGAGTGTTGTTTGGACTTGTGTTTTGTCAAAGTTGAAGTTTGAATTGAAAAATAGTATTCCTAGTGACTGCTTGGTTGTGTGATTTTTCTTTGCCTTTCTATATTTGTTAATTTTGTTCTTAGATGATTAGATAGATGTATAGAAATGATTCTACCCCTTGGTGACTAATCAAACAAATGGATGTTCTTTGATTAAAGCTCAGTATGTGCTAAAGGAAATCATTAATGTGACTGATGTTTGCATTATATAAGGGAATATTTGTTCTATAATTCAAAGAACCCTAAGATATCAGGTGTACAAAAAAGCATGTTTCCCTGGCCTTAGTCATTAGAATTGCATTCCATCAATCTTGAAATTATTTTTCTCATATATATATATATATATATATATATATATATATATATATGTACATATATATATATATACAAACACACATATTAATATATATATGCACATATATACACACACATATTTATGTCTATGTGTGTTATGTGTTAGATGATAGACAGATAGAAGCACTAATTTTTTCATCTTCTCAGCTTTTTGTCTGTCTTTTGGTCCAAATTATTCCAATGTATTAAGGTAACTTCTATTTGGTACTCAGTCATTCAATCTCCTGAACATAGACTTTCTAACAGCTGTTCAAATGAGAGATGTTTTAAGTGTTGTGTGTGCTCCCATTATATAAGCATATAAACTGTTCAAATGGAAATCACAGTGAGATTGATTTAGAGAATATTTTCTTGGGTTGGGTAAACTTAGTCTTTGTTCATTTAGACTATTTCTTATATGTGACAACCATAAGAATGATACCTAAAGTAGAGAGATTTGGGTTTAATCCCATGTAACTAACCTTAGAAGGCAGTGATATTATTTGAAGTCTTTCCCTAGAAGAAAGGACCTATCTCACAAGAAGAATGAGATAAAATAGGAAATTTCCATTTGGCCTCCATCTCCCACCAAGAAGCAACATACCCTGTTCCTGTCGGGTTTTCACCTTCCTCCTTCCAGACTTTTTCTTCTTTTGATGACACATTTTTACTAATTTCCTTGAAAATAATTTGTATTTCCCTAGATTCAAAATTGCCAGTTATAGCTCTGGATATCTCTATACCTAAATATGGAGCTGGTAGGCCTTAAAAGGGTTAATCTCCTTTAAGTACCTTGCTGACAACCAGATATTAATTGAGCAGTGGAGAAATATCACGCTTACTATGAGATTAATGGTTACTGTTGGCTTTCAGATTTGGTTATATCCATCCACTACTTTCTTTAAGCACTAAATCTGTGTAATACCTTTATCATGTAATATCACTAAACTGTCTCCAAGGCAGCCAGCGCACAATGGTTGGCTGTAAAATATGCCTTTCCATGTTGTTCAGAGGAAGAGAGGAGTTAATATATTAGAAATCTGTGCCATTTCTCAATTAGTACAATTAGAATACCCAGCTATCAAAGCAGAAAGCATGCATGTGTTGGTTCTTTCCTTCCTTGTTTCAGGAATTGCCTATAGATAACACGGATGAGGCAGTAGGGATATTGTATAATTATATATGTGCATGTGGTACAAGAGTGTTTGAAAGATAATGTATACTAGGAACAAGCACCATGCGCCTTTGTTAAAGTCCTAACACTATAGGAAGGATTGTTGGTCTTTAATGGGATCTGAAATGAAATACGTGTGAATTATTTTTACCAACACATATTGAGGAAAAACATGTTGTGTTTCTTTGACAACATTCTAATAGACATAAAATACTTAATTAAAGATATAGTTTTGGAATTGGAATCTGGAATACAGGAGTTCAAATTCTGCATCAAATACTTAATGGTTACATCATTCAGGGTGAGTCACTTAACCCCTCTCATTCTCAGTTTCTTCAGTTGTAAAATGTGAATAACACATACCTGTGAGCTGTTATCAAGTAAGACAGCATTTATAAAGGTATGTGTAGACATAAAATCTTAATTATTATTATTTAATCTCTCTAAGTCGCAGGCAACTGGCTAATCTTTATATGAGCTATCATAAACTATAAGTCTTTTATGTACAGTACTACGTGTATGACTATATAACTACATCATGCTTATTGATATGATCTATGTTTATATCTACATACATATACTTACATTTAAGTAAAGACCATTAAAAAATACAAATTACTATTACATGGATGAGTGAAAACATGATGCACTTCCTTGGGGATGTGTCCAGTTATTCCTTTTACCGTGTTAGAAACCTCTCTTCATTTAGCTGAGATTTACTCCTCTCCCAAAAAGACCTCATAGAGATTTGGCTTGCTGGGTAGATAATTTGGAAGAACAAAGTAAAATAAAGATTAAATTCTGAATAGAACAATTAGAGAAATGTGTTTCTCAGGCAGACTGTGCAACCGTGTCTTTCAGGCTATAAGGGTAACCCTCTGTCCTTTTTATTGCTCATATCTCTTAATATAAATCGTCATTTCCTATACATATGCCATGGTTTCTTTTACATTTTTTATTCATGTTCTTTATTTAAAATTACATGTATCTAGGATATCCATATCTGGGTTCTTTCTCTGAGTTACGTAGTGGTACTAGAAGGAATCAGTTGAGAATTATTGAAATTAACTAAACTAATTGCTAACAGTACTTACTATGTGCCAGGTGGCACTGTACTAAGGACAAATGATAAAGGGAAGATAAAAGACAGTCTATAAATGAACATTAGTAGGATTTTAGGATTTTTTATGCTGCCATGGCTTAACCATGACCCTGAATATTCTGCCAGCAATTTTATTTGTACTTTATTTCTTTAAGGAATATTTTCAATAGCATCCATATAGATAATGAGTGAACTTTAGTAGATTTACTTCAAAATATTTCATAAGTTTTATAGATATTTTGAATGAAAAATCTGTCATGACCATTTGATAGTTAGAAAACATTATAATTTTTCTCTTTTTTATTAAGAAGTCCTCTCTTATTTAGATTGAAAGGTTCAGAAAGTTAGGAACATTATCTTATAGGTCTTTGAGTCTTTCACAATTCTCTCTCTATTCTTCCTGATAGATGTGTGTGTGTATCTCTATCTAACTATGTATCTATCTACCATCTATCTTTTTATCTATTTATCTAAAAGCTTGATAGGACCCAATTTGCTTTCCACTTTGAGAGACAAACTTTACTTAATTAATTAGAAGTACAGGAAGGCTAAACCTGGTAGCAAGGTGTTTGTTTGCCTGTAGGAAATGTCCTATACATGAAATGCTATAGAAAAGGATCATAGGAAACTTATCTTTGATCTACTAATTTTCTTAAAATTTAAAAAAATTATTTTGTTAAATATTTCCCAATTATACTTAAAATTTTAAGAATCATTTTTAAAACATTGAGTTTCAATTTCTCTCCCCTCCTCCTGCCACTCAAAGTTTTAAAAATGATTCTTCTGAAAACTGCCTGTTCATATCCTTTGACCATTTATCAACTATGGAAAGGATCTTCTTTTCATAAATTTGGTTCAGTTCCCTAAATTTTTCAAAAACGAAGCCTTTGTTGCAATTCTCCCCCAGTTTACAGTTTTCTTTCTAATTTGGCTGCATTAGTTTTGTTTAGGCAAAAGTGTTTTAATCGCATGTAGTCAAAATTATCTTTTTCTTTTCTTAATACCTACTATTTCTTGTTTGGTCATAAACTAATTTCTTATCTGTTACATTTTTCTTTACTGCCAAAATTTATTTATAATAGCACCCTTTAGGTCTAAATCATTTATCCATTTTGATTTCTTGGCATATAAATTGAGGTGTTGGTCTATGCCTAGTTTCAACCAAACTAACTTCCAATTTTCCAAGTAATTTTTGTCAAATATCGAATTCTTACCACCAAAGATTATACCTTTTGGTTTATCAAGCACTAGATTATTATAGTCTTTTACTGCTATGTGTTGTATACTAAATATATTCTACTAATCCACCACTCTATTTCTTAGCAAATGGCAGATTATTTTGATGATTACTGGTTTGTAACATAGTTTGAAATCTGGAACTGTTAAAGTGGCTTCCTTCTCATTTTTTATTTTTTCTTCTCTTAATAGTCTTTATTTTTTGTTCTTCCAGATTAATTTTATTACTATTTTTCTAATTCTATGTAGTTAATCTTGGGTATTCTGATTGGTTGGATACTGAATAATTAGATAAAATTGTCATGTTATTATTTCTCCAACTCTTTGGATCTGTCTTTATTTTCGGAAAAGATTTTGGTAATTGATTTCATACAAATCCTGAGTTTGTTTTGCCAGGTAAATTATATTGTCTGCAGTTATTTTAGTGGGATTTCTCTCTTTATCTCTTCCTGCTGGATTTTGTTGGTAGTGTGTACAAATGATGATGATTTGTGTGAATGTGTTCTATATCCTTCTAATTGCCCTAATAATGAACAAGATCTTAGCAGTTACATATCTCATATTTCCATATACAAAGGTAAATAATTTAACCTTATTGAGTCCCTTATGATTTCTCTGACATGTATACCTTTTCAAATTTCTTTTGAATCTTATATTTGAAAGTCAGATCTTCTATTCAGCTCTGAACTTTTCATCAGGAATGCTCGAAAGCATCCTCTATTTCCTTAAATATATACATTTTTGTCTTTGAATGATTGCACTTGGTTTAGCTGGGTAGTTTATTCTGGATTATATTCCCAGGTCTTTTTGTCTTCCAAAAATTATATTCCAAGGCTTCTGTTCTTTTGTTTGGTAGTGGCTACATCTTGTTTGACCCTGATTATGGATCCATAGTATTTGAATGATTTTTTTCTTGCAGCTTGAAGTATTTTTTCTTTTATCTTTGAGCTCTAGAATTTGACTATAATATTCCTCTCCTCATTATGGGAACTCTTTGAGGTGATAATCTCTGTATTCTTTCAATTTCTATTTTATCCTTTGATTCTAAGATGTTGGGGCAACTTTCCTTGATAATTTCTTGAAAATGATGTCTAGGGTCTATTTTTGATCATGGTTTTCAGGTAATACAATAATTATTAAACATTTTTTAATGTTTAATGTTTTAATGTTTAATGTTTAATAATTAAAAAATTATTGATATATTTTTCAAGACAGTTGCTTTCTTGAGAAGATGTTTCACATTTCCTTCTCATTTTTTCATTCTTCTGACTTTGTTGTATTGTTTCTTAATGTCTCATGGAATCATTAACTTCCACTTGCCTACTTTTAGTATATATCAAAATATTTTCTTCAATAAACTTTTATACCTCCTTTTATATTTCTCTGATTCTGATTTTGAAGGACTTATTTTCATCAGTGAATTTTTATACCTCTTTTTCCATTTGGAAAAGTATATTTTAAAGACATTATTACCTTCATTATTTTTGCACCTCTTCTACCAAGCTGCTATTTTTCTTAATTTTCTTCCTTTTACTTTCATTTCTTAAGCCATTTTTTTCTCGTTACAATAAATTTTAACTCTTCTAGGAATTATTGTTGTTCTTGTGTCCAAGTCACATTTTCTCTTGGATGCTTTGCTTGTAGTTGTTTTGATTTCATTGTCTTATTTTGAGTTTGTGTCTTTATTTTTCCTGTCACCAGAGTAATCATTTATGGTCAGATTCTTTTCTTATTCTTGGTTCATTGTTCTATCTTATTTCTTTATTTTGAACTTTAAGTTAACATGGGGTTGTCTTTTCAGAATGGGGACTTGGACAGCTCTGTTTCAAAGTTAAAACTTTTTCACACTGCTGTTGTCAGAGGTAGTTCTAGGGATGTGGAAATGTTCAATACTTCCCAGCTGGGATGATCTGGGGAGGGGTGTGGTCACTGCTTTCTTTATCTTTACTTCACTCTTTACACTGGTAGGGTATCTGATCCCTTGGAATTGCAACCGGTACTGCTTTTCAGTGCTCCTCTTCCCTTGGATCTGGAAATAATACTGTTCCTCAAGGTCTCTGACCCCTTGAGCTGGAAGTGATACTGCTTGCTAGGGTTTCCACTCCCTCTTTACTGAAAATTTTCCTCTTTACCCTTAAACTTTGACTAAGAAGTGGGTATAGGCAATGGAGTTGAAAAATGGCATCTGGTCTTACATCAAGTGCTAGCACAGTGGTACTTTGCCATCTCTTTCTTACCAGTTGCCAGATCCCCTTACCATCTTTGGCTTGAGAGCACTCAAAGCTGCTACTGGTTCTGTCACCACAACCTTCTCCCACCAGTGATATTTTATCCACATGGACTTCTATCTAACCTCAACCACATGTCACAGATATCTTTTTTTGACCTGCAAAGTTGTCAGGCATTGATTCTACCACTCCAGAATTCAATTTGAAATGTTATTTTCATTTTTTATTAAGGAAGATATTGCAGAACTCTAATGATTGCTTCTCTACTGTGTCATCTTGACTCCACCCCATTTAATTTTTCATGATGATTAATATGACTGTCTAATAGATTTTAAAAATTACATCTTTTTTTAATTTTTAGGTCCAATTACTCTCCTTCAATTTAGCCACTTTTGTACTATTGAAAATGCAAGAAATAAGCTACCTATTATACACATGAACTGATATAGTAAGAAAAATAAAAGAAAAACATAAATATATGTATACACACATACATATATGCATACATACATGTATATTTTAATCTGTACTCCAAATCCATCAGTTTTCTATCTGAAGTGAATAGCATTTTATACCATGAGTCCTTTGGAGTTGTGGTAAATCATTTTATTAATCAGAGTTACTAAATCCTTCATAGTTAGATTATTTTTATAATATTATTGTGACTTCATAGGTTGCCATTCTGGTAGTTCTAGCTTCATTTCTCATCAGTTTATATGTCTTCCCAAGTTTTCTTTTTTTCTATCCCCTTCATCATATATTATATAACACAATAGCATTCTGTCACATTCATATACCATAACTTGTTCAACCATTTCCTTTATTACCACAAAAAGAGCTATAATAAATATTTTTATACATTGTGAGTCATTTTCCTTTTTCCTTTGATTTTCAAGCACAGTTGAATAGACCTTTGGGCATAATTAAAATGTTCTCCAGAATGCATAGATGAATTCACACCTCCACCAACAGTGTATTAGTGTTCCTATTTTTCCACATCCCCTCTTACAGGAGTCTTGAGATATGGGGAATGTTGAAGTTCCTCACAAGCCAGCTAAAATAATTGATTTCTCCACATTATGTGCCTATTTTTTCTTGAATTTTGTGTTCCTTGTTTATATAGATAATTCTTCCTATATTCTTCCTAAGTAGTAGAAATCCTTTGAGTAAATCTGGTGAAGAGTAAAGATTGCTTCATTTTGAGCCAGGAGATTGCACACTTATGAGATATGTGATTAAACGTTTACTATATAAGTTTTAGTTTCTTATCTTATTCTGGGGATAAATATGAGTTACTATAAGTGAAAGCAACATTCTGTTTTGAGAAGCAAAGCAATTATATAGTGGAGAATGAAGGGGAGCAGGAGGAAATGAGGAAAAGGGCTTGTTGGTCTTTTGTAGTACAAGGAAAAAGTCATCAGCTTTCATTTTACTCAGTCAAGAGAAACAGAGAGGTTTTGGGATTAGGGGAATTGCTTTTAAAAAAAACAAGAAAAAAATAGACATATGAATGACTTAGGTGCCAAAAGGACATTTTTGGGCAAATCACGTTTCTTTGGAGAAGAGCCCCAGGCTGAAGAGAGAGAAGCTTGGATTTTAGATTTTTTCTTATAAAAGCATTGCTGGAAGTGGGTAGGTGCTGAAAAGGTGATAAGAATTACATAGTAGGTTGTGACATACTGAGAAAGCTTCCTCAAATAAATTCCTTAGACAACAAGAAATCTCAAAAGAGCTTTAATCATGTTCTAAATAATCATGTTGTAAATTGTTTTCAGACTTTGTTTTTAGACTACTGTATGAGGCACCACAAAAATCAAACCAAGGCCTGCCATGATGGATCTTATGATTTAAGAAGGACATACTTGGAAGATTATGATACAAATTAATATACAACGCATATATAAGAATTGTGATTGCAGAATTTTAAATTCAAACAAACCTCAGCAACCTTATAGTGCTACCGAAAGACGTGCAATAAAATATTACAAATGTTC
The DNA here is from genome assembly GCA_028658325.1 of Potorous gilbertii. Classification (NCBI taxonomy): domain Eukaryota; kingdom Metazoa; phylum Chordata; class Mammalia; order Diprotodontia; family Potoroidae; genus Potorous; species Potorous gilbertii. The sequence goes on from CM053769.1 coordinate 234,980,289, forward strand.
TGGGAAATGAAGAGGCATAAATGGTGGTGATATGAAGAAAAAAATAATGCACAATTGCCATTTGAGATTCTCATTAAACAATATGTAGAAATTTAACAGAGGGAGAGGTAGGGAAGAGGGACATTTCACAAACTTGAGGGGAAAATAAAACACGAAGGATTAGAGAACAAAGCATGCCATTTTTGTTTTCAAATTCAGTAATGGAGTTTAGCTGACACACAGAGTACATGGAGAGGAATAAAATTACATGAAGATGGAAAGTTACACCGATGATAATTTTGAAAGACCACAGATACCAGGCAGAGGTTGTTGAATTTTGTTTGGTAGATATTAAGGAATCACTAAAGATTTTTGAGCAGAGGAGTGATGTGATAATATCTATGCAAATGATTAGAGCAGAGGTAACATGAAGATTAGTTGGAGTACAGAGAAAATATTATATTGAGAGGCTAAAAATGAGGGTCTATGTTAAGGCCATTGCAATGGAAACATGGAAAGGGACACAAATTGGAACTATTATAAAGGTGGAATGGACAGTGTCATTAGCAAAGATAACATTTTCCCCCATGAGAATAACGTTAACTCCTATATACTATTACATATGATACCATATCTGCTGGTAAATTCCCCTAGCCTATATTATATAGATGTCTTTCCTTTCACAAATAACATATGTCCATATATGTTATAATGTTATTTTGGGCAACTAGGTGGTGCAATGGATAGAGTACCAGTGCAGGAGTCAAAAGGACCTGAATTCAAATTTCACCTCAGATACTTGACATTCACTAGCTGTGTAACCTTGGGAAAGTCACTTAAGCCCAACTGCCTCATCCTGGGTCATCTCCAGTCATCTTGATGAATATCTGGTCACTGGATTCAGATGGCTCTGGAGGAGAAGTGAGGCTGGTGACCTCCCTCATTCAAAACAAAGTCAAGTGCATGTCATGCCATTATTTCTCTGATGGCATGGTCTTCTTTGGCAATGAAGGACGAACACACACACAATAGTTAAGGGAATCAGCTATAATTAGTTATTCTGATTTATTTTTAGTTTAATTATAGAATTAAATTCATTTTTAAAAGGAAAAGCTAACCTTAACAGTTAAACCAGATTAATAAAGAGAGTCTAGGTTAAATCTAGGTTACCTAAGATTTAGAAAATTGATAGATTGAGAAGACCTTATAATTTAGTAGCAGGTAATTTAGAAGAATAAAATAATCATAAAATTATAAGTTTTTCAAAAGACTAAGTACCCCTTTGTAGTAAAAATGGGGGTTGACCAACGACTAAATTCCCTTTTATGGCAGCCGAAGAAAAGTTAGCCAGAGGTTAAGTTTCTCTTTTCAATCTTAGTGGATAAGATTCCATTTTTTCTTGAGCTACAGTCTAAACTGAGTGATGAATTCTTCTAAGGAAGATGGGGGGAGTGGAAGGGGACTGCTAACTATTGACAAGTTCCTCTTTGCCAGTACACTTTCTGGTTATAAAAGGCACCACGTCAAGAAAAGGATTTCTACCAGGTGACATGCCTTGTCCAATTAAATTATATTCAAAACAAGTCTCTGTATTTATTTTATTCCTCTTTTCTTTTATAAAAGTCACTCTTGTGTTGTACTTCTGAGGAGTCAGGTGACCTGATTTAGTATACAAATGCTAACTTTGCAAATTAAATACAGATGGATTGGTAACATTATCCTCAGTTTTCTTTTTATTTTAGATAATTAATTTTAATAGCTGTGCAAGAAGGAGTTAATTAAAAAAGAATTGAGGGATGATCAAGAAAGGAGGAACTTCCTTCTTGGAATGAGTCAGATAGGTGGAAACTGATTTGTTGGTCAAGTATAGGAGAAAATCTGTCAATGTGATAGCTTCTGAAAGACAGCATTCAAGTGTATATGAGTGGGAAACAAAATTAAATTAATGCACATAACCTGACAGAATAACTTTGCTTGCATTTCACAAAGAAATATACTATAAAACTGAGTGCCACATTGGAAGCTATGAGACCAAGATTCAAATCATAGCTCTGACAGTTTACTAGCTAGGTAATGTTGTATAGTTATAGAAAATGTCTCAAAGGATAGCTGGCTAAGACTTCACACTCAGCTTAGTAATTTGCATAGAGATTTAACTAAATCAATGAGTGTGCTCACATATGTATTTTCTCAAAATTGACAGTCTAGAGTGTAAGCATTCACATTAGCTTAAAGGCAATATTAGACAAAGGAAAAAAATATTAAAATGAGAGCCAGAAAGTATAGATTATCCTCTCTGGACCTTCATTATGTTCTCTGTAAAATGCAGGATTGAACCAGAGGGTATTTGAGGTACACTTAAGCTCTGATATTCTTTAAATATATGATTCTAAAAGTATGAAACATATATGATTCTAAATATATGATATTAATTGTATAGGAAATGATTCTAAAAATATATCATCAAATGAGACCATGAATGTAAAGCACTTTGTAAACCTTAAAGGACTTATATAAATGTGGGCCCAAATTTTCGCTTTTTTTATATAACTGAAGAAATGAAAAAATACCTTTCAGTTCATAGAGACTATTATGTGTATCATAATTCTTGAACTTCTTTGTTCATCATTGTGTTGAGAAGAACATTCTTTCTTCACTTGGAATGCTCAAGACATCATTATATTTGATCAGTCAAAAATTATTATTAAAAACTTACTACGTGTCACATACTGTGCTAGACACTAGAAATGAAAACTGAGCACAAAATGTAACCATAGTCTGAAGAAACCTAGAAATGTTTAGTCTTTTCCACTGGGTCTTTGAGTCTATCATTAAGGAATACAGCGATTCATTTCCATTTATAAATTTATAGGTTCCATGTAAATTCACTGGAATTTTTAACAATCTTACTACCTTACTTTGATGAGTTGTTGAAAATCAAACAAGCACCTGGGTTCGGATCTTTTAGCCTGCATTATTCACAAAGGCTAAAGTTAAGCTGTAACTTTGCTAGTCATTTTTGTTTTAATACTGACCATAACTTTACATGCCAATTTGTGCCCTCATCTAAAGAGACATATCACATTAGCTGAATATGATGGAGATAGTTGGAGATATTAAAGACCATGTGTTTGTCCTCAGATTATTTTTGGTATTGTAGATTTGTTTGAATTAGTAATTGTATTCATTTGACTTAAAAGTAATTGTGTATGATTGTGTTTGTGTGTGCTTATGTTCACGAATATTTTCTGTATAAAAAAAATAAGTAAGAAAAATGAATCTTCTTGCCTAGTACTAATCTTAGGCGTTGGACAAAAGACAAACTGGTATAATAGAAATTGTCTCAAAATGGAAAATATGATCTGATTTCAAGATCATCATGTTGAGGGTGGAAGACAATAACCTTGGTTCTCTGCAATTTATACTACATCACTTGGGACAAGACATCTTTACTCTGATCGTTTTTCTATTCCACTGTAAAATGAGTGATCACTTATTTTGACAATAAATTTTTATTGATGTCTTTTTAACATCATAATTTCTCCCTCCATTTCTCTATATCAGATGGTCTACCCATATAAGAAATGATATTTTTAAAGAAAAAAGCTCAACATAACAAAAATTTATAAAATATACAAAAATATATCAGTCCAAAAATAAGTTCAATATACATAAATGTGTGGCCATCTCACCTCTTCACAAAGGTGTGGGTGTGTTTTCATATTTCTTATTTTGGGCTGTGCTGTTTGTAGTTGTAGTTTTAATGGGCTTTTCTTACTTCACTCTGTATCAGTTCATGTACACCACAGTGATATCTATCCCCTTACATCATTTGTAACAACTTGTTAGCAATCATCTAATGAATAAGAATCTACTTTGTTTCCAGTTCTTTGTTATCTGAAAATAAATGCCACTTCAAATGTTTTGGACTTTATTCCTTTCAATAAAGTATTAGCCCAGTAATTGGATCTGAGGGTAAAAGAATATGGACATTTTAGATACTGTATAATTTCAATGTGCTTCACAAAATTGTTGTTTCAATTCAGTTTCAACAATGATGCTCTATCATGTCTATCTTTCCACAACTCATTCTCATTTTATTAATAATTTCTTTTGTGATCTTCGCCAACTCACAAGATATGAGGTAAAGCTTTGTGGATCTTTTGATTTGCATTTATTTTATCCTTAGTTATTTGGAATAGTCTTTCATATTGTTGTTAATAATTTGCAATTTGTCTGTTCATCTCATTTGACCATTTATCTATTAAGGAGGCCTAACTGATTTCTAAGGATGCTTCAAGCTCCAATTTGTTTTATAATTTTATTCTTTAAAGCTATTTTTAGTATAATTAGTTCTTGAATTATAATTTAGAAATAACTCCTTCAGTCCACATATAAAATATTTATTTCCAGCCATAAACTGAAAAAAGCAAATCGTTATTCAGCAGAGAGTTATTCAGCTCCTATTCAAACTAATATTTAACTTCTCATTTTTTACTAAATTTAGAGTTTAGGATGTTATTTACTCCATCTCACATCTTTACTGCTGGGAAATGTATGTATGCATATTTATATGTGTGTATATGTATATGCATGTGTGTATATATACATATATGTGCATACATATATATGTATGTGTATATACACTCACACATATTCCATTTTGCTAAGAACAGTCTCTCTGGGAAGAAGAGGTTGTTTTGTATTTGATTTTGTTTTCTGCTAAAACCATACTTACAACTGTACCTTTCTGTTTGTAGAACTAGGGTGGTAAACATGTTGAGTTTAGATATTTTTAAATATATTTTTAGGGATATTTGTTGTTTCTTAAAATGATTGAACAAATATTGGGAATGAAAATTGCCTATTTATTCTAGAGTGAACTATGTTGTATAAACAATATACATTGATTTCTGTACAGTAGGTTAAGACTGGGTGGTCATTTAATTGGCTTCCCCTTTTTGTTCCATTGAGTCATATCCCTTTTTTCTTAAAATAGTATTTTAAAAATATTAGGAGCAAGGAAGAACTGCATTTGGGAATGAGGGGAGGGTGGGAGAGTGGACAGCTGGTGTGTGTAGGATGTTGCAGTCTTCCTCTGTCATTCTGTTCAGATGTAGGAGGAGACCAAATGGCAGCATTTATCCAGGAATAAGATACTGAACACATTTCAGCCTTGGCCACGTTATCTATCAGTCCTTCTTGGCAAAGTAGGAAAGTTTTCAACATTCCCAAATCAGAATTCTCATTTCTTAAGACTTTCACACTTGCCTAAATTCTTCCCACATGTCATAATGCTGACATGCATAGCAAAAGTTGCTTGAGGAGCTATTTATTGAACCAAATCTTTTAAAGGAAATGCTTGGATGCAAGAAAGGAACTATATCTGAGACCTTATGTCTGAGTTCAGTGATAACAGGAAGCAAATCTTCAAAGTGTTCAAATTTACTAAAACAGTGTTATTTTTTAAATGATGCTCTGTACCACTCCTTACATATTATTCTTAGAAAAGACTGAAAAACAAGCTTAAGCCTTGTTTGTTAGAAACTTCAATGAAACTCATTATGAGTTCATGAATGGGGCTACCTATTGTACTGGAGCAGTTTTCTATTCATCAACACCTTTTAATCCTTTACAGTTGATGACCATGACCCTGTAAAGATCATCTATAAGAACTGTACAATAACCTAGACAAAACTTCCTCTAATTCATTGTTTTGCCATTTTTTAAAACAATATCATACTTAACATTGTATATCTCTTATTCCTTAACTTCCCTAACCAAATGGTTTAGCTCATTTCCCATTTCTTATAAAAAAACTAACATACTGTTTATATCACCATGCAAAATGCCGATTTATAGACATGAAACTCTCCATTGTATGTTGAGTTGTACCTCTGATTTGAAATGTTTCCATCCTTTTGTATTCATGCCATTTAGTCATGTAACACTAGCAACAGAATACAGATAGAGAGGGGCAGGGAAAGAGACACAGAGACTAAGAGACAGAGACAAAGAGAGACATACAGAGTGATATGGAGACACAGAGATAGAGACCAGACAGATAAACAGAGACAGAGAAATAGACCCAGAGAGACCAGGACAGAGGGACAGACCTTTTGAGGTGGAAGACATATAACATCATCAAAAGCACTCCAAAATTTTTTAAAATTTATTTTTTTTCAGTATCATGAAACAAAATTGGTATTTCCATGTAAATTGTAAAAGAGAAAAAGGATTGGACATAAAGTTTTAGCTCTCTATTGTATTTTATTGTTGTTGTTACTGGTTTTCTTTTTTTTTTAAATAAATTTATTTAACTTTTTACATTCATTTTCACAAGATTTTGGATTCCAAAATTTTCTCCCCATTTGTCCCCTCCCCCCTCCCCAATACACTGGACATTCTAATTACCCATATCACCAATCTGCCCTCTCTACTATCATCCCTCCCTTCCCTTACCCCATCTTCTCTTTTGTCCTGTAGGGCCAGATAGCTTTCTATTCCCCATTACCTGTATTTCTTATTTCCTAGTAGCAAGAACAATACTC
>CM053769.1:234987318-235005440 GCA_028658325.1 Potorous gilbertii
CTGCTATTTGAACTTGTTAATTGTTATAAGTTAATCATGATAATCTTTTCATGTATAATAAAAGTAGCTGAATCCAATTAATACAACAATATGGTTTATGGCTATATATATATATAATATATATATATATATATATATGCTTATGTAATGTGATTATTTCAAATGTTTGAAAAATGACATTTCAGAATGGCTTGTGGGTCTACTTCCTTGTCTTCCTAAGAAACGATGCATATTCCAAATTAAATCAGTTCTCTGGTAACTGTCAATCTTTTTTCTAAGTACTAAAGCCAAAATGGTTCTGGTATTTCATTCTTTGTATAACATTCTTTGTATATAGTATAACTCCATCTCTTGCAATCTTATTCCATCAGGGTACAACTTGATTTACTCCTTTCCCAAAAAAGTGATAGATCAATTCCTTCCCCCCTACAGGTATAGTTTTTTTCTTTTCTCCCTAAACTATCATCTGTGCTTGTTTAGTATAGAATGTAAGGTCCACATCGTCCATATCCATATCAGATATTTTGGTTTTCTATTAATAGTCCCTAGTAAATCCTTAATAAATGCTTGTGAAATTGAATTAAACTAATAGTACTCTATTGGAAAGGACCTTAGGAGACTTATGCAGGCCTCAAATGTAAATTATTATAGTAGAAAAATCATGATTTAAAAAACTAAGGCCCTGTATTTGAATTCTGGAATGTGTTTAGTGTATTATCTTGGGCATATCAACTCACCTCTCTAGGTTTTGGTAAAAGGAAGAGAATGTACCAGATGATTTCTAAGGTGCCTTTCTATTCAAAATCTTATGATCATACTGTTAATCAAAAACTAAGATTGATTAAAGGCCTACTATATATCAGACAATGAAGTGGCACTGAGCATACAAAGACAAAATTAAATAATCCTTACCTTCAAGGATCTTACATTCTATCAGGGGAACCAACATACATAAAATATGTAAAAACATACAAGATAAGGCAATAAGAGGGTATCAGAGGGTAGGGAATGAACTCAGAATACGTGACCCTTAAGCTGAGATTCAAAGACAACTAGAATTTCTAGGAGGCAAACGAGGGAAGAGAGCATATTCCAGACATTGGGAAAACTTGTTCAAAAATCAGGGAGATGAAATGTCATACATGATGAACAATAAACAGAATCATAGAGTTAAAGGGAGTTATAAGACTGGAAATGAAGATTATCCTCTTAGAGATCATCTTAATTAGTCCCCCTGCCCATAGAAAGGAAGGAAGAAAGAAAGAAAGAAAGAAAGAAAGAAAGAAAGAAAGAAAGAAAGGAAGGAAGGAAGGAAGGAAGGAAGGAAGGAAGGAAGGAGGAAGGAAGGAAGGAAGGAAAGAAAGAAAGAAAGAAAAGGAAGGAAGGAAAGGAAAGAAGGAAGGAAAGAAAGGAAAGAAGGAAAGAAGAAGAAACAAAGATCTCTAAAACAGTAAGTAAAATGGCTAAACAATCTGACCTGTTGATCAAGTTGTTAATATGTAATTAAACTCATTTGAAAAATGATATTCTTTAAATATATATACATATATATGATATATATGATGAATATCATATATATGATATTCTTTAAATATATACATTTTTAAAGAATATCATGCCTATTTCCATTCATGAAAAGAGTAAAGTTTAAAATTAGAGCTGAACAAAGCCTTTTAAATAATATCAGTAGTGATATAAAACTAATGATGATGCTAATTCACTACATAATGGGTCTGGAACCACAGGAAATGAACAGCTCATCCAACTCCAAAGACATGGTATAGTCATAAGATTTGGCTGCCACTCTCAGCCACCTGCTTAGTTTCAACTCAATGGGCAGTTGAACCACACTGAAACTCACAAACCCATAATGTCCTATTATCTTGAAGCCATTAATTAGAAAGTGACAGGATAGCATATAAATTAACCATGAGTTTATCACCAAGAGCACAAGCTCATAGTCAGATTTAATGAGTAAAATGTATCTGAGTGGAAGTAGGACATTGCAAAGGAGATCCTGCTTACTGAAAAGGAAAATAATTAAAACAAAAAAGGGATTTAAAATGGCAAATACCATAAGCAAAGCAAAAACAACAACAACAACACAGCAATAAAAAACCTTGAGAGTAATCAGAAGATGAAGATATTTCAGATGAAAAAGAACATGAGCAATGCCAGGGCCATGAGTAACTATGAAAAAGCAAACTAAAAAGATTAACAATCATCTCAAGTCATAGAGCTGGTAAATGAATTGATGAGCAAGTCAATCAAGCATTTATTAAGTGCTCACTATGTTTTAAGTTCAGAGTTAAACTCTGCAGATATTGTTTTTTAGTCATTTTTCACTTGTACTCTACTCTTCATGACCTCTTGACAAAAATTTGTCATTTCTTGACAAAAATATTGAAGCAGTTTGCCATTTCTTTTTCCAGTTCATTTTATAGATGATGTGACTGAAACAAAGAGAATCAAATGACTTGGCCAGGGTCACACAGCTAGTAAGTTTCTGAGACTGGATTTGAACTCAAGTCTTCCTGACTCCATGCCCAGCTTTCTTCCTTTCTTTCGTCTTCCTTTCCTTTCCTTCTTTCTTCCTTTCCTTTCCTTCTTTCTTCCCTTCCTTTCCTTTCCTTCCTTCCTTCCTTTTCTTCCTTCCTTCCTCTTTCTTTTCTTCTTCTCTCTTTGTTTCTCTCTCTTTCTTGCTTTTTTCATACTTTTTTTCTTTCTTTCTCTCTTTCTACTGACTTGAGAGAATGAGTGAATAAGAATTGGTAGGAAAAAATCATGTCTAAAGTAGTTTTCTATGGGCCTTGCATACACTAGCAAAAGACATCCTCAGTTTAGGGTGCCAAATAAGGTATTGGACTAAGCCTTTCATTAAAAGTAAGCTTCTCATTAAGTCTTCATAATTGGTCTCACTGCCCCTTGGGAGATAGAAAGGTGGAAAATATAGTCCCTGCTCCCATGGAGCTCACAATCTTTTTTTATTGGCATGTGGTAGGGAAAAGAAGACATATTCTAGATTTTTAAAGTAAATATTTTGACTCCAAATTTAATATGTTTTTACTCCATTATGATGTCTTGGAAAGAATATATCTTTTAAAGGGTACCATCAATACCATCAATAGTTCCTTGAATTAAAAGGTTTCTCATGTAACACCAGACTTGAAATGTCTACATTAGATTAATTACTAGGTAGAAATGTCAGAAAAAATTAATCTACAGTAATTTTACAACATAACTATTTGTCCTAACATGGAGAAAGTGAAGATACCCGGAAAACAACTCTGAAGTATAAAATCTGAATAATTTGCAAAAAACCTTATGATTTGGACATTTCTTTGAGATTGTGAAGGAAGACGCTGAGGTATTAGTTCCAGCCAAGACACAACTTCAATACGTAACCCTAGGCAACTTATTTTTATCTCTCTGGTTCTCAGCTTTCTTATCTCCAAGTGAAAAAGATTAGGCTATTTGATCTCTAAGATCCCTTTCAGCTGTGATATGGAAAGGCCGACTGAAGGGATGGAAATCACCAGTTCTCAATAGCTTAAGTATTTTTTACTTCATATTAAATATCACAATCAAGGATGGGTTAACGGGTACAATTTTATATATAAATATGATTAACAATTTCTTCTTTAATTAAAATATTTCTTTGTGACCACTATTAAGTTTTTCTGTACCTTATTGTGATATTGAGGTGACCCTGTGTTGTTGGATATTATACCTTAGAGCACAAGTTCTGACAGACGCAACCAAGGTTTAAATGTTTTCAGCAATCTTGGATATGGAGTATGGAATTGTCCCTGTTCTATTTTGACAAGATTCCTCACAAGAATGTTGGTCACTAAAGGATGCTTTTATCTGTCAAAGCACCTCATTTAAACTATGTGTTCTTATACTATTTATTTAACTATAATGTAACCGTGTAACAATGTGTTGATAGCTGAAAGACCCAGAGGGATGAAATTGCATATCCTTAAAATATTGAGGCATAATTCAAGGGAGAAACTTGGCTAGTATGACATTGTTTAATAACCAATTGCTGTTTTCTTTAGTTCTTTGTACAAAAATGTTCAAAGTGTTTCAATAAATATTTAGGGAAGAAATTAGCCGAGGAACTATAGTCACTATAAATGAAGTTCTTTATAGGAAAAGAGGAACCAGGGCAGAGGAGGAAGAGAATATTGAGATATGGGATAATTTGATAATGTAGTCAGCAAAGCAAACATTCCTTAACTGCAAAGTAAATACTGGTTATCAGCCAAAGCTTAAGTATGCTATAAATGGAAGACACACATATACATACATACATACATATATACGTGTATGTATATGTGTGTGTATATATGTATATATATATATATATATATATATTCTTTCTCTACTTTCTGACTTGAGTGAATGAATGAATGAATGAGAAGTGATAGGAAAAACCATTTCCAAAGTAGTTTTCCATGGGCCTTATGTACACTAGCAAAAGACATCCTCAGTTTAGGGTACCAAAGGAGGTATTGGACTAAGCCTTTCATTAAAAGTAAGCTTCTCATTAAGTCTTTATAATTGGTCTCCTTACTCCAAGGACTTTTTATCCTGTAACTAACCTCTAGACAGCTGACAAAGAGATTTTCCTAAAACACAAATATGACAGTCACTACCCGACTCAATAACCAAAAGAGACTATACAATACATCTAGTATCATATATATTGCTCTGTTTGACATTTAAAACATATTACAACCTATTCCCAACCTTCCTTTTTATCCTTATTATACCTTGCTTCCCTTCTTGAAAACAACAAACAGATATCCTTAGTTTTTCACACATGACACTACACAGCTGTGTGACCACAAGTGAGTCACTTAACCTCTTTCAGTCACAAATTCCTCATCTGTAACATGGAGACAAAAACAAACAAAAAAGCATTTCCCTCACAAAGATTTTGGCAGGATCAAAAAGCATAATATGTATAAAACATTAATGTAATATGAAAATAATAACTATAAAATAATAATTGCTAAAAATACATAAAATCTTACCTCTTATCTACTATTCCTGGAATGAATTTCATCTTCCCCTCTAAATATTAGAATCTCTTATTCACTTCAAAAGCATCACCTTCTATGTCAAATTTTTCCTTATTTCCTAAGAACTAATAACCTACTCACTGATTCTACTGATTTTATAAGTATTTTGCATATCCTTACAAGGATATATGTTGTCCCTTGATAAAATGTCAGTTCCTTAAAGAAGGGGCTTAAAAAAGTCATCGTAACCCTAGTGCCCAGTCATTTCTGGATCTTAATAGGTGCTTAATAAATATTTGCTGACTAATTTGTTGAATGATTCTCAGGGGCAAAAAACTGTACATGAACAAAGATCACATTAGAAGTTTGATACCCAGAGAGGTGAGAAAGACAAAAGATTTTTGGCTGAGCTATAACAATCTCTAGTTTCTGAGAGCCACTATTGTTTGGAGATCTGCCAACAGCTTTGGAACATGAGTAAGCAGATAACCTTGCTTATTACTTGTCTGAAAAGATTGAAGCCATCTGACATGAAGGTCAGCAGTCCCAACTTCCCTCTTCTTTATTTCCATATTTTCTCCTTTTCACCCATCTTCCCTCTGGGATGTTGCAATGAAAATTATCTCACATATCAATCAGTGAACAGGTATTTATTGAATATCTAATACATGTCAAGTACTTTGCTAGATACTCTACAAATTAAAAAATGAATAATCCCCTGTCACAAATACTGATCTATCTACCTACCTACCTACCTATCTATCTATCTATGTTTCTATATGTCAGCATTCATATATGTCAGGATATATGTGTGTGTGTACTATAGATAGTTTGTTGTATGAGAACTTTCCTCCTCTTGGTGTGTTAGTCTTGGTAGTTTGATTTTATACATCATTGTTTTATAATTAAAGATAAAAAATTTAATTTAGAAATCAATTTAGCACAGTGACAGAAAATGCTAACTTTGGAACCAGGGGACCTTAGTTTTTGTCCAAATAGTGACACTTATTATCAATGAAACCAGAGATGTCAGTTGAGCCTTCCACCCTCAGTTTCTTACATATAAAATGAGATAATTATACTTGATTAGTTCTAATGACCCTTCAAGCTCTAAGTTCATGGAACTACAGAATAATGTCTTGATATGGAAAGCTACCAACCTTGCCTATGGATGTTATTCTGGCGTAAAGACTTAGGCAAAATCCTGAATATTGGCAGTGGAATGAATTAAGGTCAATTTTCTTTAACCTAATAACCACAACAGAGTTGCCATACTCATGTTATCTCACTGTAACTGACATCTATAATTGCAACTGAATCATTTAAGGGAAGGTCTATATGACAAACCAATATGACCAAAATGAATATTTTTTTTAAATCTTCAAGATGACCTATATTTAAACAACAAATAACAACCAATATTTTTCAAAGTAGAAATGTTATTTAGGGAAATATTTTAGCTATTTTACTGAATTAAATATGAAGATTTTGGGGAAAAGTTTTGTACTTCTAAGAGGCATCCTGAAATAGCAGTGCAATTTTAAACATTCTTTGTATTCAAAAGGTAAAGCCTCAAATGTCTATTTCATTTCTTAATCTAGAATACAAAATATTGAATCTCTTATGTTTTACTGTTAGATGTATTTTATAATCTTACCTTATGTAAGGCAGACAAACATTTATAAACTACTTACCTGATGCAAGGCAGGGTGCCACATACTAGAGATACAAATACAAGCAAAAAGGAAGCTAATACCTGTCCTCAAAGAGATTATATTCTAATAGAGGAATACAACACATAAAAAGGAGTTGAATTGGTGGCGGGGACTACTATTGGGAAGGCACTCACAATGGCATGTTGGTGAAATCCAGAAAATCACAAGAATGAGCCCACTAATAAAAGAAGGGGCAATCATGGCATAAATATGCTTCAGGGTGCAATGTGTCAGTAAGTGCTGAGGTAAGTTCCAAAGCTAAATGACAGCAGAATAATGTTGGCAAAAGTCTAGTATGTCAGAAGCACATCCACGAAGGGAATAAAGCATTGCTCCACCACCAAAATGGAGGTCACAGAAGGAACGTAGAAAGAGGAAAAGGCTGGCTTGGCAGAGAGATATTTTAGGATGAACATATCAGTTCAAAGTGTTTTCTTTATATTAGACAGTTAATTTAAGCATTGCTGTTTAAATCCTTTTGTACCATAATATGTAATGTTGAAACAACATGATACAAAAACCTGAAGACCAATTCACAAAACCTAAAGTACCTCAAAGGTCACCTAATCCAAGAGATGTCAGGTCAAGGATCTTCTCTACAGCATCTCTGACAAATGATCATTGAGCTTTTACTTCAAAGCATCAAGTGAAGGAAAAACCACCAATAATAGATAATATTCTATAATACTCTAAAGTTTGCAAAGTACTTTACAAATAGAATTTCATTTAACACTCACAAAACTCTATAAGGTGTTACTATCTCCAATTTATAAATGAGGAAAATGAGGCAAGTAGAGTTTAAATGACTTGCCCAGGGCCATACAGCTGGTAAGCATCTGAGCTCACATTTGGACTTAGGGCTTCCTGGTTCTAGATTCAGCACTATCTGAACTCTGTTACCCAGGTTCCTCTTAAGGCAACCTACTGTATTTTTGGATATCCCTAATTATTGGGCTTTTTTTCCTGAAGCCTCTGCAGTTTTAAGCCACTGTTTCTGATTCTGCCCTATCAGTCCTAGAAGAAAAAATATAATCCTTCTTCCACATAAAACCCTTTAAAATGTTTGAAGATACCATTATGCCTTCCCTTTCTTCTTTAGAACAAATATCTCTCAGCTAATTCCAGGTATAGTTACATGTCATGGTTTCCAGTCTTCTTACCTTCTTCACTTTCTTCTAGCCTTCATACATAATATTTTTCCTAAAATGCCTCATCCCAAATGGAATACAATTCTTTTCCAGATATTATCTGACCCAGAGCCACTCTCAAAGTGCCTTAAAGTTGAATTGACTTTTTTAGATATTAGATCACATGGCTGTTTCTTACTATGATTCAAGTTCACTAAAACTTCTAAACCATTTTTTCTTAGCCTTACCTTTTCTATCTTATGTTTGTAGTGTTGATATTTTTTAATTGCACTGGATTGATTAATTTTACTGGATTGAATAATTTTTACAGTTAGGTACCTAACTGAACAATGTACTGTATACATGGAGGCCCAAAAAGATGCTTCCTGGCTGTCAGTACAAAAATTTGCAATGAGTGTAGAGAGATGGAATATTTCTATAGGATGAATGAAAGTCCCTGAGAGAATGAGTATGATTATTTCACATATAAAAACTGGATTTTCACAAAGCAGTAGAGAATTATGGGCCAAGTTGACCAGTGAAAACTGTTATTAGAGAAATGACCTCTACTAAAGATAATAAAGGGTAAACTCCACAGAGGAAACCCTTAGAATTTTCACATAAAGGATAAAACACATTTTTTTTTATTCCAACAATAATAACTTCATTAGACTATAAAATAGGATCTCTTCTGGCATACACCGCACTTCTGAAATATTACAAGCATTGAAAGGCAGTAAGATGTAAGAAAGTACACACTGCCTCTCACTGCCTTTTCAATTTGATTTAATTCATATCAATAAACATTTGTTAAAGAGGCAATTAAGCTTATCAAGAGAGTGGCACATGCATGACATAATGAATAGAGAACCGGTTCCATCCTTTGTGACATACTGGCTAAGGTACCCTGAGAAAGTCATTTATCTTCTCATTGCTCCCAGTCAACTCCTCAAGATTATGAATTCCAGAATAATTGGTAAAATAAGTTTCCTTCCCGGGGGTTAAACATATCAATGGAATTATAGAATATGTCTATCTGTGCTTCTGGTTAAAAAAACAATACAACATATATACACATACACACATCCTAAATCAACAGAGACACAATGACAAAATTTTAAGCACTCTCTTCCCTCAAGGAATTTCTTTGGCTGTTAGTCTTATTGTTTGGGTATATTCAAAATATATTCAACCAAGTAAATATAAAATATACCAACTACAATGTACATATGAAATATTTTTTAAAAAAAGGAGTGTCAAATGGAAAAGTTTGTGTAGGAGGTGATATTTGAGCTCTGCTTTGGAGGAAGATGATTTTACATGAGACAGAGAGGATGAGAGTGCATTTCATGTATTGTGAAACCACAAGGGTATTGAGACTGGGAATGAAATACAATATCCTTTACGGTGAATTGCTAGTAGGCCAGGTTGACTGGAACTAAGAGGGCTAGCACTTAGCGAAGAACACACTATGTATAAATGACTCTCAGGAAATATGCCTTGTTTCACTGGTGAGATTCAAAGGCTGTTTCAAGCACTGATTTCTCCCTTACATTTGGAATGACAGCTGCTATAACTACGAGTGACTCTCCCCAAGGGGTCAGGAATAATCCCAGGAGGAAGAGGAGAAACACAAACCCTTGTCTTCAGAAGTGCCTGTTGGCATCAAAGACATACCCCACTCTAAATCAGAAGGGGAAAATAAAATCCATACAAATCCAATTATTAACCAGGGCTTGGCTAAGAAAATAGTTTCTGTCTCCAGCATTAGAAGAGGGAAAAAGACGGAGTCAGCTGCAAAAAGGATAATATTAAGATGATTTTATTCTGTTTATGTACCTGTGCTACAAAACAGAAAGAAGAACTTCAAACTATTTCCTGTTTGACCTTAATGAATTAAAGGAAATAGTAATAATAGAAGCGAACACTTCTGATATCGAGTATTCAGAGGAAACTATCTTTTCTTGAGACTCCTTAAGAATAATTTTTAAATTAAAAAGTAAACAATAGTTGAACAATTTCATTTATCAAAACTGATATGTAAATTCATTTAGAAATAAAATACATCATGATAATATTCACAAAACACTTTCTATTATCTCCTATTATCCAAAGAACCCTGGAAAATAGATGCCGTCATTATCTTCATTTTACAGATAAGGAAAGTGACTTACTCTGCATCACACAGCTCAGTGTAAGAGGCTAAATTTGAACCCTGGACTTCCTGATTTTGGTCCTAGCACTCCATTCATTGTGCCATTTAACTGCCTAGTAAGCATAATAACGTACTCTACCAAGTTGGAATAATTTAGAGATCTCAGTAATGAAGGTAGTATGATCAGCTGGAAATAGTGGAAAGAATGTTGAGTTTGGCCTCATTCAAATAAAGTTCAAGTTATATCTTTGCTTTACAAGTTGTAATCTTTTTGGCAAACTATTCTACTTCCATATAGAAAAGGGGATTGAAGTAGATGCTCTCAAACAATCTTCTAGCTTTACAATTGTGGGCCGATGGAAAGGGGTGCAGAGGATAGCTTCATTCTGAGTTAAAGCTTGAAGGTGTCAGAAACCCTTTATTTGCCTATTTAATGCTTCATATAGAATAACAGCATGACTATACTGAAATAGCAAAATATTAAAATGTTAACTATTGATGAGGTAGTAAGGAAAAAATTCCTAGGAAATAATAAATTTTGGTGCATGTTTCTTACATATATTAAAAAAGAAGGTGTGGTAAAATGGGTAAAACACTATTCTTCCAGTAAGGCTTCTAGGTGAGGCTATTTGATTTGTTGGTAAGTTACTTATTCTTTTCTGAACCTCAGTGGGATCTTCTATAAAATGGTGTCAAGGATACTTGTATGACTTTGTTCAAAGAATAAATTGTAAAGTGCTAGATTAATGATAGTTCTTGGTGATGACCATCTCTATGGGGTCAAATAAGTGAGTACTGTTAAAGTACAGTATAAATTTCAGGTGGTACTATCATTAGAGGAATATAACAAAAGACAATAAGACAGGACACTTTTATCTTTAGAGAGTAGGATATCCATGTAAAGATATAGATCACTACTTTAATCCAACATCCATAGATATATTTTCAATGATTTACAAGTACTTTAACAGCATGCTCTATTATTTGACTCTAATTTCAATGTCACATTTTTATTGATTTTCAAGTTTAAAATAGTCATAGGTTTTGTGGTTTTATTATTTTGTTTTTTAATCTTAGGGTAGGAAATAAAACTCTGGGCAATTATGTTTCAGAAAAAAAGGTATGTGATAACAGAGGCACTGCATTTCTAGGTAATAATTGCCTGCCTACAGTGGTATTTTAAGGAATAATGCTGAAGGCTGAGTAACTAACTTCCTGTGAAGTGGAAAAATACCCTAGAAATGTTCTGCCTGCGGTGCTGTCTTATTTTCATAAAATGAATTTCTGAATAGAAATGAACCAAGTCAAGGCTGTGCATTTACTAGGCCCCACTGGCAACATTGGGGATTTTATTCATGAAAACATCCATTACTTTATTAAATAACTTCATATTTTATTAATTTCATAGTGAGCGATATTCCAGTTTAGAAGATCAATTCTTTTTAAAGCTGGTTTTTAAGGCCTCTCCATCTGGACAGAGAAATATAATATTCTTTCCCATTGAGAACTGTTCCATTTAGAAATTTTAAATCTGACTATATTCAGTAAAGGATAGTAATTGATATATAATGTTTACATATGTTTTATGTGATTAAGAATATGTAAATGCAGAATACTCTTCTAAGCACCCAACAAAGTATAGTGTGGATGGTATGTAATACAAGTGTGTTGGATCAAATTGAATTGAAATGAATTGAATTAAACTAAATAGACATAAATGATTATAGTTTCAGAGAGAGAATTAACCTTTAAGTTAAGGTTAATTAAGTACAGGATTTCTTTACCTGAATTCTAAATCACATGACTATATTAATCATAAATAAGCTAATCACATGCCCAGAGTATGTGTGTGTCTATGTGTGTACATATTCATTCAAGTAAATTTGTATGCCTGTCTTCAAAAAGGTTATATAATAGTTATCCAATTTTGCAAATCTATCATAAGTAATTTGAAATAAACCAGAAGACTGAAAAAGAGGAGAAAGAAGTAAGGAAAGAATGCTGTTAAAAACAATCAGAAAGTTACATCTCACTTCAATAAAGTGATTTTTTTAAAAATAGGAACTTTGTGAAAAAAATGTAACATGAATGGCTTTGTGATTTGTAAATGATGACAAAGTTAGCAACATAGTTCCCAACTGAGGAGAGGCCCATTTGTTGTGCTTGGTTCATACCATGACAACACATTTGCCTTGCTGTCAGTCCCATCTCCCGCTACATTGACACAAAGGCTGATATTGTCTTGTCAAAATTCAAGATCCTTCAACCTCTTAGGAGTTCTCCTCTAGAAATGCCCCTCTTAATGTCCCTCCTAAAATAGGATGTCTGTACAAGAACATAGTATTCTAAAATTTCAACTGACCAAGACAGAAAACAGTGGAATTATCATCTCCGTAGACCTGAACTCCCTAAAGTTTTTTAAAATTATCCTAATTTTATGTCAACTTTCTTTTGGATGTCATATCATTATGGACGATTTAATTATTTTTAAAAATATATGTTAATTTCTAGGGAGCAGGGAATCCACTAAACCCCTTAAATTTTTTCAGACAAAATACTATTCTCCCTCCCCCCTCTTTTCTTCCTATTCTTCCTCCTCCTCCTGCTCCTCCTCCTTCTCCTTATCCTTCTTCTCCTTATCCTTCTTCCTCCTCCTCCCTATTTCTCTCTCCCATTGTTTTATACACATAGACACAAACTCCTTTTTATACTTTATCTTATTGATTTGGCTGAATGTTTATAGAATTTTGGGATTCTGATCCAGGTATCTAAAGTTTTAGCACTTCCCTGTAACTTTTTGTCATCTTCAAATAATCATTGACTATATATTGAGGGGAAGAAAATAAAACAAAATAGGAGCCCGTATATGTCAGCGATCACAAACTACTGTCTCCATCTCAGTCATCATCTCCCCTCAGTCCATCTCTCCCCATCATCTCCATATCCAGGAGATATTTCAGAACTCTGAGATCAAGAACTTCAGGAATAAAATTTTCTTTCCCCTGCCCCCATATGCTTCAGCCCTATTCTCAGCTCAGCCCAGAGACCATCATTAAAAGGAAGGAAATAACATCAGCCACCACCACCACCACCACCACCACAAAGTACATGCCATTCATTGATGGGCAAGTAATCCCATCTTCCCCAGTAACATCAGCAGCCTAGTACCTTCTAATGAGTCATTTTCCAGTCCATTCATCCTTGTAACCATCATTTATTGACTTTATCCTTGTGGAGGTGGTATCTGACAACTGTCTCAGCAGTTACCTGTCTCAATAGCAAGCACAGATACTTAGGACAATGGCCACAAACAAGGAAACAAAAAATTCTAAACAAGTCCTTGACGCAAAGTCCAAAATTGACATGATTTTATCAACAGAAATGACCATAAAGAATATTCAATACCATCTGCTTCACTGCAGCACCCTAAATCTTTTCATTTCTGCCTTCACAACATTCCTTCATATATCCCCTTCTTTCTACTTATATAGCTACTAAGTTAGTACAGGCCCTTCTCTTTGCTCGCCTGGGTCATTGCAACTGACTTCTAATTGTTTTATCAGCCTCAAGTTTCTACCTGTGCATTCCATCTTCCAAGTCAGTTGCAAAGTAATTTTCTTAAAGTATATGCCTAATTATGTCACCCCTATATACTATAGATTCCAAAACCTTCCTATTTCCCCCAAGTTTGAAAATAAAAGCTGCTGTCTGATATTTAATGCCCTTAACAACCTGGCCCTTTGCTACATTTCCATACTTTTTTTAAAAATTCACTCCCTTTCATACACTCTGTCTAAAATGATGGTGGGAAACTGGCAGCCTCGAGTCCACATATGACCCTTTAAGTGCTCAGGTGTATCCCTTAAACTGAATCTAAACTTCACAGAACAAATCTCTTTAATAAAATGTTTTGATTAATACACAGTTTTTGAATTTTATTCAATCATATTTGAATACATCTTTCCATTTAATCCACAGCTCTCCATCTGCCCATAGGTATAATATGAGAGACTGACAAACATTTTGCTAAAATATACATATTGGTGCATTTTTAAACTTCCTTTAATTTGTTTGTTCTGGGCTACCAAGTCCATCTGTGTGGGCAACTTCCAGTGTATACAGTTCCTTTCTGGATACAGATCGGTAATTGCTCTGAAAATTAATAACAGTACTCTCACTATTACTAATAATAGAACATTCATATACTAATAATAATTATACTCCTACACTACTACTATACTAATTCATAGTATAGCTGAAATTTACACAGTGCTTAATTACAATAATCCAGAGATTGCATTAAGCTGTTTATAATTATCTCATTGGGTTTTAACAACAACCCTGGGTATTCATCAGTGCTATTATTTTTCTTATTTTACAGATGAGGAAACTGAGGCAAACAAAGGTTAAGCAACTTATTCAGGATCACAGGATTTGAATGTAGGTCTTCCTAAATCCAGAGCGAGCATTCGATTTCCTACTCCATGCTACAAATGAATGAGAAATTAAGTGAGAGATTCCATAAATCTTGTGAATATTTTATGCCATGGCCAAAATTTGAACTCAGCCCTTTTTGACTCAAAAGCTTATCTTCTAGTCACCAGATCATGCTGCCTACTTTTGCAAGTATATATAGTATTCACATTTATATACAAACAGATATTGACTCAGAGAGAATATATTGTTCTTTAAATATTGTTCAGCTTGATCTTGAGTGTGAACTATAATGAAGTCATTCTTCATATACACACATTTTAATCTCATTTTAAGAGCATATATAACTCACATTTAGAAGAAATATAAACACTTATGTTTATATATATAGTACTATAGGAATATATTGGCAGCGAGTACATACTCATATACAAACATAAATTTCAACATTATAATCATTTTATACCATGTGGATTACATTGCACATATAAGATAATATCTAATTTTCTAATGATAAAAAGTGTCATTTGAATATTATAGTCAATTTAACTCTTCTGAAACAATATCTCCCTAGCTTTCAGTTTAATATTAGTACATATAACATCATAAATATGATAAAAAACAAGAATTAATTTAAAAAGTTGTAATTTCTATAAGTCAGGTATCATTGTAATTTTTGTTTTGGTTAGAAAAGTATCTGTAATCTTGTTTGTATACAGACCTTCCAGAATTTTAGGCTATATACTTAAAATGAGGCTAGAGTTTTAATTTCATAAGCTTTTAATAATCATTTCAAGAATATACCAGATAAAATCCTAGAATTGCTTTAAACGTGTTTAAGTTAGAGTCTGAATATATTTTATTTCAAGGAAAAGAAATTAAATGGTATCTTTCTTTGAATGGCACAATCATAGAATAAAAACTTGGTGTTGGAAAAGGTCTGAGAGATTTTCGAGTCCAATCACGTCATTTCCCAGAGAATGAAGCTAGGGCTTACAGAAGAGAGGGACTCTGTAGGTGCTCACATGGTTTTATTCATTGTTAGAGCCAGAACTGGAATTCTATTCATGACTTGTATTCTTTCCACTGTATCCTCCAAGTATCCACCATAGTATCCTCCAAGACTAAGTATTTGGAAAGTTTTTTTTTTTTGTTTTTGGTTTGTTTTTTTTTTCAGAGACTACCCCATGCTGATTTATTTTCCTTTTTGTGACTACTTGTCCTTTTATATGGCTGAATGAAAATCACATTGTTTAGTCAAAAGAAAGAGGAAAAGCTATATTAAGACTTCATTTAGCTGATTTTTAACCCATATACCTTTGGAGAATATGTCAGTATTTTGTACTTCAGGATGGAAAGGCCCATACTTTGTGTGGTAACTTGGGACATGGCACCAGTGAGTCAATGACTGAGTTAAACTCCACACTACTATGTCAAGTGATTTGGGATATGAATCAGCAAAATCAACACTGAGTTTCTAAGCCTCAGCAACAGCAAAATTGGACAACTATTCAAAGATGAGAAAAGAAAGGGAACATTAGCACAATTCAACTTCCATAAACCATCTGCACCAACAGTCAAAGCACCCATACACAGAACAAGTCCCAAAAGATTTGAGTTGAAATATGTAAGCTTCCTGCTTTTGACAATTCCCTCACAACAAAAGTATTCATAATTTCATCTCAATGCCTGTTAAATAGAAAAAAAATGGTAGAGTGAAGATAGTCTGCATTTTAACTGTGTCTTAACCATTATATGCTTTGTCAGAGCTCAGCAAAGTTTTTGTGGATTTAAAGCCAAGTGTTCCGATATTAATAGTCATTCTTTTCCTAGGACCCCAAGTAACTTCTAATAGATAAAACATTGGATCCTTTGTCTCTATGTATGTACAGTTTACATGAGCTAAGTTACCAGCAGCAGTGAGTTGCCTGATCTATCTTAAGAGCATCTGTAATTCAGTGAACCAGACTGTTCTTTTTCTAACACTGGGTATAGCTTAGCACTAGTCAAGCTACTTCACACAAAGCTAAGTTCTCAGAAGATATTAAGCATAGCTCTTGACTTATTCCTTGATCAGTCATGTCATGGGCCCCTTTGGCAGTGTGGTGAAAATTACACCATTTATCAGAATAGTGTTTTTAATAAAATATGCCAAATTATAAAGGAAACCAATTATTTTAAAATGCTGTTATCTTTTCCCCTAAATTTATCAATAGATAGATTGCTATATAGATGTACATTTAAAAGTTTAAGAAACTAAGATTAGGAATTTAGGAACTCTTGTGCTGGAATATCTTTCATGGATTAAGTTAAACTCAGTTATAAGAGTTTGGATTAGAGTCTCTCCAGTGGATTCTTTGTAATTGCTTAGAGGAATTCTCTGTTATTTTTTTTTATCAAATTACACATTCCTGATTCCATCCTTCAAAACTGTTCATTGCAATTATACATAATCTTTGGTTTTGTTTTAACATTTTATACCTTAGGACTTCCCAACAAAAAAAGGTTTTTCATGCATACATTATTGGTCTGTCTTTTTTGAAACCCTTATGTAGGATCTCACCTTACTCAAATGGATGAGGACATATAAATATGTCCCTTTGTGAGCATAAGAAAAGCAAATTTTTATATATTTTCCTCATCTGACTATAAATCCCTGCTTAATGCATCTCATGTGTTCTAACCATCTCTCACCTCTGCATTTCCTCTGGGGTTTATCTGTAATTATCCGGCTTAAAACATAAATTGTAGGTTACCTTTATATTAATCATTACAGAAGTCAGAAAAACTCCCACCAAATTCTTGTACAGCACAATATATATGAACTGTATTTTCCTGACTCCAAAGCCATCTTTCTTTGATTCTGCCTCTCATTGTAATAATCTGATATGTAATCATTCTGTTTGCACACAGGATTATATATTTAGAACTAGAAGGGATATTTAAGGTCATATAAGTGCATAGCCCTCATTTTACAAAAAAAAAAAAAATTAAACTGAGTCCCAGAAATTATATGACTTGCCTAAGATCATCCAGGTAGTAAGTCTCAGAGGTAGGGTATGATTTCAGCTTGTCTGACTCCAAATTCTGTACTCTTTCCATGTCATCAAAATGCCTCTCTATCTTTTCCTGTTTGTGAAGTGTAAGCTCTGTAACTGGAGGGTACACTTTTTTTAGGTATATACATATACTTATATATAGATATAGTTATAGATATACATTTATGTATGTCTATGTATATAAATAAATTTATATTTATATATACTGACACATATATATGTATATATTATATATATATTTCAATTACATTT
This sequence comes from Potorous gilbertii, assembly GCA_028658325.1. NCBI lineage: Eukaryota > Metazoa > Chordata > Mammalia > Diprotodontia > Potoroidae > Potorous > Potorous gilbertii. The sequence goes on from CM053769.1 coordinate 235,005,091, forward strand.
ACATTTTTTAACATTTAAAAAAAATTGAGTCCCAAATTCTTTCCCTCCATCCTTACCTTCAACTTTCATTGAGAAGGCAAGCAATCTGCTATAAGTTATACATGCAAAGTCATGCAAAGTATGTTTCCATATAAGTCATGTTGTAAAAGAAAACAAGATAAAAAAGTATGGTTTGATTTACATTTAGATTCCATCAGTTCTTTCTTTGAAGGTGATTAGCATTTTTCATCAGGTATCCTTTGAAATTGTCTTACATCATTGAATTTTTGAGAATGGTGAAGTCATTCACAGTTGATCATTTTACAATATTGCCGTTACACTGTTGAATGTTGTGGTCTTGTCACTTCAGT
>CM053769.1:235005540-235021660 GCA_028658325.1 Potorous gilbertii
GATTCCATCAGTTCTTTCTTTGAAGGTGATTAGCATTTTTCATCATGTATCCTTTGAAATTGTCTTACATCATTGAATTTTTGAGAATGGTAAAGTCATTCACAGTTGATCATTTTACAATATTGCCGTTACACTGTTGAATGTTGTGGTCTTGTCACTTCAGTCTGCATCAGTTCAAGTCTCCAGATTTTGCTGAAAGCTCTGTTTGCTATTTTTAATTGCACAAAGGTTATTCTATTAGAATCATATATGATGATTTGTTCAGACCTTCCTCAGTTGATAAGCATCCCCTTAATCTCCAATTCTTTGCCACCACAAAAAGAAATGCTATAAATATTTGTGTACATACAGTGCCTTTTTTTCCCCTTTTTAAAAAACTCTTTGGGATATAGATCTAGTAGTGCCATAATGCTAGTTTTAAGTGTATGTATGATTTTAAAATCCTTTGGGTATAGTTCAAATTGCTCTTCAGAATGGTTGGATCAATTCATAACTCCACCAACAGTGCATTAGTGTCCCAGTTGTCCCACATCCCCTCCAACATTTGTCATTTTCCTTTTCTCTCATTTCACACAATCTGATAGGCACAAGGTGGTACCTCACAGTTATTTTAATTTGCATTTCTCTAATAATGATGATTTAGGGCATTTTTCATATGATAATATCTAGTTTTGATTTCTTCATCTGAACACTTTCTGTTCATATCCTTTGACCATTTATCAATTGGAAAATGACTTGTATTCTTACAAATTTGACTCAGTTCTCTGAATATCGGGGAGGGACACATTAAATCTAGATTCTGCCTAGACACTATTATAATTTCTGATCAATTGAAATAACATTCCAAAACACATCATAGTGTCTGGCACTTAGTAAGAACTACATAAATGTTAACTATTATTTTTTAGAGGCAACTGGTGGTACAGTGGATAGAGTTCTGGGCCAGAGTCATGACGACCTGAGTTCAAATCTAGCCTGAGACACTTAGTAGCTTTGTTGCCCTGCATAAATCTCTCAATGTCTCTTTGCTTCAATTTCCTCAACTGTAAACTGAGAATAATATCAGTACCTACCTAATTGTTAGGATGAAATGAGATAACATTCATTAAAAGCACCCATCAGAGTGCCTGGCATAGAGTAGGTTCTCTAAAAATGCTTATGGCGGGGGATGAAGATGATCCTCTAAAAGCACTGACGATATGACAGGAAGCTTTGCAATAAGTGACCATTTAGTTTAGGATTCATGAAAAATAAGAAGAAAAAAGCCAAAAAAATTTGAAAAATCCCCTTGCTTTCAGGAGAATATGGATTTCCAAACATTGAAAGAAAAGAATAGGTAGGATCTCATGGCCTAAAATTCTATAGCTAACATTGATTAGGTCAAGAGTAATTGGAAATTTCTCAATAATGAAAGTATTATTATACAAAGATAGCAAAAGAAACTTCATCATTTTTTTTCTGACACTCAGGGATGTTTACATTCTTGACCTATTGGTCTAGAAAATCAATTTAAAAAAAGAAATTCAATTACTTTGGTGTGTCTAGTAAAATGCAAATAAAAATCATAATTAGAAAAGGAAGAATATGCATATTAATGAAATAGGTACATGACATTAAATGGAGACATATAAATATTTTACAGGAAGGGGGAAATATTTCTATATCAGAAAATGAAACAGGGAAAAACACAAATGTAATCTAAGGGAAAGCAGCGAATGCTTCCAAATTGAAACCCATTATATCCTTTCTGTTTCCTCTGTTCTTTTTTGTTGACCTATCCTGTTCAAATCCAAACTGAGATTCTCATGGGAAAATGTATTCATGACCTTTTCTAGTAGTGGTTTGAACTGGGAACGTCACATATGGGATTGAACTGAAGTGCCTAAACACATAGTTCTAGAGAGAGGTTTATGGAATATTGAATATTAAAAGTTGCCCTCTCTGACTTATGTTTAATATGTATGTTGCTGCAGAAAATTGATTGGTCGACGGAGTAGATCGATCTTTCTCTAGCCCCCAATACCCCAAGACATATGTAAGTTCATGTTCACCAAAACACTTGTGGCAAATTGGGTCAAATATACTTCATTGGACTGGATAAAACCAATTGAGAATTTGTTCTGTCTCAGGCATGGTGAGAGTTATGTAGCAGTCTATCCTAACCTATCTCATATGTTACCCTAATTTATGTAATGTCAGAATAGCTTTAATTTAACTTTTTTTTATGTACCATTTATTGTGTTGGGTGCTGAATGTATAAAGACAAAAATGAAAAGATCCCCTGCCCTCAGGATGTTTGTATTTTATTGAGTGAAACAATATACAAAGTAAATACAATTTACATACAAAGCAAACACAAAGTAATTCCTAGAAGGAAAAGTTTGTAAGAGTGAGGGATCAGATGACGCTAAGTCAAATGATACTAGATGATGGCAGAATGCAGAAGGAATATCACCTCCTCTGTTAACATGGCCCCAAATCACATTAGCTTTTTTGACTACCACATGGAAACAGTGACTCATACTGAGTTTATAATCCAGTAAAACTCCCAGATCTTTTCCAGAACAAAAAACAAAAACGGTTGTCTAACAATCCCTTTTATTATTTTTAAACTGACATTTTTACCCAATTTTTATTCATTCATATTAAATTCTATCTCACTTTACTCATCCTAATACTCTAGCATACAAGATCCTTTGTGAATTCTTACTTTTTCACAAACCGTGTTAACTATAAATAGATGAAAAAGCACTATTAAGTACTTATTTACATAAAATAATATGCTAAGTATGGGAGATAGAAGTACGAAAGCAAGGCAGTTCCTGACCTCAATGAGTTCATATTCTAATTGGGGGAGATAAATAGTAAGTTTTATATGTAAGTCAGATGCAGAGATACCATGCTCCTGGGGGAACAGAGGCAAAGCAGATGGTAATATACCTTCTTTAATGTCATTTTTTACTGACAAAATCCTATCATTTTTCTTATGTCAAATTGTTGCATGTTGTATGTTTAAAATTCTAAGGAATTTAATGACCAGATTTGCTCTCCAGATCTTCAATATCTCTGGTTGATGGAGAGGTACAGGCTGAAACAATCCCAGGTACAATCAGTAATTTACATCTCCACAGAACTTACATCCTTGTATAATGTCTTATAGGGTCATTATGGGTAGGAGAGGAGGTATTTCTTATTTTTAAGGTCTTGGGTTAAGTTTGCTTTCCTTTTACTTTGTCACTGGTAGTATGTAGTCAGTTTGTTGGGAAACTCCTTCTGTTCTAAACAGTGTCTCCTGGATTTCTTAGCATAAGGCTGTGTAAAATATACATGTTTAGCATTTGTTGAAAGAAGGGAGAAAGGATCTATGTGTACTATGTTCAAGAAATTACAAAAAGAAAAAAGGAAACAGGTTCCCATTCTCATGAATGGTTAAGGATAATGACAATAGCTAGCATTTTTACAGCACCTACCACATGACAGACTCTTTACAAATACTTTCCATTTGATCTTCACAACCCTGGGAGATAGGTAATGTTATTGCCCTCATTTAAAACAGATTAGGAAACTTGCCCAGTGTCACAGAGTTCTTAGTAAGTAGCTGAAACTGGATTTGAACTCAGCCCTTCCTGACTTCAGGCCCTACACTCTATCCATTATACTACATAGCTGCCTAGGAATTAAAGATTTCTTTTTAATATATCATTTGTACTAATTTATTAAGATTTTAAGCAAGATTAAGTGACATGACTATGACCATATAGTTACAAAGAATAATCAATATAATTATTACTGCAGTTCTTTCTAATTTCTAATTTCAGCATTCTATCTACTATACAATGCAAGGGTCAGAGAAAGTAGGAGTAGTTATAGGGATCTGTCCTATGGATTCATTCAGGTATAACCAAACACTCCCTTCACGGGATAAAACGAAAGTAAAAAGGTAGCTGAGGCATGGGGTTTGGCATACTGGACCTTAAGTTAGGAAGTTGTTTCTGTTGTTTGATTGTTTCAGCCATGTCTGACTCTTCATGATCTCATTTAAGTCATGAAGACTGGAAGTTTTGTCATTTCCTTCTCCAGTTTGTTTTACAGATAAAGAAACAGAGGCAAATAGGATTAAGTGACTTGCCCAGGGTGACAAAATTAGTGTCTGAGACCAGGTTTGAATTCAGGAAGATGAGTCTTCCTGACTCCAGATCCAGCACTCTAGAAGTCAGTAAGGCTTAAGATCAAATCCCATCTATGGCAATTAAAAGTTGTGTAATCTTGGACAATCATTTACCTCCTCTGAGGCTCAGTTTCCTCATATGAAAAATGGAAATAACAGTACTTGTGATAACCTTCCTCACAGGATTGCTTTGAGGAATGTGTAGTTTAGTGCTAGAATTCTCACCTCAATCCAGAAGGCATAGGATTATTTTATGTCCCAAGCATATTCTTTTTGGCACTGTGGAATCATTGATAAAATTCTCGACTTGAAGTCTGGGAAACTTTGGTCCAAATGCTGTCTCAGACACTTACTAGCTGAATGACTCTTGGCAAGTCACTAAAGTCTTCTGTTTCCTCATCTATAAACTTTTGTGGTTGAACTTGAGGGACTCTAAAATCTCTTCCAACTTGAGATCTAGGGCTCTAGATCCTTGTGACCTTTAAATTCCCTTCCTATCATAAATCTATGATTCTATAAAGTGAGATAATATGTGTAAAGTTCTTATTAAAATGTCATTAACTGTAATTATGTAATATGTTCTTTAGAAAAATCTCCAGGGAGCAAAAGGATACTTCCAAAATGTTTCTAGGTTGGGCTCCTAGTTTAAGCCAATATTTCAGTTATTATATTAAAAAACTAAATTAAATTATTTGCAGTGGAAAAGAACTTACAAATCACCTACCAACTAATACAGAAATCCCTTCTAGAACTTCTCCAAAAACCTGTGTTTGAAAACCATGAGTGAAAACATCATCATTAATATGATTGCATCTCAGCCAATAATTGGAGAAACTGTTAAAAAAAAGTCCTCTATTATATTAGAAGAAAAATATATCTCCAACTATTCCTAGTTCTATCCCTGGATCCACAAAGTCTAATTCCTCTTTCACATTACAGCTCAATAAAACCAGAAGACCACTACTAAATTTTCTTTTCTGGTCCAACCAGTCATAGTTCTTCCAATTGTCACTCAGGAAAAACCAGTCCCTTTCTTCTTGATATAGTGAGATTTATTAAATGGGAGCATATAAGTTAAAGCAATACTCAAATATGATGCAATCTAATAGATGGTAATGCAACTGAAAACAATTTTCTAGTAATATTCTCATCACTCATGATTTCTTAATTACTGTTATTAAGAGTTGTTCTATGAGCAGAACTCCATTTCTTTTTGAACCCCTACATGTAATTCTTGTGCTCTTGGAAATAATTATTTAAAGTGGTTAGGTGTTCTCTAATTATCATAGAAACACATAATCTCAGAGTAGGAGGGGACCTCAGAAGGAATTTTGACCATTCCATATATAAATACTAATTACTTTAAAATAGATAACCATCCAGTTTCCACTAAAAAGACCACTGGAGACTTTCTGAAGCAGCCCCTTCAGAATGTGGAAAGGTCTCATTCTTTGTACTCTAAAACAAATATTTAGCCCATTGCCTCAGGGGAGATAGAAATTTCTACACAACTTGTTCCATAGTGTCATTAGGAATTATATGTTCTCTGAAGTACCAGGGAAAACTAGGAAAAAAGAAAAGAAATTAATTTTCCAAATCATTTGTTTTATTAAATCCAGAGTGCTCAGAAAGAAGAACAGATACTCCATACTTTTGTGGTTGCACATCATTGGTTATAATCTTCTCTCTCTATGAATGTTCTCTCTACATGGAATCTTCACTAGTCAAAATTCTATGTATCCATCAAGGGTCAACTCAAATAGTGCCTACTTTTTGAATTCTTGCCAACCTGATGGGATTTCTCTTTTCTTTTGTCTCCCATCCCCCACTTGGCAGAATCTCAGCATTGTATTTATATGTCTCCTACATGTACATTATTTGTAACACAATTATTTGTGCATATTTCATTTATTCATCAGTATTTATTAAATTCCAACTATGTATTGGGCATAGGAAAAAGGATAGAAAGATAAAAGTCAATTAGTACCTTCCCTTAAGAGAGATAACATTCTGTTAAAGGGGAAATATGTACATAGAAATTTAAGTTCAAAATATAAACAAATTAATTTCTTGGTGGACTGTACTAGTAAGTTGGATAGCATTATAGTAGTCCTCTAAAAGTTGGAGTTCTGAAGAAAGGTAGGAATTCTTTATGATAGAGATAAGGAAGGAATGCATTCTAGGTATAGGGGACAGTTTGCACAAAGGCATAGAGATGAAAAACAGAATGTTATACACAGAAAATAGTAAGTAGGCCAATTCATCTAGAGTTTGGGGTGGATAAAGGAGAGTAATAAGCAAAAATATTGGGAAGATGGGTTAAATTCAATTTAAAAAAACCTTAAAATTCCAAAAGAGGAGTTTCTGCTTTTACCTAGTTACGACAGGGAACCATTGAAACATCTTCATCAAGACAATGTCTTCCTTAGGTATGGAAACCAATTTGTTTATCTCTATTTCTTCCATAAAACTTTATAAGGAGTAGGGGTTCAACAAAAAACACATACATACATACATGCACAAATACATACATACAAGAATATACTGTATAAAAACACACACACACACACACACACACATATATATATACATATATATGTATTCTGAATTAATCATTCCAAAGAGAATAGATTTATTCCAATTCAGTCTATTTCTCATGAAGAATTAGGATTTCCATTCACAAAGACAAGAGCACTAGATTTTGAAGCAGAGGAATTGTCAGAATTTTTGTTCTTATATTTATTTCCTGTGTAAATCTGGGATAGATACCAAACCCTTATGCAACTCAATTTGTTCCTTTTTAAAATAGGAGGGAAGATGAGTGAATTATTTTCTAGACACCAAGCTCTAAAATTATGACTATGGGCCAATTTCTTTTATGCAAGATGCAAAACATATTTTTACAAAGGTCAATTGGGTGATTGTTATGAAGCTTGGGTAATGGGATAATTTGCATGTGTAATTTGGAGGTTTTGTAGGTTTCCAGTCCTTTGGATGACCTATGTTTGAGGATCAAGCTATTAATACTAGAAGAAATGATAAAACTAAAAGGTATAGGTGAATCAACCTGGATGGATAACATCAATTGACACCTGCTAAAAATAACCAGAAACTGGATTTAGGAGGCCTTGAAATAGTGATCTACTGGGGTGAAACAAGTATGTCTATTAGCATCACTGTTATTCAATACAGTACTAAGAAAGTTAGCTTTTAGTGATAAGAAAAGAGAAAAGAAATTGAAGGAATTAGAATGGGCAAAGAAGAAACTAAGTTATCACTCTTTGCAGACGACATGATGGTGTATTTAGAGAATCCTTAAGAATCATGTAAAAAACTACTTAAAATAATATACAACTTTGGCAAAGTTGCAGGATATAAAATAAACCCAAATAAATCAACAGCATTTCTATATATTACTAACAAAACCCAACAGTAAGAAATAGAAAGAGAAATCTCATTTAAAATTACAGTAGACATTTAAAATATTTGGAAGTCTACCTACCAAAAAAAAAAACCCAGAAACAATATGAACACAATTACAAAGCATTTTTCACACAAAGTCAAATCTATATAATTGAAAAAACATCAGTTGCTTGTGGGTAGGCTGAGCTAATATAGTAAAATGACAATTCTACCTAAATTAATTTACTGATTCAGTGCCATACTGATCAAACTATTGGAAAATTATTTTCTAGAGCTAGAAAAAATAATATCAAAATTCATTTGGAAGAACAAGAGGTCCAGAATTATCAAGGGAAATAATGAAAAGAGATGTTAGGGAAGGTTATCTAGCCATACCAGATCTCAAAGTGTATTATAAAGACGCAATCATCAAAAGCACTTGGCACTGGCTAAGAAATAGATGGATAGATCAGTGGAATAGGTTAGATACTCAAGATATGGTAATCAATGAATATAGCAATCTACTGTTTGACAAACCCAAGGACCCCAGCCTCTGGGATAAGAACTCACTGTTTGACAAAAACTGCTTGGAAAACTGGATAAGATTGTAGTGGAAACTCGGTATAGACCAATGCCTGACACCATACACAAGAATAAAGTCCAAATGGGTACATAATCTAAGTATAAAACTAATAAATTAGGGGAACAAGAGATCATGTGTTTGTCAGGTTTATGGAGAATGAAGTAATTTATGACTAAACAAGACATAGAGAACATTATGAAGTGAAAAATGGATAATTTTGATTACATTAAATTGAAAAGATTTTGCACAAACAAAGCAAGGCAACCAAGGTTAGGAGGGAAGCAGAAAACTGGGAAATAATTTTTACAACTAATGTCTGTGATAAAGGCCTCATTTCTAAAATTTATAGAGAACTGAGTCAAATTTACAAGAATACAAGTCATTTCCCAATTGATAAATGGTCAAAGGATTTGAGCATACAGTTTTCAGAGGAAGAAATTAAAGCTATCTATAGTAATATGAAAAAAATGCTCTAAATCACTATAGATTAGAGAGATGCAAATCAATACAACTCTGAGGCATCACATCACACCTGTCAGATTGGCTAACATGAGAAAACAGAAAAATGATAAATGTTGTAGAAGATGTGGGAGAATTAGAACACTAATTCATTGTTGGTGGAGCTATGACCTGATCCAATGATTCCTGAGAGTAATTTGGATCTATGCCCAAAGCACTATAAAAATGTATATACCCTTTGACCCAGCAATATCACTTCCAGGGATGTATCCCAAAGAGATCATAAAAACAGGAAAAAGACCCACATGTACAACAATATTTATAGCAGCTCTTTTTGTGGTGGCCAAAAACTGGAAATTGAGGGAATGGTTGAACAAGTTGTGGTATATGAATATAATGGAATACTATTATACTATAAGAAATGACTAATAGGCATACTTCAGAAAAACTTGGAAAGACTTCTATGAATTGATAACTTAGTGAAATGAGTAGAACCAGAAGAACATTATACACACTAACAGCCACAGCGTGTGAGTACTAATTCTGATAGATGTAGCCTTTCAGAGCATTTCAGGGACCTAAAACATTTCCAAAGGACTCTTGAAGCAAAATGCCATCCACATGCAGAGAAAGAACTACAGAATGGGAAACAAAATGAAGCAGATTATTTTCTCTTTTGTTATGTTTGTTTTTTCTCATGATCCCTCCCATTCATTTTACTTTTTCTATGCAACATGGCTGATGTGAAAATGTGTTTTGGTAAGAATATATGTGTAGAACTCATATAAGATTGCATGTCATCTTGGGGAGGGACTACTGAAAGAGGGGAGAAAATTTAAAACTTATGGAAGTGATTGTTGAAAACTGAAAATAAAGAAATTAATAAAAAATTATAAAAAAAAAAACAGTGATCTACTGTAAGAGTGGAGGACCTGTTAACTACCTTCTTGGTGATTGTTCAAATGAAGACATGCCTGGGTTTAAGCTAGTACAAATAAATTACTGTTCAACCTGGGAAGGTTTCTGAGTCTAAGGCAATTTTTTTTTTGTTTTTGTTGCAGTTAGTTTTTTGCTTCATTTTGTTTTGTGTTTTATTCAGAGGGCTTATATTCTACAAAACAAACACTCTTTCATTTGAATATCCATATAATTACAAAGTCTTATCTGAACTCCTTTGTTACTTTCTCAACAAAAGAAAAACTGAATACTGTCCTGATTATTCCCATTTACCATCTTTATTTCCAAAATAAATATTCCATTATCATTAATAGTTCTGTCATTGTGATACTTCACCAGATCATAGCTGGGTGTATCCTGGAACAAAATCATCAAATTCCCAATGCATATGAAACAAAAATAAATTTATATTAAGTAAAAATTAAAAATGTCATTCTTCAAAAAAGCCTACACTGCTGGCCTTTTGCTTTAGGATGTTATTTGTGAGTGCCAGGAGGTTACAAGGTCTGGCAGTTTCTATCAAGCTGTAATGGCTTTGACTGTGTGCCTAATGGTAGCCTATGTCTGGTTTCTGAAGAATAGTCTAGTTAATTACTAACAGTTATATGCTAGAACTTTGGCAAGTAGGAGAAAAAAAAATCGTTGACCATAGTAACCAGTGGATCAAAATAAAATATGATAGATGGCTAAAGATATGTAAAATGTGATATTACCTATATGATTCATACATTAAACCCTACTTTAATATGTATATCTGTGAATTATTTGCAAGATTGAATTGTACCCAAAGATAAATTCAAAAGAAAATATATCTAGGGATGGAAAGGACCTTTGGGAACATCTAGTCCAGTGCTTTAATTTTACAATAAGTAAAATGATGACCCAGGGAAGTTAACTGACTTTGAAGAGATAGTATAGGTAAGAAGTATCAGAAATGAGATGTGAAGCCAGGTCCTATGACCTCTGACTAGTGCACTGGACCTTGATTCATTAAGACCCAAGTTCAAATGTGACCTCAGACACTAACTTTGACCCTGAGTAAGTCACATTTCCCTGTTTGCCTCAGTTTCCTTATCTGTAAAATAAGATGAAGAAGGAAATTGCAAAAGCACTGCAGTATCTCTGGCAAGAAAACCCCAAATGAGGTCACTGAGAGTTGGTCGTGACTAAAATGACTATACAACAGCATCCAAATTTCATCAATATTTCATGGATTCTTTATTTAGCCAATTTGTGTGCTCATTACACTCATAAAAATCACAGCACTTCCAAAAACTGGTACAGTCTTGGATGATGACTGAGGGAAGAAAACCTCATCAAACTATGGCTCATCTGGGAAAGATTCAGTCTAAATGTTGTTAAAATCTTTGCCAGATGATGTTCTTGTTGAGTTGTTTCTGTCATGTCTAACTCTCTATGACCCCATTTGGGGTTTTCTTCACAAAGCTACTGGAGTGGTTTGCCATTTCCTCCTCCAGCTCATTTTACAGATGAGGAAACTGAGGTAAACAGGGTCAAGTGAGTGCCTAGGATCACACAGTTAGTAAGTAAAGCCTTTTCTGAACTCAGCAAGATGAGTCTTTTTGATTCCAGGCCTCACACTCTATACAATGTGTCATCTAGGTGCCCTGCCAGGTGATAGATACTGGTTGCTGGTTCTGATTCTGAAGCCCCTTTTGCTTGATTATCAGGAACTGGCAGAGTTTGTACTCAGTAAGAAAGGCAACTAGAGGAAAGAATGATTAGAGTGCTGGACCAAGAGTGAAGACTTGACCTGACATCTGGCCACAGACCCTTGTTACCTGTACGACCCCGAGTCATGTGAATCATTTTTATCACCTCTAAAATGGAACTAACAATAGCACGTATCTCCCGAGATTTCTGTGAAGATAAAATGAAGTCAGTGCTATGTAAATGCTATATATTATGTTACATCACCAACAGCAGTGGCAACAACAACAATAAATATAATGTACCATATATGTGACTTTAAGTTTAGTGGAGAATCCCACTTTTTAGGATTCTTATCCCTTTCTGCCTAAACAGGGAAAAAATAAAATCTAGAACGCCAAATACCATCAATTCAATGTTCAATATTAACTCATTGTTAATTTCTTAAGAATATGTTAGGAGTTTGGTTGTAATTAATAAAAATGTCACCTTGTGTTAATAAATAAATATTTTAAAGAAGAATCAAAGAGAAAAGTGACTCCTTCATGGAGAATGTCCTTGTATTTCTTTTTTCTGACCACCATGTGAGTGCTTACCTTGTGTTAATTCTCCATAAAATAATTGTATAGGTAAATATATGTTTAGTATTTGAACAACATGGCCATTGAAAAGAGAAAGTGACTCCTATCAGATCACAGACCCTAGAGTAGAATGCAAGCATTCACTATTTTTATATACACTACACCAACTGTGTATCTAATATACAATGCATAGTAAAAAAAAAATCAACTTCGATCAACTACTAGCTCTGCTTCATTTTTATTCAAGCCCTATTCCTTGCTTGTTCACACACACATACACACTCACACTCACACACACACACACACACACACACACACACACACACACACACACACTTGTGCCCACATGTTGGCAGTTCAGTTTGAGAAAAGACCTCAGGGCTTTGTGTCTTATCCTGCCAGGTGATCTTCAGAAATCTTCCTAATTCAATCAAATAATTCAGTTCAATCCTAATTCAATCAAATAAAAATCATATGGAAGCAATTCAGCTTCCTGGCACGGTACTGCTATACTGTCCAAATTTCACAGGCATAGGACAGTGAGGTCAGCACAACGCTGTAAATAATCAGTTTGATAGCCAGTCTAATACCTCTTCTCTCCCACACTTTCTTTTCAAACCTCCCAAACAGTTAGCTAGCTCTGCCAATGCATTCATCAAGCACATTATCAATGTGTACATCACTGCCAAGGTAGGTGAATTTGTCCACTGCACATAGTACAATTCCAATGGGCTGGTCATGTTGGTTCAAATGCTAGACATATACTTCCCTAATTGACTATTTTATGGAGAATTCACACAAGGTAAGAGCTCACATGATGGTCAATGGAAGCAATACAAGGACACTCTCAAGGTCTTTCTGAAGGACTTTGGAATTGCTTGCCTGACTTGGGAGACACTAGCACAAGACCACTGGTACGGTGCACCCTCATCAGAGAAGGTGCTATGCTCCGTGAGCAAAACAACTGAAGTAGCTCAAAAGAAACACAAGATGTTTAAATTTAGAGAATCCACCCCAAATGTTCACATGAACTATTTGTGCCCAACTTATGGTAGAGCACTCTGAGCTCATATTGATCTGATCAGCCACATTTGGACACAATGTAACTTGACTAGCATAGTGATATCATTCTGATCTCCTTTGAGAATGAGGGACAGCAATCAACCAATAACATATATGTGCACACATAGACATATACAATTTTATTTTACTCTGAACTTAAGAAATAAAATAATCGTTTCGATAACATAGGAGACTAGAAAAAAGATGAAACTGCAAATCTATTATATACAACTTGCTACTCCTTATAAATATACAATAATGTTACCACCATTATATACCATTTTCTAGAAAAATTCTCTCTCTGGAAGATATCTTTACCACTGTGCTCTAGCAGCTTCTCATTTTGGAAGGTCCTTCCCTCTTGTGACCACTTTCTCTATGTAGTCAATTCCTCCTGTTACCTACATTTTAAGGAAGGGCCAAGACTAGGGCTGTTCTCTTTTTTTCCCCTCCTGGGCACTGCTTTGGACTACCAGGATTTCTTTTTTCCACCATTCCTCAAAAGGCTTATTGCCATGGAAGATACCCTCACCACCATGGTTCTATCAATTTCCTAAGCCTTTTACCTTGGAACTTCCACTCGCTGTCTCTATGTTAGGTCACTTTCTTCTGGAATGTCTCTTTTGAGGAAGAGCTAAGGTTAGCCCCATTCACTCCTTCATTCATCTCTGGCCTTCCAAAATCAGAATACAAATTCATTGATGGTAAAGGCTACTGTTTTTCTTCTAATTATTTCCCCAGTACTTAGTACTGTATTTGGCACAAAGTCATCACTGAGTAGGTGCTTGTTGACTGACATAAATAAGTAAAGTATACTTTACCGGACAACTATTATTCTTCCTTGTGCTTCAGCATATCTCTAGTGTAGTTTAAAAGAAGCTGAATTTAGGGTTAGAGTTTATTGTTATTGCATCATTTCAGGTGTGTTTGAGTCTCTATGATCCCATTTGGAGTTTTCTTTTCAAAGATACTGGAATGGTTTGCCACTTCCTTCTTCAGCTCATTTTACAGATGAGTGAAACAAGGTTAAGTGGCTTGCACAGCATCACAAAGCTAGTAACGGTCTGAGGCCAAATTTGAACTCAGGTCTTCTTGACTCCAGGGACAGCTTTCTATGTACGGCACCACCTAGCAGCCAAATCAGAAAATCTACTTTCAAATCCTGCCTGATACTCTGTGCCTTTGAGGTAAGTCATGTAAAATCTCTGGCCCTCAATTTCTTCCTCTGTAAAATAATGTTAATATACATGACCACCAGCACCATTTCCAATTCCAAAACAATGAACCTCATTTTTTTCTTATTTCGTTTATTCTTATTATTTATATATAAGCAGTGGCAGCAATGACTTAAATAAATCATGCTAAAGAAAGTGTTTACATTTATAGAATGCTTAATAGTTACAAAGAGCAAATATATATGATCCTTATCTATGACATCTCATTGTGCTAATTTTGTAGTAAAGAGAAATAAAAAATGAAATGACTTGCACAAGGTCTCATAGATGGTATCAGAGTCAAGCATTGAATATATGTCTTCTAACTAGAAGTACAAGCATTTTTAGGATTTTTTTGTTTGTTTGTTTGTTTTACTACACTACAATGACCAGTGTGTGTATCTTTGAAAGGAACCATTGGTGTAAGCGCTGCTGACCACCATCTTGGCTGTTATTTCAATTCTTGTCTCTTCTTATGTAGTAACTGTCAGTCACATCCAATTTGTATAGTGGCTGGTGATTACAGCCCTTGGGATTTATGGTGAGACCACTAAATTAATTTCTTCCCCTTGACGGCATTTCCTTAAGCCAACCACATGTCTCCTGGGATAGGAAAGTCATTCTTTTAAATCACCTCTACTGTACTTGGAAAAGCAATAATGAGGAGCTATGAATTTCTGGCTCATGCTGTCAATTGGTTCCTCATGTTTGCTTCTCAATTTAAGTGTAAAACATTTTTCCTCCAGAGGAAACATTTGTAAAGCCATTCCCTCCTCCTCCTCAGGCTATTTGACTGACCAGCTGCTGAACTCAGAATTATTGCTATCACAATGACAAAACAAAATCTCCAGCACTCTTCACTGAATTATTTCTTCCATGCAATGTACTTAAAATTGTATCCATTTCATGAATGTCTGGGCAAATGAAACATCTGCATATATGCTTTGCAAGGGTTCAGCCACAATATAGCATTTTTATATCTTACTCTATCTTTGTTTTTGCCTTTGAAGCTGTTGCAATGTATTCTTAGATTTCTAAAGCAGCCAACATGTCAGAAAAGATTGTGGAATTCTGTGAGTTTCTCTGAATCTTCACTAAGAAATCAGAAACGAGGTTTCCTTTTTTTTTTCTGTCTAAGTATTTTAAAATATTGCTTGTAGCGTTCTCAAAATCTCTAATATATAAATATTATATATTATTATATATTAGTATTATCTCTTTATTACCCTTTCATATTAGAGGATATCCCCTCCCCCCACAAAGTGCAAAGAAAGGAGAGATTTTGGCATGAAAAACATTGGAATTGGTACCTGAGGGTGGCTTAATGATCAGCTATTAATTATACATCACTCTCCTCAATGCTGTTGAACGTGAGGCAAAAAACATGGCAGAAAAGAACTTTTTTTTTCCTTGCAGTAGAGTGATGAACTTGGAGTCAGAACATTTGTATTCAAATGTTTCTTTCTTACAACCTGAATGACCTTAGGGAAGTCATTTAATTCTTCATTCCTTCTTTCTCACATTTCAAATAAGGAATTTGGACTAGTTGACCTTCAAGAATCCTTCTAGTTCTAAAATAATCATCCTATAATCACTGAAAGGGGATTTAGGCTTCTTAGGATCTATAGGAGGGTGAGAAGTAGGCTTAAGTTTTACAAATCTACTGAAGAAATGATACAATTACTTTGTTTCAGTTTTCCTGTCGGTAAACTGAGACCTCTGTATTCCCACCTATGAGTATTTGAAGATATTAAAAATGGGGTTTGATGGACAAAATCTGATCCGCAGATTAATTTCTAGTACCACTTGCTTTTTTGAAATGACATATCAACAATAATCTATCAAGAAATCTGAGATATGAAAAGAAACAAATTTTCAGTGCCTCTAATTTTATCTCATTTGGTATGCAAAATCCAAAGGACACAGTCAATAAGTCTTTCCTATTTTACGTTGAGTATGAATCTTATTTTTAAAGGACTAAATATTTTAAGTTAGCATTTATTAAGAAAAATACTAATAAACC
>CM053769.1:235022160-235073162 GCA_028658325.1 Potorous gilbertii
AAATGGAGTTTTTATTCATTTATTCTAAGTAAATTATTTTTCTTTTATTTTTTATGAAAATGGTAGGATATGAGCAAAAGTGCTGAAATAATTATGTCTTAGAATGATAAGCCTTTGTAGAATGAAACCTTTCTTCAGTAGCAAGATGTACTTGGAGAATTAAATATGTTAGAAAAACTTACAAATTTATATTTGAGTCAATATGAACTCATTAATTATCTATAATAGGCAATATTTTCTGGTAGCTCAGTAATCTTTCAAATTGACCTTTAAATAGGATTATGAGTACATTCAATTTAATTTCAAAATAAATTTTTAAATAGGTTAGTTGCATTTTAATAACTGCAAGCTGCATAAACATTTCATTTTAGCCATTGTTTCTGATATATCTTTAAAAGTAATGATGTACAACCATTTTGGAAAACAATTTGGAATTACAAACCGAAACAATACTACGGAATATTTCTCCTTTGACATAATTATAATACTGCCAGGCCTATATCCCAAGGACATGAAAAAAAAAGGAAAAGTCCTATATTTACCAATAGTTATGCATTTCTTTTTGTGGTAAAAAAATAAAAACAAACAAACAAACAACTGGTAGGTAAAGAAATACCCTTAATTGAGGAGTGGCTGAAAATGATGAATTATATGAATGTGATGGAATACTATTGTACTATAAGAATTCAGTAAATACATGATTTCAAAAAGCCATGGAAAAATAATAACTGATAAAGAACAAACAGAAAAAGAAGAACAAACAGAAAAAGAAGAACAAAGTATAACATAAAAATAAAAGGGAATAATTTGGAAGATTTAATAACCTTGTGAAAAAAGAAAAGGGCAGAAGGATCTGAATGACATACATTAATAATAATTCTGTAATGACAGTCATCTTTGGATAACTTGTACTTATCCATTCTTGAATGATTTCATATGTTTCATACATACATAGAAACCGACGCACATTCATATACATATGTATACACACATGCTTACATATACACATGTATGAAAAGTATTCCTTGCTATGTAAATTGACTACAATTAAATATCAGTGAAGTCTTTTCAATGTGGTAATTAATTAGCATACAAGACAAATCATCTTGTTGAATGCAGATTTTACAAACTGCTTTTACATAGACCAGTAAGAATTCATTTGTTAATTACCTAAAGACCAAATAAAGCCTATTTCTGAATAACAAATTAGAATGTACTAATTTTTATTCTTAATCTTTTCTATATATAATGATGATAGGACCAGAGTGGTGTTGATAAATACACCTTTATCTAACATATTTTTGATGTTATTACATGGAATCCATACATCACATTAATTACATAGAAAATATACCAATAATAAAAATTTTAGCACTATCGTTTTCATCATAATCATCCCTAAATTATTCCAGGCTATGTGTTTGGCTGTTGTAGTTGATGTCTAACAGAGCAGAGTTGGTTAGTTGCTATTTATTGGTTTAAAATAAGTAAATAAATAAATCACCTCTATATTCTCAGTTGAATTAAAGGCAGCATACCAGGAACATAGTGCTTTGGAAAGTGTGCAGAATTTGAAAGAAGAGGACACATGTTCAAATGCTGCCACCGACAATTACTAGCCATTGGATGTCTGTTTTTTGTTTGTTTGTTTTTTGTTGTTAAAATAATGGGGTTGAATTAAAAGAGGATTTTAAAGTGTTATCTATGGATCTCTGGAGTTTTCTGAGAACATTTTAAGGGGTTCATGAGATCAAACTTGTTTTTAATGAGTTTAAAATATTATATGCTTATTAAATATTCTCATTTTCTAGTTACACATCTATGTGAGGTTGAATTTTCTTCATCTCACAAAAAATTGAATAAAGAAAAAGATATTGGAATCTGGTGTTTTTCTATTAACCCAGACACCATAGAGACATAAAATATATAAAGCAATGCCAGTTTTCTCACTTTTTTTGTTTTGGAAAAATAGTTTTTTTTATGTAAATGATATGTACATGATATTTAAATAAGCATGCAATAGAACTGTTTTTAAGTGAATTAATAGACATTTTAAAATTTTACCAGTTTTAATTTTGAATATGGTAAATATGGATATTTGCAACCCACATGGATAAAAGCCCTTTGGGACCCTCAATAATTTTGAAGAGTGTAAAGGAGTTCTGTGACCAAAAAATTTGAGAACCTTTGCCTTAGAGGATACCCAAGATCTATTTCAATTCCATATATGTGATCAGAGGGTTTTATAAAAGTCACTGTGAAGACGGCCCTGGAATTCATACACGCATGCGAGCGCACACACACACACACACACACACACACACACACACACACACAATTATTAAAGACTACGTATGGTATCCATACACAAAGCATTGCGCGTAGTACTAGGGATTCAACAATGAATGTAGTATACTCCTCGATTTCATGATCCTTATAGTGTAACTGGTGAGAAAATAACTGATATTAAGGGGAATTATATAAGAGGCTCAAGCAAAGTTACTTTTTTATTACTTTTACCCAGAAAGGATAGGCAGGGGAGGAATGATTAGAGTAGGCTACAGGAGGAGCTAGAATCTGAACTGGATCTTTATCACACATTGGCAACATTATCAATTATTTTATCCTTTACAAGAAAATAATGTATCCAAATCTCCTATATGACTATTAAGAGTCAGACACTGTTCTAAACCCTGGGAATATAGAAAGAGGCAAAAGATAATTCCTGCCCTCAAGGAACTCTCAATCTAATGACAAGCAACACTCTTTTACGAACAATCTATATACTGGATGAATAGTAAATAATGTATAGAAAAGGCACTAGAATTAAGAGAGGTTGGGAAAGACTTTCCATAGAAGAAAGGGCAAAAAGCAAACTGATAACTAAATTTTGAATGAAGCTATTATTGTGGCAAGTCTCTCTATAGTCACCAGGATACCTATCCCAGGGATTACATCAGCAACTTCGGTAACCCCTGCCCCTCTTAGTAGACCAAACATTGCCTCCCAAATCCTCTATTTAAAGAAGACTTAGAGGGCTTAAAGCTCAATCATTTCCAAACAACTGTACTCTTTGGCTTTGAGTCTACCATTATCATGCTCCCATGCTAAGATGACTACTCCTTTTTCCTACTTTTCAACTTCCTTTTCAATATCATCTTCTCTTATTAGATTGTAAGCTCTTTGAGGGTAATGACTGTCTCTTCATATTTGCATACAAAGCACTTAGTGCATCTTGCATATAGTAGATACTTAATAAATGTTTATTGAATGGAGCTGAAGGAAGGATGAAACATTTCTTCATATCTAGATGAAGTTCTCCCTAAAACAGCTACCACCTCCACCACCACCACGACCACCACTACCACGACCACTACTGCCACCACCACAACCACCACCCTCACTACCATTACAACTACTACTATTACCACTTCTACTAATTCTTCCTCCTCCTTCATCACCAAATACTCTGATGATAGGCAACTAATTAACACAGATTAAGTTTGGCAGTAGAGCATTACCACTGAACAGATTTGGGTTCCAACCTTAACTAAAATGAAGTATGGAATATTATGCCAGCATAGTCTCCCTGATTCCTTTCTCTCTAAAAGCCTATGATATTTTTAGCTCTAGGAGTCTATGGTATCTGTTCTCTACCCAAAAGTAATACACAGGGATACATAAACATCATTTGGAGGTTTTCCACATTCAGATATAAAATTCCAACATAAAGAAAGAAAGATTGTCAAGAGAATCATATTTAATGAATGGGAATTTTCTCTAAATATGTTAAGTAAACCATTGAATTCAGGCCACAACCTGATGCAGTGGAAAGAGAGCTAGATTTGGAGTTAAATTGTCTGCATTCAAGTCTCAGGCCTGCTACAGTAGGAATTTGGCTATCATTTCATCTTCCTGGGCCTTGGTTTCTTCATTTATAAAACAGAGTTGGACTAGATGACCTCTAAGTTCCCTTTCAGTTCTAAATGTATGCTCTTAAGGTACACGTTGAAGTAATAAGATTTTTTTTAATGAGCTTTGTACTTCATCACCCTATTTAATATGTATGTTTTATTAGTAGTTTTCTTTTCTTCTTTTTTAAAAATTGAACTGATAACTCCATTTATTTTAAGGAATTTTAGCAAGGAAATACACTGTTCTAATGTATTTGCTTTGGAGGTGAGTGGTTAAGTGGTTTGCCCACAGTGATAAAGTCAAGATGGATCAGATATGGGCTATGAACTGAAGTATTTGATATTCCTTATTTCCAGAGCTTTTCTCTAGCCTCTCTTCCTTGTTTCCTGTCATTATTAGTAGGAGTAGTTTAGAGTCATAGATAATTACAATAAACTTCATATTTATATAACCCTTTGTACTTTAGAATAGTCTTTCTTCCCAAGGATCATGTAAGTAAAAGTCCCATTATCTCTATTCAACCAAAAATGAAATCAAGTTTCTAGAGTTTTAAGCATTTGTGTGGTATATTATAAACCTGGGCAGGTCTCTTAACCTCTTAAAGCCTCAGTTTCCTAACCTATAAAATAAAAGGATTGGACTAGATGATTTTTGAGGTCCCATCCAGTTTTCACTCTTAGGATACTTATCATACCACATGGCTAATAAATGCTGAACTCGGGTTCAATGTTGAACATCTCTAAGTTCAGTATTCTTTCCACTACACCATATGAATTTGGCAGGGTTCCCAAGAAGTATGTCCAGAACACATATCAAAGCAATTTATATTTTGAACCCATTCATGTGGAGTTTTTTCAAATGCGTATGTGCATCTAATAGTTATTGAAGTTTGGGGATAAGGGAAGAACTACTTATACGTTATAAAAGAATCCTCAGGCATTGGTAGATTAACTGTATCTAAACACTTTTAAGTGGTTAAAATTTGATGTGACCTTAATAAAAGAAGGAAAACTCATAAACATAGGTGGATCATCTCCTGTCTTCCATCAAATATAACTATGTAAGTAAAACAAAACGAAGACTTTCCCTTTATAAATGAGTTTTAAGACTCAATCTATGGCTGTTGCTGAACAGCTGAAATAAGAACACTGATCTTGTGGAGGAAATCTGAACATAAAATAGACCTTCACAAATCTTTAAAATTCTATGGGGGAAAGAAGTTTACTCAGAGGATCTGTGATCACTTTCCTGCTTGGCACACTGTCACATTATAAATTAAAAGTTCACATATTTGGGGTCATATCCAGGTTTGGTATCAAAGTCTACCCTGGAAGCTAAAATGGCTAAAATACAGTACTGATCATGTAGAACAAATGCTTTAGAAGTGGACTGGAAATTCTTCTAGCCTTCCTTGTCCTCTGGCAATTTTGATGAACAGTTTCTACACTGAAAACAATGTTATTTAAGATGACGCAGGGATGAAAAAAACTTATAGTTTGTAGGCATATAAATCGTGCAAAGTTTCTTAGGTAACTCTTCTGCTTGTAATAATCTAAATTTTTGAAAAAGCTAAGTGTCTTCACTTAATTTTGCTTTTTACTCAAATCAGAAGGAAATTGCTTAGAATGGGGCAAAGCACAGGTTTGGGAATACTATCTAGATAGTGGTAATACTTGAGAAACTGAGTTCATGTCAGTTCAAACATAGTAAGAGACTGAGGGATAGGGAGTCTAATTAAAAATGCACTAAAGAGCTTCATTAATATTTAAAATTAAAGATCCTGGTGAAAGGATATGATATTCTATTTATGTTTATGGTATTATTACTATTTTTAATAATATTTAAAATGCTACATGGATGCTATAGATATGAAATTTTTTAAAGTAATAACTTTATTTCTTATAGTTTATGTTTGTGTTTTCTTTTCTTAAAAGAAAATATATCATGAAAATGCATGAGAAAATAATCTGATATAATGATGGACAGCCCATGTTCCCCCCCTATATTTTCATAATACTAGAGAAAGAAAGAATGCCACCACCATTTTGAGTGCATTTTACCTGTCCTCCCCTCTCTATTTCAGCTATGGGAAAAGAAAATATGAAAAAAGAATAATAAAGGCTGAGGAAATAAATACAGGTTAACATCTACACTTTTCAAAGAAATTTCTATATTGGTGATATCATAGAATTATTTGAGTATTTTAGATATATCTTAGAGTACAATATCAAAAGTAAGTAAAGTGGGGTGAGATGAGTTTAATAAGCAAGAAGAGCATTGGATTTTGAGTTAGAGGACAACTTAAAATCTTGATTCTTCCATTTATTATCTTGGGTAAGATATATCTCTATACTTCAGTTACCTCTTATGTACAGTATAAGGAATGGATGACCTCTAAGGTCTCTTCCTTCTTCAGATCTATCAGGCTGTGATCCTAATAAATGCAGAAATAATCAAATACGTTCTTGTTTTTATTGCTATTTTTATATCCTTATTTGTTGTTTTATTTAAACTCACTGTATGTTTGAATATTTCTAATATCAATATATTCCATTATTATGTGGTAGGAAATAGTGAGACAAATCTCCATGATGACCTCACCTGAACCTGAACCAGTCTGGGCAATGCTATTATCACTTTGTTACATATTCTAAGAAGTTCAAGCAAGTCAATGTCTCTCATCCTCAAGTCAGCTCAATGGACTCTTGCTGTCTCAGTTTTTTATGTAAGGAAGGCAAGAAGAGGTCAATGCCTTGCCCCACATTATCCTGCAATGAGACTCTCTTGGCAGCTAACCCAATGCCCTGGTCCACTGTCTGGGTCAGTAAAAAATATGACATGCATTGTAAAATAGAATAAACCAAATAAATTATGACTAAAAGATGCAGGAATTTTACATTTGTCTATGGATTTTTAAGGAAAGGGATTATTTTTGTTCTTTATTCC
Organism: Potorous gilbertii; assembly: GCA_028658325.1. Taxonomy (NCBI): domain Eukaryota; kingdom Metazoa; phylum Chordata; class Mammalia; order Diprotodontia; family Potoroidae; genus Potorous; species Potorous gilbertii. The sequence continues at coordinate 235,029,022 of CM053769.1, forward strand.
ATTTTTTTCTCCTTTTGTTTTTTATTGTTATAGCAAAGGCAATGTGAGGAGAAAAATGGCCTGTACTGCCTATAGGCTCATTTGGTATAAGACAAAGCAGTATCCTAACCAGATTTGTTTTCTGTTATAATACACAGAGAATGATGAAATAAATTATATTTTAAGTAGAGCATGAGAGAAATTTAGTTTGCTTGTCATTTTACATATCTATGCACTGTAATTGTTAGACATAACTGACATGAAAATCTTTCCAATATTTTTTGACAACTTTTGAAATGTAAAAGACATTGGTATATAGTACCTCAGTCAAAGATTAGTTAAACTGAGATAACTAATTCTTCATTACTAACATTACCAATGCATTTTATATGCATATACATAAATTGGAACAGGACACATGATTTTATCAATATAGGCAGCTCCTTATGGGGACACTTCCCCTACTGATGCAAATCCTCAAATTATTTTAAACTTAGAGCCTTAGGAAGCTGAGAAGTTAGTGACTTGGCCATTGCTAAACAATTTATCTGTCAAGAAGATCTTAGATCTAGGTCCTCTTGGAGCCAAAGGAAAAAATGTATCCACTAAGACACACTGTTTCTTATATACTCAGGATATACTATATTAATATAGAAAACCTATTTCTTGATGTTTGGAGGAGGGGGGAGCATCATTCAAACTGTTGTTTTTTTAATTAAATCATCTGATTCACAGAGAAAAGGATAAGTATTACACAGGATGACAAAGTAGGTAAGGGTCATAATTTATACAGGTGGAAGGAATAGCCACATTGATAAGCCAGCGACTCAATCACAATTCTATAAAGCTTTTAAGATTTATAAAGTACTTTCCTCACTTCACCCTTAGGAGATGGAGATGAAATTATCATCCTCATTTTGCAGAGGATGAAAGTAAGACTCAATTTTTTAAAAGAATTAAAAAATATTAAGTGCTTACCATATGCTGACTTTGGAATTGTACTGATAGTTTTTTTTTGAAGGGTAGCAACTGTCCCAGTCCTTGAAACATAATACAAGTCATATAGTCACAGAAATACTAAATGTCCAAGTTGGGATTCTAATCCATGCTTCCGCTTTAAAGACTAGCATGTTTTTAATTTCACAATATTATACCTTTGAAATATTGAAATAAGATACCTTATTACTTAAAGAATTTGTTTATAGTGAGCCATGCCTGCCTATACAAACATTCCTGGAATCTTATATATAGGGTAACTCATTTGAGATTGACTTGTAATTTAGAAAATTATCCCCTCACTCCTCTCCTAAAAATGAGGACTCAAGATAATACAAGTAGAAGCAAATTGAAAATTTCATTTTTTTAAAGACTGTATGTATATGTCACTTGGGAGAAGATAACAGGAGTTTAGTAAGCAGTAGTCTCTAAACCATAATCCAAAGGAAATACTCCTTCAGTGAAAGCCCTAGCCATTCTACTATGCAAACATGGTAAGTGTGACATTTTAAATTTTTTTTCTCTTTTAAGTAGACCAAGATAACACATATGAAATATGTTAAAACAGAGTGAGGTGCATATAATTAAGTGCTAGATTGTATGCTACAAGAACACTTAAACAATCACATAATGACCAGAAATATTACACTGAAATAACTGATAGTATTTCTTTTTGTTCAGTCAATGTACACTTATCGAATGTGCAAGGTTCTCTACATCACTTTCCCGTAGAGACAGATCACAATACCTTGAAGAATATGTCAGTTTCTATTTAAGAAAATCATTTTCTCATATGTTTCCTGTTACTATGTTTCATATTGAACTGTCTAGCTTATTTGTTCCTACCATTCCCATATACAATGAGTAGCATCTCTCAGGGATATTTCCCTAGAGGGAACTCAAGCTTCTTGAATCTGGGGTATTAGTGTATTACACTTTCTTGCTCTTTGCTCTATGTTATTTGCTGTGATCTCAACTGAGTATCAACATAAGATCAAACCTTAGATCCTATATCAACTACCATACACCTCCACCAACACATAAACACATACACACACACATGCACATGCACACACATATACACATACCTTTCCATCCACTATCTTTTTCTGTTCATTGAATTCTGGGTTCTCAATATTGGATTATATCATATGTCATCTAAGATGCCTTATAATAAGTAGATGATCAAAAATTATTGAAAAATAAAATTTTATAGTCTATCATAGCTTAGTGATATCCTTAAAAGTCATCCTATTAAGTACTCTCATTTTGTAGATGAGGAGCCAGAGACTCAGAAGAGGGAAGGGATTTGTCTAAGTTTATTCAAATAGTTAGTGACAGATGTGGTCCCACAATCGATATTTCCTTGTATTTAATCCATTATTTACAAGGTCATAGAATTGAAGTTGAAAGGTAGAGGATATTCATTCAAATCTTGTTATTTGACAGACAAAGAAACTGAGTCCCAGAGTAGCATAGCAAAGTAGTTATCCCAAAGTCACATAGAGGATAGAGGGCAGAGTTAGGTCTTCTGTGTCAAATTCCAGTATTATTTCCACCATCTAACTATGCCACTCTTGAGTCTTTGCTTTATCCTTGCCCTTAGCAACCTGCTTATTTATTGACATTATTTATGCAAAATCACTTCATATATATGTATAAGTACCTATATATACACACACAAAAACACAGTGAATGTTGACAGTTTGTGGGTATTTATGTTTAATCTTTGTGATATTCATAGAACACTTCTTTCGCTCAGGTTTATTTGGCACTTCAGCCTTCCCAGTGGCATGCAAAGTCGGAGTGAAATTTAGGAATAACTTATGATAACTTAGGCAAAAAGATATTATACTATGCTTTCTCTTTCATGCCTTGCAATCTTTTTCTCTTGGTTCTAATGAGTACAAATGGGCAATACTTCATGCAGGGCTTTGGGGACAGGGCCGACTCTGTCAGGATCCCCAAGGAAGCCAAGAGCAAATTTGTTTCCCTTCTATAGCTTTCTGCCAGGCTGGCCCAGGGAAAGCAACAAAGCCAGCGATATAACAGTGCTTCTATTCCAAATCTGTCAATAGGCTCTCAGTTCTCAGGGTGCCAACCTAACTTTACATGCTGAGGCGATGCAGAGCATCCCAAAGAAGAGGGAACAGTGACCCTGTGTCAGGAACATAATGGCTCTAACCAGCTCTAACCTCTAGGGGGGCCCCTTTCTCAGTGAATTCATTTTTGAAAACTTTACACTTCTCCTAGCTGGCCAAGTCAGACATTTTCAGCAATTTTTGACAAAGCATTCTCCTTGTTTTTCTCTCAACAAATGGCTTTTTTTCATGAAGCTTTTCTGTAAGAATATAAGCTGACATTAGTAAAAGACTTTAAAATTTGAATAACGACCATAGCTAGCATTTATATATGGTTTTAAGGTTAGCAAAACACCTTATAAATATCGCACTTTATTCTTACAGCTGCCAGGGGAAGTAGTTACCATTACTAGCCCAATTTTACAAACGGGGGAAACTAGTACTTGCCCATGTTGTCAAAATTACCACATGAATTAATTCAAATTTTAATTCATATCTTTCTGAACAGGTCTAGAGCTCTGTTCATATAGCACAGCGGCTATAATGCATTATATTTTCTTCTTCTTGTTGTTTCGTTGTTTTCAGTCATATCTAACTCTTCATGACCCTGGTTGGGGTTTTCTTGGCAAAGATCTTGGAATGGTTTGTCATTTCCTTCTGCAGCTCATTTTATAGATGAGGAAACTGAAACAGACAGAGTTGTGTCTTTCCCAGGGTCACACAATTAATAAGGGTCTGAAGCCAGATTTGAACTCAGATCTTCCTGCCTCCAGACCTGGCACTCTATATACTATGACACTTCACTGCTCAGTGTTTAAATAGATAGCCTCCCAACATCCTTGTGATGTACTTAATAACTTAATAACCAGTGCTATTATCTCTATTTCACAGATAAAGAAACCAAGTCTCTATGACTTTGCCAAGGTCACATAGGTAGTAAATTTTGGAGATTGTATTTTCCTGATTCCAGCATCCTCATTCCAACATCCTGAAGTCTCTTAATCATATGTTTTGAGAGATTCCATGAAAGCTGGGTTCATCCTTCGTCACTGAAGGCCATACCACCAGAGAAATAATGTCATGACTTGCACTTGACTTTGTTTTTTTTTTGTTTTGTTTTGTTTTGGTTTTTTTTGAGTGAGCAAGGGCTGTGCAAGTCACCAGCATCACTTCTCCTCCAGAGCCATCTGAATCCAGAGACCAAATATTCATCAAGATGACTGGAGATGACCCAGGATGAAGCAATTGGGGTTAAGTGTCTTGCCCAAGGTCACATAGCTAGTGAGTGTCAAGTGTCTGAGGTGAGATTGGAACTCAGGTCCTCCTGACTCCTGTACTGGTACTCTATCCACTGTACCACCAAGCAGCCCCTCCAGGCAAGGTAACATAGCAGAGAAGAGAGAAAATGTGTTACTTGCAAAATGACTGGTTTGAATCCCAGTTTGCCAAGTGACCCTAGGCAAATAAATTCTGGTCTCTAGGCCTCAATTCCTTCAACTATCAAATGTAGAAGTGGAGCAGGTTTTCTCTAATGCTTTTGCTACCTTTCTGCAATCTTGTGCTTCCATCTGATCCCATGGCTCAACTGTCATTTTCTATATACATGACTGAAATGAATATCTTTTTATCCCATGTCTTTCCTGAAGTATAGTCTCACACCCCCATCTTCCACTGATACATATTTTAAAAAAAAGTCTAGACATACAACTAGAAGTTCACAGATGCCGGCCCCCTCCCTCCACATAGACCCTGTGATTTTATTAGCATACAGAACTCCCCATGAGGAAAAGTTGCATCAGTCAGAGCAAACAATTATCTGCTTTGCTATTTGAAATCTTAAAGAGTCACTATAGAACTTAAAAGTTTAATGACATTCTCAGAATCACAGTTGGTACCTGGCATGATTTGAATGCAGAACTCCTTTCATCTAAGGGCTGGCTCTTCATCCATTAACCTTTCCCTTTCAACATTCCCTTTCAACAAATCTAAGCTTGAGCTTACTATTTGGGCCCAAGTCAGCTTATAGTTCTTTGTGTGTCTCTGTTCAGCAGACAGGAGGCATAATAGAGCATTAAATCTTGCAGTTAGGAATTTTAAAATGGTCCCTTTGAATAATCTCAACACTTATTAGCAATGTGACGCTTTATAAGTCATTTAACTTTTCTCAACCACAGTTTCCTTATGTGTAAAATGTGGATAATGGCTACTGTCTCTCAATTTTATTGTGAGGGTTAAGTGAGAAAATATGTCAAACATTTTTCAAGCCACAGAAGTATTGATTATTAATTTTGTTATTTTTTTTATAGTATGATTATTTCTATCTTATCTAAATTATATAACTTGTATAGCATGTAGCAATATAACTGGTGTTAAACTATCTTAAAAGTATAATAGAATATTAAAAAGCAAGTCCCTTTCCCCAGAAGAGACATAAATGATTTTTTTATCTTTTTCTTTTCTTTTATCCATAAGACAATCCTAGACATTCTCCCCTTTTACTTTCTCAGAAAAGAGCTATGAATCCTTTAAGGAATTATATTGTTTTACATTAACTTAAACTTTTATCTGTAGTCCATCATAAAGGTGAGCACTACTGTGACCACAAATCAGAAAGGGGGTCAACACCCATGGAATAAATTAAAAATTGTAATTCTCACTAGTCACATAGAACTATTGTTTTAAAAAATGGTGAAAAATGGAGATAATGTGCCATATGGAAATCATGCTGAACTTAGAGCTAGCAGTAAAAGTGAATTTAAATACCCTTCAAATATTAAATACAAGATCATAGGGGAAATGTCTTAACCTTTCAGTCTTTCTGAATATTTAAAACAGGAACAAAAATACCTGATAACCAAGATCATGGGATTATTGCAAAACAAATGAAATTATATTTGTAAATCACTTTATAAACTTTAAGAGCTATACAAATTCAAAATATTGTTATTGTATATTGTTATTGTGTAGTTTCAGTCATGACTTACTGTGACCCCTTTGGTATTTTCTTGGCAAAGATACTGCATCCTTCTCCATGTTATTGCATGCTATGTGAAATAATCACTGATAATCACATAGATGATTCAATTTCCCATGCATGGCCTTTATAATTTGGATGAATTTTTGAAGGGAGACAGAAGGATCTCAAAGATAAAAGGATAGATAGTTTTGGAGCTAAGAATCACGGGATTGCATTCCTGCTTTTAACAGATAGTAGCTCTTTGACAATGGGAAAGTTGTTTAGCCCCTGCATAATTAAAGTAATTAGCTAAATTTTATGTTAAAGACAAGTGGTGGAATTTTTGCCATAAGAAGTTCCCTATATGAATTACATAATAGGTCTACATATTTATTTAAACAGTGACATTTGCACAACTGTGCTTTATAAATGAATTGCTAGGTGGTGCAATGGATTGATTCTAGTCAGGAAGACTCATCATTCAGAGTTCAAATCTGGCCTCAGTCACTTAGAAGTCAGGTGACACTAGGGAATTCACTTAACCCTATTTGCTTCATTTTCCTTATCTGTAAAATGAACTGAAGAAAGAAATGGCCAAGAAAATCCTAAATGGGGTCATGAAGAGTCAGACACAACAAAGAAGCTTTGTAAAAATTACCTTGCTGAATAATAAAAAAAGACACTGTATCAAGAAGCCAGGGTTTTATCGTTTGTTTGGATATGTGATCTCAGTCTAATGATTTTATATTCCTTGTCTTTTTTTTCTTTTTTAATGTTTATAGCTTTATCTCTAGACTTTTTTATTTATGTCAGCAGTTCTTCCTAGTCTTCATTTTTTTTCATGTCAACAAGGATTTCCAACTATTTTCTCAAATATTTTTTTCTTTAGCAGTTGACCAAAAAAGAATTGAGAATGCTGAATATTCCTAAACTTTAAAAGTCTTTAATATATTAATCATTGTAGTTGAATACATGGAGTAAAAAAAAAAATTAGTTATAACTCAACCTTTTATATTGCCTACCTGCTACTTCTACAATGCAATCCTGGATTGTAAAACTTGGTGTGTTTTGTCTCAATTTCTACTGCATGAGGAGGGAGAGATCATCAAGAAAATCTTTAACCATCATGGGGAAAACCTTGAAAGTCCATGCTTTTCCCTCAAGGTTTAATTGTTATCTTTTATCCACTGCTCAATCCATTTCATTATCTGATCTAAATTATTCTCTACTTCTTCTGGCACATTGGGGGCCAGCCAGGGTACTATTTTATGGAGGAAGCTATGACTTCTTCATAAAGATTTAGGAAAATTTCACACTGAATATTGTTCTGTAGTTTCTTCATACTTCACCCCCTCTTTTCAAGCCTTGTATATAATACAGAATCATCTATTTGAAGCACAAAATCTATATGAATTCATTGCACAGGGAAGAAGTCACAAGCATGATAATGAACTCCACCTTCTTTCATTTCATTTTCTAACTCATCAACTACTCCATCTTCATCCAAAATGGGACATTCATATTCTTCATCTAAGCCATCATGTAACTGTTCTTCTTGTGCTAAATCACCCACATTAGTGTATATCAGTCCTGTTCTTGATGCAAGTTTTTTACCTAGTGTGTTCCTTCCAACCCCTAGTGTACTCATGATCAGGATGTTAAGCAGCCTCGTGGTTGCAGTGGCACCAGCTCTGCCCTGGTTGCCTGCTCTCCATGAGGGAGCAACAGGCAGAAAGGGGTACGCAGGAGCCAAGGGAGTGAATACAGGGTCTGCCTTTCTTTTTTATTGATGGTTCTTCCATCTCTCAAATTTCATGATGCTGAATTACTGTATGCAACTACTTCTTTACTTAATATATATGACTTTTGTTTAAAAACAAACAAACAGACAAAATTTCTTTCCCTCCCTCAAGGAATAGGCAGAAAGGAGGTGAAAATGTTCTATACTCCAATTCTAACTAATGCCTTCTTTATTACTCTCAAATAGACTCCCAGAAACATCATTGCTTTTATCCCATTTCTTGGCCTCTGGGTAACTCAAAGAGTATATAGAGCCTTGTGGCAGTAAAGACCCAGGGGTTGACTCCTCCCCTAATTCTGGGCATTAGCCTAGTAGTAAGGAAAATTTAGTGGAAAAGCTCATCTATAAATGTATTTCTAAGAACTCACATGAAACCACTTCAGATTTTCATTAATAGAGACCTTTTGAATGGGTTCCTTAATTAAAAAAATATATTCCATTTGTAAAATACAGCATTGTATAGTGGTGTATAGTTAATAAAAGTTCATATTCATATGACCTTTAAAGATTATCAAAGGACTTTATTCTTACATGTTAGAATAATGACCTCAGGGTCCAATCTGTAGCATCAGACAACAAGGAAAATCACCTTAAAACTAAAGAAAATTGACATTTTATTGTCTACGTGCAAGGTACTGTGCTAGGTTCTAAGAATTCATAAGGAGTCATTTTAGTATTTAGTAATAGAGCCCCTTTGAACTGGTTGTTTAACTAAAATATATTCTATTTGATATTCAGTATTATATAGTAAGAATCATTCAGTATTATATAGTAAGGTATAATTAATAATTGCTAAATTTTATATAGCACTTAAAAGTTCACAAAGGGTTTTACACATATCATCTCATTTCATTCTTACAACAACCCTATAGAGTAGATACTATTTTTATTCCCATTTTACTGATGAGGAGAGTGAGGTTGAGAGAGGTCAAATTACTTGAATAGGGTCATACAGTAAGTTTCTGAGACAGGATTTCGGTTCAGGTCTTCTTGACTCTGTCTACTTCACCCCACCTCCAGCAGCAGAGGTATATAGTTGTAGAAGTATTTTACGTGTTCCTTTCCTCACTTGCACTCCCCTTCATAAGTGAATGGAAAGTATTTTGCAAGAGTGCTGATACTGTTTTCTTTTAGTTCATTCTTGCCTCCCCCCAAATATAGCACATAGTAAACATTTAATAAATGTGTTCGATTAAAGGGATGAATAAATGAGGTGGTATTCAAAATGAGCATACTGTGATATTTGTGTATGTTACCACGGAAAAAGTCCTGCAAGCATTCAAAAGTAGCTTCAATTTTAGAATGCATGTCAATAACATCTCAAATTGTAGGAATCCATATTTATTGACCTTAAAATCTACCCTCAAGTTAATTTCATTTGTTCACATCAGGGAAATTGCATTCTTCTACTAAATGACACAGTATTTTCCATGAACATCATTTTACAAAGTGTGATATAATGTTAGGGAGAAAACCAAAGGCAACACATCATTTTCTTTGAAACTGAAGCAACTCATTATTTAATCATGCTTTAAACATTTCTATGAATCATCAGTGTAAAGTTGATTATATTTTAAAATTCAACTCAAAGAAAGTTGTCACCAAAATCATGTTATTCCAAGTTGAAGAATCACTATTACCATACTTTTCTTCCCCCTTTAATAGTGGTAATACAAACACAAAAATATGTGAATTTAAATAAAACTTGAAAGTCAATTCTTTTGTTAATCAGTTTTTCCTTTATTTCTCTTCTCTTCTTTAATTCATGACAAAAACAAACATTTCATTAGTGTTCCAATTGAAATGAATTATATTTGAAAGTTACTTATATGTTGTCCCTTTTTATCATAATTTTACTTTCATTTAGCTTGGGAGCAGAATGGAAAGAATGCTGTTGCACAGAAGAAATTTGCCCGATGGAAAAGATATTAGCCGTACACAATGCCACAAGATGGCAGCATTTCAGAAAATGACTAGTTCAATAGGTGCATATTTTTTCATAGCCCTGTTGACAGAGCAGGGTTTTGTTGTTGGTTTTTTTTTCATTTATAATGACTAATTAGAGAGATTTTTATGATAACTATGGTTCTGACATACAATGGATAGGAATAATATTACTGTAAAATGATATGGGATCTAGGAAGGTGATAATGGTTAGATCATAAAACTTAAGAGATAGAAAGGACCTTAGGGACTTTCCTAATTCAATATCCCTTTTTACCAGTAAGGAAATTAAGACTCAGAGGGGTTAAATGACTTGCTCAAGGTCAAATGGGTAGCACCGCTGGGATGTAATCACAGGTCTTCTCTCCCAAATCTGTAGAGCTCATATTTTATTCAGATTAAAATAATCCTAGCTCTCCTTTATATGTATCATCAATTTTTGAATAATAAAGAATCCATTATAAATAATATTAAAACAATACTTTTGAAAAAAATAAAAAGAAGTCAACAATGGGAGAGTCACTGGTGTTTATCATCTTCAATACTGGATATTCAAATGAATAAATGGAGATAATTCCTCTTTGACTTGGAAGTGTGTCAGTATCTTGTAGCTCCTGTTAAAATTTTTAAAAAACTTTTTTTCATTAATTCATCTAGTGTAAAAAACTTATTAAGAGCTTTCTATTTCCCAAGTCTATATTAGCAATTGTGAAGATAACAAAGATAAAAGAAATGAATGTCAATCTACTCTATACTAGAGGTAAATAATTATACACAAAATGGTCAGGTAACACAAATAAGGAATTGCACGAACAGAGTTTTAAGGATAGGTAGGTTTTAATGGGAAGAATATTCCTAGAAGAAGGTACAGTATGGCACAAACAAAGCTTTGATATTGGAATTGTCAAGTCCTATATGAGAAATGACAAGCAGAAAATTGAGGTTTGAGTGTATGTGCATGAAGTGTGAAAGTTACAACTGAAGTGTAGATTGAGTAACTATTGTAGAAGATATTGGATTCTAGGCTAAATAGAATGAACTTCATCTAGTACCTAGCAATGAACCACCAAAAAGGTGGATTTTTATTTTATTTTATTGCATAGAAAATGATATTACCAAGAGTTTTTGAGAATGGGCACCTGGGAGAATATCAACATTATTAGTAGAGATTGGGAAATGAGAAAGATAAATAGGATTTAGGAATGAATGATGAATTCAGTTTTATACTTATAGAGCTTAGGTAAAGGTATCCATTAAAGATTTGGCATCTTGGTGTTGAGCTTAAGACAGAAATCAGGGCTAGAAATGTGCATATGCTATTCAAAGAGTTGGAAGTAATAATAGATGCTGTATGAATGCATGAAGTAACCAATACAAATGATAATGAAAAAAGGGAGAAGGGCCAAGAGGAATTTTAGAAAATGTCTACTTTGGTAATATGGAAGAAGAATAAGAAAACAGAGAAATGGTGACTAGAGAGACAAGAACAAAAGGAGTAATATATATATATATATATATATATATATATATATATATATATATATATATATATATGTAGGATAATAAAAAGCCTAGGGAATAGAGAAGAACAGGGTAATGAATTATTAATTAATTTATGAAATTATGAAATGGTGCAGGCATACTCAGTTTATTGGGTACTCTGTGCAAACAACACAGAAAGTACAGAGGCAAACAACAAAAGGAAACAGATGGCATGAGTATGAATGGGATGGCGAAGGAAGGGGAGTAGTAGTTGGAAGAAGATAGGGACAGCGAGAGGTACAGAGATATACTCACATAACCATAGATTAAAGTTGGAAGCCCTCAGCAGCATGGACCCAATGGAAATTGAAGAGGGCTTTGTGTGAAAGAGTTTGAGATCTAAATTGTATATTTTTGGGGGAGAGGGACAGACTGAATCTTGGCAGCTTGGAGTTAGTTCATTAACACATCCAAATCATCTCAAAGTTGTGAGTAAATCTTTAAAGTTAACATATCTCCACCATCTCAAAGTTATTACTAACATTTGAATTTCTTCATGACTTATTATAGATACTCATAGATCTGTAACATATCTGAGATTTACATAATATAGGACCAAAAAGTTCTAACAGGAAGACCTGCATGGCTTACCCAGGTTTAACACGTTACAGATCTTTGGGATGGTTTGTACATAATTTCTAGGTTCTCCATTGAGATCTTACTTCCTGCTATTGCTCTTTTATACTGGCTACTTACAAACTTATTATTTACTAACTAGAAGGGGGGTAGTGGTGAAGGGGACCAGAAAAAGATACAATTTTAGCACAGGCAAGGTAGTCAACAGTGCCAAGTTCCTGCCACATAGATATCTAGTTAAATGAGCCCTGAGAAAATGTCATTGAATCTGCTCTTAAGGTACATTGAGAAAATGCAATTTCAATAGAGTAAGTGGACAACAGCCAGATGCAACAAATTGGGAAGTTAGAGGGGTAATTAAGAAGGTGAATGCAGCAAGGATGGATGAGCTGTGAAAGTGTTTGGCAGTGAAAGTGAAATACATTAGTAGGTTAAGGAAATGGTAACACAAAAATGATGTTTGAAGGATGGAGAAAACCTGGATATAGATATTTTTTAAGAAAAGGGAAAGAATCAATGAAAAGTTAAAGATCAAAAGTACAAGAAGAAAACAATGGAGTAGAATTCTGTAGAAGATTGTCAGGAAAGAAATAAAAGGAAGTAACCTTTAGAAGGACAGACAATTTTCCCTTGCTGAAAAGAGGGAAAGAAGAGAAGACAAGTAAAAACACATTTGAACTTAGAGTTGAGAAGAGGAATTAAGAATATCACATGGTGATAACTTTTTCCCATAAATAAGTAGAGTTCATCTGTTAACTCTATGAGAAGGGAAAATTGATGAATTTGGACTAGAAAACAGAAGAGAAAGTTTGGAATAGGTATTTTTGGAGTGCTAGTGACAAATTAAAAGACAATCAAATATCAATGGAGTGCTATGTCATTGATTCTTTAAAAAATTAAGTGGTTCAGCTCCATCTTTGATCTTTTTTCTCCATTAGAAAGTAAATTCCTTGAGGGCAGGCACTATCTTCATTTTTATATTTGTATTTCTAGTACTAACCATTGTGTTTGGCACATAGTAAGTTATTAATAAAGAAATGTCATTCACATATTATAATTGCCAGATTGATATTTTTAACATGATTTGAAGGCTATATTAACCTCTAAGGTCCCTTTCAGATCAAAATACCCACTCTATGATCCTATTGATTTTCAACATATTACCATTCAATTTTATTGTATTTGATTCAGGCCAATGATTTAGCCCATCAAGTATTTTTATGAGCCTCACTCTGCCATCCACCAGATTAGTGTCCCTTCTAGTAGTACACCATTTTCAAATTTAGCTAGTATACCTTATACAGTTTTATCCAAGTCATTGAAAAAATAGAACATTACAAAGAAAAGAAAGATCCTTGGCTCACTCGGGTAAATACCTTCTCCTAAGTTGACATAAAGACATTAATGATTTATGGAGCTTGTGGTGAAAAACAAGACAGCTAGTATACTTTGGAATTAATGACTTAACCAGTTCTAAACCTACCTAAAGGAACTATCATTTTGTTCACTTCTCTCCATCTTTACCAGACTAAAGCAATAGGCTCCTACCCCACACCTTGTTCCTTATACTTTCATAATCACACTAAACATAGTTCTTGCATATGCTTAAAACTTGTAAGATCTTGACTTAACTTTGACTCCTATTTAGCCACAACTTAGTAATTATGAGTCTTTTCTAATTTCTAGTAGTTACACAAGATACTCTGATATGCTATTTATAGTTTTGCTAATTGTAGGTAATATGCCAGACACATGAACTTAGCCCTATGCCTATATTTTGAGTCCTTTGAGCAATGAAGTAATATCTGGGCATTGCTAGAACTACTACTACTACTACTACTACTACTACTACTACTATGAATTATCATTAAAGTACCAAATTACAGAATATGAAGGCTGGAAGGAATCTTAGGGGTCATGTAACTCAGCTCCCTTTTCCCACAGACAGAGATCTATTAACTCATGTTTCCATTATCTCTGAGTTTCATTCTATAACAAGGTCATCATAATGTCAATTTAATTGTTTTGGATTTAAGGTTGTTCTTAGATTTCAAATAGATTTTCATTTATGTGTTTTGGAAGTAGAGAGCAGACTTGAGGAGGGATAATTGAAGTGCCTTTAGGGTTTTTCTGTTTGTTTTTTATAAATGCCAGCATTGTACATGACATATGGCTTCACAACAAATACTTCCATATAAAGATTTTTATTTGCCTTGACAAATTAAAAGGTAAATGATTTAGTTCTCTTCAAATCTATGAATTTTTGGAAGTATTTTCTTTTTCAATTCACTTTCTACAGACATCTATCCAAGAATTTTCCAGAAAGGATAATCTCAGGGTCCTCTTTATGGTTCTCATACCATAGAGAAAGGATAATGTGAAACCAAGATGGCAACTCAGTCAAACTCTCAACATTCCTCTCCAAACAACTTTAAAACAGTGACTCAAATCAAAATTTGGAGTGGTAGAATCAATAAAAGGTCAAAATATGACATTTTTCTAAAGTAAGATAATTTAGGAGATTGGCAGGAGAGGTCTGTCTCACTAGAAAGGGGGCTGGCTTGGAGCATATGTAGTGGTATGTGTCTGGGAGGCAGCTGGAACAGCAAGATAAACTCTGGGATGTCCCAGCGCAGAAAGAGTACGGCAGTTAGACAATTGGTCAGAAGGAGATTACAGGGGCATTTTGCTAGCACTGGGTATAGCTAGTGTTGATTGACAACTCTGTTGCCCATAAGCAGCTCTCTTTCATAGATCAATGGTAGAAAGGAATGCTTATTGTCTGTGACAAGAAGTCAGGGCCTTTGTTACAGTTCCAAGGTTAATAGGAACATTAGTACTTTTGGCTATAGGAGACCAAAGGTCCTTTCTGTGTAAAGATCAGAGTACAGACCAAGAGAGTAGTGACCACACCTCTCTTCACATCATATCACCTTGGAAGTACCAAAAACTAGTAGACACCCAGAACTAGCTCTCAAAATAGTAGCATGAAAAAGTCTGAAGCTTAAGATAGTGCCTCCACACTCCAAGGTGAACAGAGCCTAACTTTAACATGAAGTTTATACAGCTCAGAAAGAAAAGTAAACATTAACAACAAATAACCAAAAAAACCCTACTCTAGTGGCAGGGAAGACCAAGATATAAATTCAGAAGAAGGCAACAGTGTAGAAAACAACTACAAACAAAGAAAATAAGAAAAAATGCTGATTGCATGCAAGTCTAACAAGAATTTCCGGAAAAGTTAAAAAAAATAGAGTGGTAGAGGGCAAATAAGAAAAGAAATTCAGTGACACACAACAATTATGAAAAGAAAATTAACAGCTTGGCAAAAAAAGGCACACCAAATAATACTGAAGTAAACCAGTTAAAAAAAGCAGAATTAGCCAAATGAGAGAAGATACATAAAAATTACTGAAGAAAAGAATTCCTTCAAAACCAAAATTGGCCAAATGGAAAGAGAAATAGAATAGCCGATGGAAGAAAATAATTCCTTAAAAATTACAATTGGGCAAACAGATGCTAAAACTCCACAACACACCAAGAAACAATAAAACAAAGTCAAAAGAATGAAAAATAGAAAGAAAATAGAAGAAAATGTAAGATGTCTCATTGAAAAAAACAATTCACCTGAAAGATAGGTCAAGGAGAGATATGTTAAGGATTATTAAACTACCTGAAAGTCATGATCAATAAAAGAGTCTAAACATTATATTTCAAGAAATTATCACTGAAAACTTCCCTGATGTCCTAGAACCAGAGGGTAAAATAGAAATTGAAAGAATTTACTGAGCACCACCTGAAAAAGATCCCCAAATGACAGAAAATTATAGCTAAATTCCAGATCTCTATGCTCCAGTCAATATCACACAAGATTTACCAACTACTACATTAAAGTAGAGGAGGGTTTAGAAGATGCTATTCTAAGAGGAAAAAAGAGCTGGGATTACAACCAAGAACAACCTACCCAGAAAAATTGAGTATAATTCTTCAGAAAAATGGATATTTAATGAAATGGAGGGATTTCAAGCATTCCTGAAGGAAAGATCAGCACTGAATAGTAAATTTGAGGTTCAAACACATGATTTAAGTAAAGCATTAAAAGAAAAGATCATCAAAGAATAATCAAAAGAAAGTTAAACTTTTTCTCTATGGGAAAATGATAAATGTAATTCCTAAAAATTTTATTATTATTTGGACAATTAAAAGATGTATGCATAAACTGAGGAAATGAACATGAGTCAATTATGTCAGAATTATCACTTTTAAAATGAAGGGATGAGACAGAATGATACACTGGGAGAAAAGTGAAGGAACAGGTAGAATGGAAAAAAATTCTCACATAATACCGGTGTATAAGGAAGAGTTTTTAAAATAGAGAAGAAAATGAGGGTGTGGCAGGAAATGCTTGAACCTCATAGGAACTGGAATTTGTTGAGAGAAGGAAGAACATATGTAAATACGTATACTTGTGTGTATGTATGTGTGTGTGTGTGTATGTGTGTGTGTACATAGTTAGGTATAGAAATCTATCTTACATAATAGGGAAATAAGAAGGGTAAGGGATGACATAAATGGAGGAGGGAATGATAAAAGAGAGCAGATTAAAGGGCAGTTTTTGGAAGCAAAATTGACTTATGAGAAGACACAAGATAAAGAAAGGTAGAGGAAGAGGGAGAAGGACAGAGGGAGAGAGGGAGAATGAGAGAGAAAAAGAGAGTAAAATCAAGAGAGAGAAAGAGAGAAGATAAACAGAAGAAAATAGGATAGAAGGAAATACACAGTTAATAATCATAATTCTAAATGTGAACTCACCCATAAAACAGAAGTGGATAGAAGAATTCAGCAATGTGTTGTTTTGTTTTGTTTTTTTAACAAGATGCTCTTGAATCAGCAAGGTACATACAAGAGTTAAAATAAAGTACTGGAGTAGAAACTATTATGATTCAACTGAAGTATAAAAGTTAAGGGTAGGAAGCATGATCTCATACAAATCAATAGCAAAAATAGACAATTAAAAGAGATAATGAGGAAAGCTACAGTTTGCTAAAATGTGTCATAGACAATGAAGTAATAAAAATTACAACAAATTTCTCTGATACAGGCCTCATTTATCAAATATATAGGAAACTGAGTCATATATGTATGTATGTATGTATATATGCATGCATGCGCACACATGTACACACATATGTATACACATGCACACACATGTATATATATATATTTTGGGCCATTCTACAATTGATAAATGGTCAAAGGATATGAACAGTTTTCAGAAGAAAAAATCAATTCTATCTATAGTCACTAGAAAAAAAATGCTCTAAACAACTATTGGTTAGAAAAATGGAAATTAAAACAACTCTGAGGTACCACCTTGCAGTTATTCTAGATATAGGTACAACACTTTCTGATCTGTGTTCTATTATCCCTCTACTCCAAGAACCTCAGAAATTTATGATGTAGAATAACTCTTACTATAATCTTTTCCTCAGTTTTATGCTGCCACTGTGGACTCATGCACCCTTCCCAAATGGCATCTGCATCCTTGCAGTATAGATCTTCAGTGCCCTTGAGCCATTTACTACCCTAGAACACCAAGGTCCCAAAAAGAGATAGACAGACAGACAGACAGACAGATAGATAGATAGATAGATGATAGAGAGATAGATAGATGAATAGATGTGCATCTGTGTGTGTATGCACACCACAAAGGAAGTGATGCTCAAATCAGGGCAGCTAAGATGAAGGGAGGTGGGAGGTGCAGTAAGTAGTGTAAGTGGGACGCTCCAACCTATACAATTGAGACTCAGAAGGACAAGAGTTGTTGGGTCTTAGAGAAAAAAACAGATAAACTATTTTTCTTGTTTTTTAATGAGTGTTTTTTGTCTCTGTGCCTTTGCAAAGGATGTCCCTTTATGACTGGAATGTGCTCCCTCCTCTCCTATGCCTCTCAGAATCCTTCCCTTCCTTCAAACTTCTGCTTAAGTGCTGCCTTCTAAATGAGCCCTGTCTTGACTTCTAGCTAATGGTATCTCCATGGCCTTGGTTATTGGATAACCGGATTTCCAATCAAGCAAGGTGCATTTTGCATGTGACTAGTATACAGGAAGAAATATGACTCCAGTGTCAGAGAAAATGATGAGATAATGCTATTTACCTGCATAAGATATAGAGTTGGTACCAAAACATGTTAGGATACTCTCTCAGTGTCTGAGACTTTTTAGGAAAGCCATATAGAAACTCTAAAAATACAGTTTGGTAGAGGCATAGAGGAAGCTGAGTCCTCAATATGTTCCTTATTTCTAGCTTGTCTCCCTAGATGCTTCAGAGACTTTTCCTTAGGTGAGAATGGGCCTCACTTGAGCTAACATGAAATCTTATCTTGCTCTCAGACAAAGAATACATTCAGTCTTTGTATCTTTTGATATCCCTTACTCAAAACAAAGTCCAGTGCAAGTCATGCCATCATTTCTCTGATGGCATTTGACAACAAAGGACAAACACACAATATTCCAATTTGTACAATTTCTCCAAATGGCTTTTCATTTTGCTTGAATGAATGGATTTACTAATTATTATGCTTTCTCTGTCTTTCTGTTTGACTGTCTCTCTCCCTCTCCTTCTCTCTTTCCCTTTCTCTCTTCCTCTTCCCCTCTCTGTCTCTTTCTCCAGTGTTTTCTGCAAAGGATTAAGATGATAAGTATAAAGTAAATGTTATATTCTCCCTGAAAAATAACTGTGGAAGTATCTTTCCTTTGAACTCCTAGACATTATACCCCTAGATCAAAGATAATTGAGTGAAATGAATAAGTAAAATTCTAATATGACACCCTTGTTGAAGATCAGTAGAGGAAGGAACCATCACTAAACTGTGGTCTTTCTCATCCTCCCTCAAGGCAAAATCCCTGGGAGGTAGGTGAGCATGCTTAGAGATGTATCTGTCCATGGTACTTGGGAACCAAATACACATATTAAGGCAACAAATGTGGATAAGGTCTTTCCAGAGGGCCCCTAGGTAATAGTGTCTACACTATAGTTCTTAAATTGTTTCGTATTTATTTTGATCACACATACACATTTATATGTGCATACATGCATATGTAAGTATATATATATGTGCATGTGTGTGTTTACATGTTGTCTTCTACCATAGGATGTAAGATCTTTGAATACAAGAACTCTTTGAAATTTGACTTTATATCTTCAACAAGTTCTTGTTGATTGAATGAATTTGTCAGAAAGTGTTCACGATTGTGTCATGTAGATTAAAATGTACAAGATATCAGAGATAATTGTTTACATTAATGATGTTTATATGCCCTGAAGAGGTACCGATGACAACAGTTTAATTGGGTAAAAGTGATGTTATATTAATCTGGGTCATAAATTTCTCTAATTGTCATGCAAAACAAGTAACAGTTAAATATGCCTTGTGGTTTTGTTGTAAGTTTATTTAGTTACAAACATCAAACTCTCCAAATTCTCATATTCTTACTTAGCCATATGCGTGTTTCTTCTTCTCTACTACATTGCAAACTCCTTAAGGATAGTAACTACATTTTTTTTCATATTTATGTTCACAGTTATTATTGTAGGACCTTGCACTTAGTCAGTCCTTAAATGTTAGCTGAAATAAGTGGAATAAAAAGATAGCTACTGATACAAAGTAGTGTATACTAATTGCTAAGTAGGTGGTACAAATGTGAGACCATGATCACAGGAGTCAGGATGTTGGATTGTGACCCAGCTGTCACTCTCCTTATGATCTAGAGCCAGCTGTTTAAGCTCTATGGGAGGAAAGGACTAAACCAAATAATCTCTATAGCTTTTTCTAGTCCTAAAATTTTATGATTAAAAGTAACACAAGTACGCAGAGGAAACAGTATTCTGAGCTGGGGAAGGGGAGAACAGCTTTATAGGAGAAAAAGAAAAGTGGTCTTGAAGTAGGCCACAGTGGAAAAATGGTAGTAATTCAGGTTTGGGGTGGTATAGTAAGACATTCAGGCAGAGGAACACTTTGTGCGAAACTGTACACGTGGGAATATAAGAAAGGGAGACAATGCATGCGCAGGCTACTTTGGACTGAAAGAAAAGCTAAGGGAGGCAGATTACTGTACCCTTGGGTCCCTCTTCTTAGACATAATGCTGCCAAATGTTTTTCCCTAATCATTTGCCCTTTCCCCTATAGCCAACCTACTTCTCCAGACCCAAATACTCAAGTACGTTATTAGAATGCTTCTCTTATAGGAATATTCAAATATAACCTTTTTCTTGCCAGTTTAAAAGAAAATCCATCCCTGCATAATGATTCTTTTCTTTGCAGATGACTGAGCTCCAGAGAGGTCTCTCTCTCTCTCTCTCTCTCTCTCTCTCTCTCTTTCTCTCTCTGTCTCTCTCTCTCTCTCTCTCTCTCTCTCTCTTTCTCTCTCTCTCTCTCTCTCTCTCTCTCTCTCTCTCTCTCTCTCTCTCGCTCTCTGTCTCTCTCTGTCTCTCACTTTCTCTGTCTCTCTCTCTCTCCCTCCCTCCCTCCCTTCCTCCTCATCTCTTCCAAAAGTCCTTTCTTAAACATTGGATTGTTGACACCTTTAAGTGTCCCCAGGTATTGGAACAGCCTGAAACTGCCTGAAGAGGTGGCTTTCCTGAATAATTTCTCACAAGGTAAAAGAAAAGAGGAAGCCCTTCAAGTGACTCTACATACAATTATTATTTTTTTCTCATGGCACCATAGATGCTGTTTCTAACCTTGCAATAGAAGAGACAGAGGCAAAGCACACACAAGAATGAAGCCTTTAGTAACAAAAACAAGTCAAAAAAGATGTAAGAATGCAACCTGGGAATCACACTGGAATCTTCATCAGGACATTATTATTATAGCTCAGCTCCTTTATTAATTACTTGATAATTAATCTGATAAATATAAAAAGAAAATAACCTCTCCTTGAGAGGTATAATAATAGATATTTCTATTAAGCTTTAAGGTTGCCTGAGTGTTTTCACTACAACAACCCTGAAAAGTAGGTAATGCACAAAAATTAAGAATCATTTCATTGATGAGAAAGGCAGTAGTAGGATAAGTGGAGCTAGAATTGTCCTTAGAGCCAGGAATAGAAATATTTCCTCTAACTCAAAAGCCATGAGTCATTTAACTACTCAGCGCCCTAAACAACTCTCACACTGTAAGCTATGAAGGAGTTGCTGATCTTTACTTATGAACAATACTTCAATATTTGGAGATCTCAGCTATAAAGCCATAGCTGTGTGTGTGTGTGTGTGTGTGTGTGTGTGTATATGTGTGTGTGTGTGTGTGTGTGTGTGTGTGTGTGTGTGTGTGACAGAGAGAGAAAGGGAGAGAGGGAGAGGGAGAGAGAGAGAGAGAGAGAGAGAGAGAGAGAGAGAGAGAGAGAGAGAGAAATAGGTTGAGAAGTTAAATCCTAGTTACATTGCTGGTAGATGTCAGGTAGAATTTTATTTTAGATATCGATGACATTAATTGTGAGGTGGGGAAAGTGATGATATTTTTTAAAAAATCAGGGAAAATGGTACTCATGAGATAGTGACTTTTTTGAGAATAAGTACTGGTTTTTGCCTCTGTTTGCATTTATAATGCTTAACACAGTGTTACATAGTAAGTGCGTATTAAATGTTTTTGGATCTGAAGTGGCTTGACTCTCATGCTCATTTTGACTCCTCTCAAAGAAGATATAGATTCTACTTGAACGAAAAGAGATGATTTGGTTTTTTTTTTAATCCCTCTGGAGTTTTCCAAGAATAGGACTGCATATTGCTGCAGCTACATTTTATATGTCTTCTTTGTTATCTGTTTCTTGTCATTAATGAAAATCTTTGAATCCTCCACCTCTGCATCTTATCTCTCATTACTTCTACATCTATATCATAATAAGAACCTTTGTAATATTAACTCTGAGTCACAGAAAGATGCGAAAGTACCTTCTGATATAGTGTTCAATATACTTATCTTATATACTTATATATATATATACTTATATTCTATTTCTTTCAAAATTAATAATCCAAATATATATATCATATAATTTTACATCAACCAAATTTTGATTATGCATAATACTCTGCCCCCGTGCTTGATAATAATTCAGTTAAAATTTGTAATGTGATGCATCTGGAAATTTAATGCATCTAAATTAGATTGTATGCAAAACACTTTGTAAATGCAAAATGCCATGTAAACACAAACTATTGTTGTTAATCTCATTCTCATCTTATTTGGTGACATTCACACAGAAAGAACCCAGGTACAAATAAGTCTTGCCATTATGCTTTTGTATTTAATGTTATTTTGCCTATTGAACATCTAGATAAAATGCCCATTTTTTGGTAATTAAATAGAAGCATTAATAGGTAAGCTCACCTTCTGTAGGATAACAGAGAACTATTTGGAAAAACTCCAGTAAAATATCACAGATAATTTGACTAGTCAAAAAATTTAGCAATCTTATAGAATTACGATTTGGAAAAAAGTTAAGATTGGAATTAGAGAAATAAAATAAGAAAAATAAGAAATAAGAAATAAAATAAGAAGCTCAGTAGTTGAGGAAAGATGGAATGAGAATAAGAATTCGGGTTGTGATTGGGTGAACAGAGAAAAAGGGTTGGCTGTGAAAGATTTTGTAGAACTAGAAGTGATCAGATTTGATGACTTAATGGTTAGCCAAAGCTTTCCATTACGGGGGAAGGCAGGGTGTGAAGGAGATAAAAAAATCAACATTCACTCACACTACAAATGCAGATTACTCAAAGGATGATGGCAAGTGTTATAGAGACTTTTGATTTTCTTTTTAATCCTTCTGCAACTCTTTTGGATGATATTAAACTCATCTGACCAAAGCCATTCCCAAGACAAAAAGCCAGAGGAAGAATCTCAACTGTACCTGATTTCTTAGCAAAATTCCCCCCTCAATCTGCCCATTTGTGAACTCTCTAAATGTCATTTTGTCTGACTTAGTTTATCTAGAAAATTTATTAAGTTTGTTGCTTTAGGGGATATATGAAATCATGGTTTGTTCACCTTTTATGGCATTGAAGGAAGCATTGGGTGATAGAGAAATATGTAGAGAAACATAAAAGACTGCAATATGTAAAAGAACTATTTCTCTGCCACTCTTTGTGATTTTGCCTATAAAAAGGCTTGTGAAGGTCCCAACGGAGGTTCAGATCTTTTGGGAAAGACTGAAGCTTCTTCTCCAGAAGTTCTCTGGTATGCACAAAAGTAGATTACCTTGGAGAAATTCAAAGGGGAAAATAGCCAGGATGTAAAGGCTGCTATTCAAAAAACTATCTGCAGCCTATAGGACTTAATCAAGAAATACCTATTTCTGAGTATGATTTAACAGAACTTGATTGTTTAAGTGTGTTCCTTCTTCGTTATCAAAGAAGACCATGCCATCAGAGAAATAATGACATGACTGACACTTGCCCTTGTTTTGAGTGAGGGAGGGCTGTGCAGGTCATCAGCCTCACTTCTTCTCCTGAGTTATCTGAATCCAGTGACCAGATATTCATCAGGATGATTGGAGAAGACCCAGGATGAGGCAGCAGCTGGGTTTCAGTGACTTAGCCAAGATAGTGAGTGGCAAGTGTCTGAAGTGAGATTTGAACTCAGGTCCTCCTGACTCCTGCTCTATCCACTGCACCACCTAGCTGCACCTAATTGTTTAAGTAAATTAGAGGCAAAGCCACCTAAAATAAATATAGACTGCAACTCTAAATGTAAAAGATAAAATTCATACTTGAAAGAATGTGTTAGACCTGGATATGATTAGGAACAAAAGATGAGATGGAAATAAAGAAAAAAATAACGAAGCTAAAAGGAAGCGTTAAAAGACTGTAACAAGAAAGATACAGTTTGGAGTTAATCAAAGACCACTGAAATATAGAAGTTAAGAAGGTTTGAACAAGTAGAGATAAGAGGAGAACGGGTGGAAAGTTAAAGATAGTTGGAGTCCATCTGCAGTGACAATGTGAATTGAGGGTTTGAAGATAAAGGGTTTGGAGTTTTGGAATGAGAAATTTGAAGAGTATTATTTTTGTCTCAATGGGAAAGAAGAATATGAGATAATTTTTTGGAGACATGCCTGTTAGTAATTTGAGAAAGAAAATTTCTATCAAGTTATGACATTCACCAAATGGAAATTATAGTAATTAATTTACAGAATGGAATTATTTTAATATAGCATATAAAGACTCTGTACTTGAAGAACCAAGATAAGGGTATGTTCTAATCCTTGTATTAGGAATACATAGTCATAATGTCATTGTTTCAATTTCCACATTTCAGGATAGCACCTTGGGCTCCAAAAGAGGAAACTGAGCGTATGAGACTGCCACCAAATAACTATTTTCAGAACTGAGCTAACTGAAAGCAGAAAGTCTGTAATTTGGGGTACTTGTAGCTGAAGGTGCTCGGAAAAATTGAGATTAGAATGATAACACTTACGATTATAAAAGATTTGATTTGATTGGATCTGTCCTAAAACTAAATTACAATGTGGTCTCATTCAAAGTGAGATGCAGCGTTTCCCCTTTAGGATAATTGGGATGCCTGACATTCTGTAGGTATGTAACCCTTTACTGCAAAATACACTTGATATTTGGCATTAAAGTGATATGTTTCAAGGCTTTATGAATAAGAATGAAAAGTATAATTATTCTGTGTTGGCTTTTGAATGTCATTAGGAGAGGTTGCCAAATTGATAGAGGGATAAAGTGATTTACTATGTAAGATGATTCAGAACTGCATTCAAATAACTTGATTTTATTCAACTGGCAATAAGTATTATGTTAATACTGTTTATGCTGTTGTTAAACTTCTGTTTTTTTTCTGCTATTGTGATTTGGGAAATCATTGTATAAGAAATGCTGTGAACTTGAAAAATAATACCTGGAGGGTGATCTCATTGTATCCTTCTCTTTTAATTTGGATGCTGTTGAATTATGAATTGAGCTATTAAAAATGTGGTCACAATGTTTAAAACTAATTAAATATTTAATTGGGTATATTTTCTATAAAATGAATAATATTAATAACTTACTATTTGGGAGAAAGACCACAGACTTCCTCCTTACTTCCATCTGTGAATTTCTTCAGGGACTCAGGACGTTCCTTGAGACTTTGGGCAGTCACATAATCTTATCAGCTTGCTGAGAGGAGGCTAAGAAATTCTAAAGCACTAAAGTGGTTTTAATGAAGAAATAGGACCTCTCACAGTGGAAGAAAGAGGGTTTCAGAATAGATTGAAACTAGAAAGGGTGAAAAATATAAGGCTTGTTGTTGAGAAATATTGCAACAACAGGAGAAAGAGAATAATGACTGTACCTAATCCAAATTCATGTGTTGCTAAAAGGAAGTGTGACATCTGAACTGCTACACTTGAATGTCTACGCTTGAGACCCTGGATAAGATGACCTAGCTGCTGGGGTGGGGAACCTGTGGTCTGGATTGCCACATATCACCTTCTGGGTCTTTGGGTGTGGCCTTTTGAATGAATCCAAGCTTTACAGAATAAATCCTTTCATTAAGGGGATTTGTTCTATGAAAGTTGGATTCAATCAAAGGGTAACACTTGAGGACCTAGAGCAGGCCTGCACAAACTGTGTTGCATGGGCCACTTACAGCAAGTCAAAGGATTTGAGGGGATCCTCTATATTTTTCATGGCCCCCAAAAATGCTTTGGCATGTCTATAAGTGGCCTGTAGTTATGCAGACCTGACCTAGAGGGACACATGTGGCCTCAAGGCCACAGGTTCCCCACCTGAGTCCTCCCATATGCAATGATAGGATCCCTTTGACTCATTTTCCCTATCATGCTATTTCCTTTCTGAACAGGTAATTTTCCCACCTGAGACTTGCTAGGATACCCTATGAATAATGGGGAACATTGCTGTATGATTAGTTATTAAAAAAAAACATTCCAGAACAAAATCTTCCTAATAATTAGATTATCCCAAAGAGGAATGCTTGATTGGAGACATGGTGGATTTTCTCACCTCTGAGGTCTCCAAGGAGAATTTGGATGACCACTTAGTTGATTTATCATAGAGTTTTATACCTGTTTTTTTTTTTAAATCTCCCTGCCA
Organism: Potorous gilbertii; assembly: GCA_028658325.1. Lineage (NCBI taxonomy): Eukaryota > Metazoa > Chordata > Mammalia > Diprotodontia > Potoroidae > Potorous > Potorous gilbertii. Next base: position 235,055,009 of record CM053769.1, read on the forward strand.
CATAACCTAAATAAGTCTATTTTGCTTTAAAAAATCAATTGCTGTTTTAAAAATTTATGTCTGAACTGCTACACTTGAATGTCTCTCCCATCTTACATTTGTGGAACTGATTTTTTTGTATCTAAATGTCCAACATTACATTTATCTCATATTAATTTCATTTATTTATTCAACCTATTTACTTCATCTTATTACATTCAGCTCTGTGCTCTAACCTGTTGAGATCCTTTTGAATCCTGACTTTGTCATTCAACATACTAGTAATCCCTCTCAGCTTCACGCTATCTGCAAGTTTGATGAGAACACCACCTCACTCTTTATTCAAGTCATTATTTTAAATAGTACAAGATCAAGTACTGATCCTGAGATAGGCCCCTGGAGACCTCATAGAGACTAATTTGACATTTAACTATTAACAACTAATCTTTGAGTCTGGCCCTCCAAACAGTTCTCAATTCATTTAATTGCAGCATCTAATTCATATATCTTCATGTTTTACACCAGTATCGCATAAGATGATTTATTAAAAAATCTTGCCCAAATCTGAGTAAACTACATCCTCAGCATTCTCCTCATTACTAGTTTAGCACACTGTTAAAAAAATAGTTATAGTAGAATAGCATGACTGGTTTGTTCATGAAGCCATGCTAGCTCTTTGTCATTATCACTTCTTCTAATCATCTTTATAGTGATTCCATTAGACATTTTTCCAAACCAAAGTCAAGCTCACTGACCCATAATTTGCAGGCTCTCTTCTCTGTTGTTGAAAATCAATAAAACATTTTCCCTTCTCTAATATTGGGCTAATTCTCCCATTTTTCATAATTTTTCAAATATCACTGACAGAAGGTCAGCAATCACATCTTCCAAGACCTGAGGACATAGTTTATCTGGGACAGATGATTTGAACTTATCAAGGTAAGTGCTCACATCTGGAATAGAAAAATTCACTTATGTTTGTTCCATTATTTATTTGAAAGACCATCATTTATTTCAAAGATGATCACTAAGGCAAGTCACGAAATTATTAACTGCTCTGATTTTGGTACAGAGAAGACCCAAGAAGATGTCTGGATAACTGAAGCCCACCCCCACCCCCATCCCTACTATGTATCTCTGTTCTGCTTCCCAAAATCCTCATGTATTTCTGCTTTGGTGGTCTGTAGTAAGCTCTAATAGTGAAATCTTATCTATTTCTCCATACTGTGACCTTCACTTTGTAATAAGCTTCCCTACTTCATTTCCTGCATTTCTGTAAATGAATATACATTCTTAATACACACAGTTATGCTACTACCTTTCCTCTTTTACCTATTTGACTTCTTTTGAATAAGGTATACCCTTCTGGAACCACAGTTCAGTCGTTGAATTCAACCCACCAAAATTCAGTAATGAAGTCAAATTTATCCCCTTGCATTAAGATCTTTAGTGTCTTCTGTTTGTTGCCTAAATTTTGAACCCTTGATGATAGATAATTTAGGGCTTGGATTCAATTACTGTCTTTTAGATTTTTTTTTTTTGTCTGTGAATATCTGGTATCTCAGCTCTTTTTCTTTTTCTTTTTTGAGGGTATTCCCAATAAATTTTAATACTGGAAATATACATCAGAAATCTTCTCTCTTTCCCAAATGCTCTTTAGTTAAAGTCCTTTGGATTAGCTTTGCAACACACCTAGCAGATACATTTATACTGTCCTTTGTTAGTTTCATTATCCTCTCTTGTCAGGAATCTGTCAACCTTAAACTGTAAGCCAGGATCCAGAAATTCAGATTCCATTTCGAGACACCATCTTTTTAGCCAGCTGTTCATTTCCCAAATTAATGTTTGTCTTCTCTGTCCCTTGCTTTCAATAGCTAACAGTGAGGAAAACACAACTGTGTCCCTCTGGTCTTTAGTTTCCTGCCCAAATTTTTATGATCATTGGCAATACTTTTGAGGTTCCTTCTGGTAGTGTCATTTGTGCCATGTAAGTCCCCAGAAGCAGGTAGATATCATTCATTTTATCTTAGAAGAACATAGAACACAGTGACTAAGATAAAAACATCTACTTTTCATATTCTCTTTTCTGTCTCAGATACAGGCTCCAGAAGACAACAGACCTCACTACTACTGTAATTGGGAAATTAATTACCTCATACCCCCTAAACAAGGAATCAAATATTCCTTTCTTTATTCCTCTGATACTTACTGAGTGAGTTCTTGCCTGACAGCTTTTGCGACTCTATTACAACATCCTTTGGAAGACAAGAAACTTACTTATAATACCCATCACTCCTCAAAACATCAACTTCCCCCCAAAAAAAGTTATTGTAAAATCTTCCCTACTCCTCAAAATGTTTAAGATTTCCAGAATTGTTTCTTTAAACTATGTATAAACATTTATGCCTCCATGTGAATCACCTTGTTATTTTTATGGAAAAATTGTCAAATTTACAGGTAAACTGAAAGTCAGTGTAATAGGTTTCACATATTTCTAGTGGCAAAGCACTTACCATGTGCTAGATGCTATGGCTACAAATAGTAAGAAGGAGTTCCTGCTTACAAAGAACCCATACTCTAATTGGGGAGAAATATCTAAAAGAGATTTTAGATATAGGGTACATGGAAGGCTCCACAAATCTTAAGGGCACAGCACGAAAGGAAATGGGCTAATCATATACTGTGAGTATGAAATGACAGATATATGGTCATAATTGTCCACCAATCTCCATTAAATAGAAAAAGAACAGATCAATTTCATGGATCCAAAACCACTGAGAGAACTCTCAGTAGTAATTTCTTCCTCATTCTCCCTTCCTCAACTCCCCTAGAGATCATTTCAACTACCCCTATGGGACTACTTTTATGGTTCTTTTGGGTGTCTGAATCTGACAGATATCTATGTCACCTTTTATTAAGGGGCAGAACTATCCATTAACATCAGATCATCCTTACTACATTACTTATATTACATAAAGGAACAATTTAAAGGCAACTAAAATTTAAATGCTCTAATCGAAATTAGAGGAAGAGGGAAACAACAAAAAACAGTAACTCTTTTCCCTCATGACTTTCTTTTCGCAGTGGCATTTGTTTTTGTAGCTGAGAACCCTCATACTACCAATACAGGAAACAAATTCTGTCATTCTGTCACTCCAACAAACAGGCAGAAGAACAGTGTGCCCACTAGAGCAGCTCAGCAGGGCTCTTAATTCAACAAGCTGCAGCCATTTGGGTTTGCACTACAATCACACTGGGCGCCCAAATGCCAAGCAATGTGCAAAGCAACCTAGCAACTGATTAGTGATAATGCCTCTGGGCAAAAAGGTTAATAGCTATTGTTCCAGTACAGGCCTGTACCCACAGCCCACAGCCCAAAATGCTTTCTTTTGATTATAAACACCATATGTTATCAGGGATCTCTTCCATCAGGTATTGTGGCAATCTGATAAAACGGGTAAAAACAAGAAGCTGTGTTTGCATACATCTTCCCCATTTCTTGTCCTTTGTTTGAATTTCAACTTTCATTCAATAAACATTAACAAACACCTACTGTGTTCAGAGCACAGTTTACTGAAAGCACATTTACAACCAAGAATGACATATTTTGTTTCAATGGGCAACTTCCAACCCAATTTAAACCATGCATTAATACAATTTCCCACAGCTACCTCAGCCAATTAGCATATGCTTAGAGATTAAAGAGATTAAAGGACGCCATTGACTATAATTGCAAGAATAAAGCTTGTACCAATGATTGCTTTCAGAAAGGCAGTCATAGGATTTTAATGCTCAAAGTGATCACAACTTTTAAAAAACTTGTTCCTGATCACAACTTTAATCCTAGGATTTGAAGACATAGAATAAAGCAATTCCTCCCACCTCTGTTTAATTCACTGAATGATTGTTTTAATTTGCTAAAGCTGCTTTGTGGGAAGCAGGGAAGGAACGAGGAATAGAGCGAAGAAGAAAGGGAAAAAAGGGAGAGGGGAGGAAAGAGGAAGGCAGAGAGGAAGGAAGGAAGGAAGGCAGGCAGGCAGGAAGGAAGGAAGGAAGGAAGGAAGGAAATATATTTGGTCAGAGGCATAAATCTAGGTCACTCTGCAGATATTTCAGAAAGATTTGTAGGGTCCAGCTCCACTTCAGCATCTTTGGTAGCCCAGTGTGTTATAGCACTTAAAGTTCACCAATTATAAAGGAAGTAGATGAACTTGAGTACTGGAAGTTTGGGGAAACATTTTTCTCCCCAAATAGGGTAACTTCTGGTGCCAAAAAAACAATTATGGAGATGTGTGTATAGACATCCTCAGTTTGTTATAATTTTTCTGTTTTTTCTCAATCAACACTATGAAAAAGATAATTTTATTTTAATGGTAGAGATCTCCATTTCGATAACACTAATCAATGAGAAATTCATTTTCAACAGAAAAAAAAACCCTGATCTGTGATTCCAGACTGCATACCTCCCCATTTCCCTTCTGTATCAGAATGTTGCTCTAAGCAAACCTAAAAAGCTACAAATTCTTAATCTTCACCCTAAGAAGGGAAAGCTGCTGGGCAGGGAACAGTCTTGCTTAATATACTGATACATTTCTTTTCCATTCAGCATGGCTTCTCACTTTTTGAATCCCACATATAAAGACTTCGTGGTGGCTGAGATATTCCCTGGGCTTTTATGGAATTCAGACTGAGAAACTCCTCTAAAATCATTGATTCTGGGTCTTATATTGCTAATATAAAGCCATATACTTCATGTATGTACACCTTGGTGCCCCATAAAATGTTAAATTTCTTTAAAGTAGAGCCTTGGATGTTTTATTAGTGAGCAATAAAAATCCATATTAAATACATAGAATTATGGAATAATTCTCCAATTAAATCCATAGAAACTCTGCAACATGGTTATTGACTACATGCTATGCTGCAAGAGTAGTACTACAGTATAGCCGAGCTTTTACTAGTTGCTGAAGAGCAAGAGAAAATTTGGCAATTTTAGTTTTGGACTATGCTTGCAGACCTCTGTTAACTATTGCTGCACATTGGAAGAGAGATGAAATAATATTTTAGCTCATTGATTCCTTAGTCAAGCCGTACAACACACTGGGGTATCAATAACTATCTTAAAGAGTATCACTGACTCCTAAAAATGAAATTAATTTTAATTTGCTTTAATCAATTTTAAAACTAACCATATGCTACACAGCACTTTTTTTCCTGAGAGAATTTTTTAAGTGTTGTAATGAAACAAAGGTAGTTTGTTATAAAGTGCATTGTGAGCCTTCATCAACTATAGCATTTGAGAGTAGTCTGTTACTGTATCTCTAAAAACTAAATACAAGTCATTTTTGTCACTGAGATTGAAGTACTAGGATACAGTTTGTGTGAAACAAATTTAACTTGATTTCAAAGATTGTATATCCTGACTGGTGGATGTAATACACCTAGCTATTGCAATTGGTAGACCTAGGTATTTTCCTAATCAGTGTCAACACAAAAGCATCAGTTTGGATGTAACTGGGTATAACTATTACACCACAATAGGAAACAGAATATTTTTTAAGACAAAAGATAAAAATAATAAAATAAAAAACAAAGCAAACAAGGAGGATTCTAAAGAGTAAGGTGTGTGTGAGTGTGTCTGTAAAAGGAAAGTAATGTTGAAACATAAAATAGATTGAATGAGGTAGACACATGAGCAGATTGATCAGTGAGGAATTTATAAAGGACAAGTTAGGGTAAAGAAAGAATTTTTATGATAGAGATGACTTATGAAGATTGAAGGTATTATTCATACACCCCTTCAGCTGGCCTGGCTGGTGGTGATGTTATTCATGTAGAGTATATGGGAAGCTTGCTTTGGAGAAAGTTGTGAGGACATTTAAAGAGAATGAACATTCTATAACTGGCTCTGAATAGTTAACTATGTCATTGGGTGAAGGCTTCTTAAAATTGACTCCAAAATCAAAACGGTATTTTTCAAAAGATCTAATCAGCTTTTTGCCATCTCTTTGATTCATGAGCTTCTAAGGGTGATATTTTCAATCATTGTAGTGGATGAGAAAGGGAGATTGTATAGGACATTTTTTTCTTCCCATTCTGTAGCTACATGGCCCTGAGAAACTAACATACATCTTGGCATTTTTCATTTTTCCTTTGTATTCTAGGTGAAGGGAATGAATTATCTGAATTTTAAGATCAAGAGAGCTAGAAACAGGAAACTAGGCATTCAGAAACACATAACGAGCCCAGCACTGAGACCCTGAGGAACCAAGAGAAATCTTCAGCAACAACTTTCTGAACCTATGTGAATGGGATGAAATGAGATGAGGAGATGAGCTAACATGAGATGAGAAGATGTGAGATGAGATGAGAATGCAGTCAGCATTGATGCTGACTTTGCATGTGAACTTGACGGAACAAATATATTGTATGGACTGAGATAAAGTTTGAGCTCACTCCCCAGAAAAGTTATGGTAAGCCTGACCCTGACAGAGTAGGGTTAGAGTAAAGATGAAACACATATATCAAATGGAAGGTTCTATGGAATGAGTGATTGAAAATACAAGAAAACTCAGAGATGACTGATGGAAGAATGTCCTGAAAGCAGTAAAAGAGGAACAATTAGGGGTTACCATGCAAGAAGAAAAGTCAACATATCTTTTGCAAGAGGAAAGGAGATGAAGGGTAGAGGAAAAATAAGAAATGGAAATCTGCAACAGGTGATTGAAAAAGCTCATATCATATTACCTTGATGTTTTTAATAAAATAGAACTTAAGGTCATCCATAAGAAATGGCTGGAGCCATCTGCTCCAACTTGTATTGAAAAAAAAAGTATCTATTCTACAATGCAATGTTAATTTTTCACCTAGTTTTGATCCAAAGGCCTCTTACACAGAAGATCTCATTCCATTTAGAAGTAAATGCAAGCCACTTTGGGACAGCATTAATTGTTAGGAAACATTTCTTTCAAGCCTTAATCTACTTCCTTTCAACTTAGATTTTTGCTAGTTTTTTTCCTTTTGTGGCAAGTAAAATATTTCTCTCCTATACCTGATAGTATTGCAGATACAGAAACACCAATATTCTACATCTTCTTTCTTCTTAGATATGCATTTCCATATCCTTTAACTGATTCTCTCATCCTAGGATCTCAAAATAGAATCTCTGAACTGATTTGTTCCATCTTTGGTTTGTAATATTTGGCAAGCCCTTTGGCCTTTTTTAGCCCCTTGCCTTGAATCCTCATCATTTTCACTATTCTTATTCACATACTCTAATATCCGACCCAAGCAATTCCTTGAATCTGGAATACTTTCTCTCATCTCCATATAACCAGAGTCCTGAAGCATTTTCCTCTGAATCTCTCTGTCTCTTCCATAAAGCCTTTCTTCATTGATCTCTTTCAAACTGAAGATGACTACTCCTTTCTCTGTATTTATCTCATTATATTTTACATGTCTTATAACCCTCTATGTTTGCATCACATCCCATAAGTAGAAGTTAGGCCTAGAACCTTACAACTAATAAATGACTAATTAATGTTAGTTAAACTAACTTGAATTTCATTATTTTCTCTAGCAACCTTTGTTACTTTAAGAGAAAAGAGAATTGGATATTGGGTACTAAAAAGTATTGAGGGTTAGCAGAATAAGAATGGAAAACATCAAGAAAATAAAATACTGAGGACTGAAGACTGGTCAAGAGGCTGGATTAGCTGTCTAGGAAGAGAATATTCTTAAAATATTAAAAATGAGATTAAGTAGCATGACGGTATATGGGGGGAAGTGAGGGGATTATAATGTTAATTAGAGAGTTAAAGATCTTTTCCTATGCATTGAGGGGCCACCCCATTAAGGTGAGCTTGATTAGGGGAGGCCCATACTTTTTGTTAATTTCTAATGCAGAAGTTCTCCAGAGTTGTGATGCCCTCGGGCTTTGAAAAGTGTATACTCTGAGGTGAGGTTTTACTTTGGGGCTTACTCATTAGAAGTATTTGTTTGACCAGAGGAGACTATGGGCAGCTGCTAAGGAGCCCCACCACCCTTTGAAGATTCATATATTGGTGCTTCTCTCTAGTAACTATGTATGTATGGTCAGACAGCTGGATCTGTCTATTGATCTGTGATGTACGTATTGCTTATATTCAGAAGCCCTGTCAGTTGGCTGATCTTTGTTTCTCTGCTTGTATTTTCTCTGAAGTTCAGGATGCTTTTCCCCTGAGCTAAGTGAATGAAATATATGCTTGATTAAAGTGACTGTTGACCCCCTTCAAAAGTTGCTTTCCTTTTAGAAAAGCACATCTAAGAACCTGCATAGCAGCCCCTCCTGTGTATCCTAAGGTTCTTGCTGATACAGGGATTTCTGTGTTTTTCACTTTTTCAGATTTTTTTCCATCTTTCTATTTTTTTTTCAGGCTCCTCCTCAAAGGAAAAAAAAATCATGTATTAAGTTGGTGAATATGTGTGTGTCTGTGTGTTTATGTGTGTATGTGCATGCATGCTTGTTAGAGATACACACACACAGCCAGAGACATGGAAACAGGTATAGAGACAGAAATATAGATAGGCAAAGAGACAGGAAGGGTAATAGGGAGGGAGGGAGGGAGGGAGGGAGAGAGAGAGAGAGAGAGAGAGGGACAGAGAGAGAGAGAGAGAGAGAGAGAGAGAGAGAGAGAGAGAGAGAGAGAGAGAATGTATTTCTTATTTTGTCTTCCAGGATTGTTCTGAGAACAACTCTATATTATAAACCAACAAAGCACTACATAATGATGTCTTTGTCAATATCATCTCATCAGTATCATTGTCAGTATCACAACAAAAAACACCAGCTTTAACCTTGCTTTTGATGATTTAAGTATTTAATTCAGGAAATTCAAGTCATTTTAAAAAATCAGTGAATTTTAACTCATGCATGAATGATGTATAAAAGTGATTTCAAATGATATTAATTCGAAATTAACCACTGACAAATCAAGTTTGTATTGGTTTTATAAAATCAATAAAGGCTATATCAGTCATAAAATTCTTTCATAGTTTCTTCTGTTTACTTTGTTGTGTTGAAATGTTTATTTGAATTCTTAATGGTTCATTTTACCTGTGGTAACAAATTGCTCTTCAGTGGAGAATTAAATGAACTAATCCCTGTATATGTGTTTATATATATCTATACATATCTATGCATATATACATATGTGTGTTGTGTGTATATCTATCTGTCTATAACCATTTCTCCAAAGAACCTCATGGAATTCTTCCAGAACTATGTGTAAGATGTTAGTATTTAGTGATTCAGTCTTTACCTAGTCCTCTGTCTGCTCTTGATTAATATTTTTCCACTAAATTTAACAAACGTTTGTTAAGTACTTCACATAGGATAGCTATATGGTATGTAATTCCAGGAGCTTGAATCGTAAAATCCTGAGTTCAAGTACTGCCTCAGACATTTACTGGTTGCATGACTTTGGACAAATCACATAACCTCTCTGTGCCTCAGTTTCTTCATGTAAAATGAAGATGATAAGAGCACCTGCAAGGGTTGTGATGATTAAATGGCTTAGCATATATAAAAGATTTTTAAACCTTAAACTGTTATATAAATGCTAGTAATGATGTATCAGTTACTGGGCTAGGTAGATCTACTATCAAGAGCAGTAGACTAATACAAAAAAGAAATTTATGATTATTGGCAAATTCTGCAGAATGGTATTCAGGCTGATACATTATTTAAGATATAGGATATCTTTGAGATAATTTCATCCAATCTTCTTTTTACTCCATTTTATAGATGAAGATACTAAAGCCCAGGGAGGTAACATAACCCAATCAAAGCAAGTCTGCTATTTATACTAATAGCAGGGACTAGGACCCAGGGCTCTTGAATCATATAGTTTTGGATTCTTTCCTGTAGATCACACTGCATAAAGTAGGATGTGACCCTCCATTATTATTCCCCTCCCAAAAGTCTTGAATGATTTTTAATATAGAGACAAACCTAATGTAATTTACTGGTTTTATGAAAACTTTAAAAAATTAGATGAAAAATGTTACAGTAATAACTCTTAGTTTTATGGGAAAATTTTAAATAGCTGATTAGCAAAGAAATGTTTTAAGAGTATTTCTCAATATTGTGGTGAGGTTTGAGCTTAATGGATTAATGAAGTTATTGTGAACCCATATTATTCAGGGTATGCCTATATAAATATACATACTCTATTTAAAAATATTAATCAAAAGAATCAAATGAAAAGCCACTTTTGTGGAAATAAGAGGGAAATTACCTTGTTCTTTCATCAACATATTCTTGGAGATGCATGATGTTAGAAACAAACAGTCCAGTCTCTTTCTACTACGGATGTGAAAACTGAACTCAGAGCAATTAAATGAGTTGTCCAATGACACACAGAGTGTTAGCAGCAGAGTCAGGCCTAGACCCTGTTGGGTTTCCTTACTTCCAATGCTTCACCTACGAAAGTAGGCCATTTGCATCAGTATAACTAGGGAATTTTTATACACTAAAAATCAAACTTTCTCAATTGTCTCCATATCAATCACATAGCCAGGTCAACCCAGAAAAAATGAAGTAGAGACTTGATGTGCTTACCTAAGTGGGGGAACCACTTGAACCTGATTTGTATCACTGGACATATTATTATAAAATTATTTATAGGAATCAATATAGAAATACCAAACTAGAATTGTTTTTCACAATTCATAGTGTGAGAGCTGTGAAATGCTTCATGGAGAATAAGAGTGGGGGTGGTTATAAATGTAAATTTCAAGGTAAGTAGTTTAAAAAAAAGTGATGGTCACTTTGAATGTTTGTAAGAAGTGCGTACTTTAGACATAAATTTACAGACAAATAAATTACCCATCCTACACCAAGATCCATTCTTAAGCTACTGATTATTATGGTTCTTTAAATCACCCTCATGTGTGATACAGTAACCTGATTAACTGCCCACATCTTGCTAAGCTTCTCTGCATAACCTAAGGCTATAAACAGGACTCCACTACCCACTCACCTTAACATCCAATTAAATCCTCAATAAGGAAAAAAAAACCCAATAATCTTGGCATTGAGTCTGTTGCAAAATCCACAGGATGACAGCATTTCAGTTGTAACAAAGGAAATGCCAAAAAATGGGGCCAAGCTTTGCCTAAATACCTGATGATATAGAGCATTGAATCTCCTACTGAGTTTGGCAGAGAAGAACATTTTATTTAATAGGGCAGAGTAAACCAAGCAATCATGCTAGCTACTAGCACTATGGGCTGTCTGGCGAGACCTTTTAACTGTTAACCTGAATTGGACTAATGGTGTCGAACATTAGTAACTAATGTTAAAATGGATAATTCTGAAGGGCAGCCATGGAGAGTCTTTTTGGCCTAGAGTCTGTGACAATGTTAACCATTAAAAATCACCATTTTAATCATGCTTGATGCTACTGGCCTGATTACCTCTTGTGCAGGTTTTTGAGGTAAAGGCAATTCCAAAAGAAAAGTATGCATGTTAAACAGCCATAACCACAAATAAAACTTGCATATAAAGCATCTTTATGAAATAGGAAAACAGAATGCAAAAAGAGTCCAAAGGGTGCCATCAGACCAAATAATAATCATTCCTTTTGGTGGCAGCCTTGTATGAAAATATGCAAATAACAAGAGCAGTTCCTTAGTAGAAGAGAACTTAAGGAAAAGCACACAGAATCAGAACATTTCCAGGTTAGGGGTTTTCAGAAGGCTAGAACAAGAGTTCTGGATCTCTAAGATAAACTGGTAAGTGCTTCTCCAGCATCTGGTTTATGCCTTCAAATAAGGAAGAATCTATTCACCTCCTCAGGCAAAATATTTCACTGCTGAATAGCATTGACACACCTATGTTATTTAATATAAATGAGTTTTTGCTCCAAAGTTTTCTTTAAATTCTCCTCTGTCTCTCTGTCTGTCTGTCTGTCTCTCTCCATATATATATACGTATATATACGTATATATATATATACGTATATATATATATATATATATATATATATCTCTTCCCTCCCCTTCCTACCCTTCTCCTTTCCCTTCTCCTCTCTTCTCCTCTCCTCCTCCACTCCCTGCTCTTGGTCTTCTGCAGAGTATTTGTGGTAGGAAGAAATTAGGATGCTGAGGAAAATGAGGAAATGGAACCCATGTCATATGAAAATTGGCTGAAAAATAGGAGGGGGTGTATTGACTATAGAAAAGACAACAGAGCATCTAGGGGAAATTATAACTTTCATCAAGGATTAGAAGTTCTAACATTAAGAAAAGTAATTAGACTTTGTATTACTGCACTCCCGAGAGTCAGGACTAGGAGAAACGTTTGGAGATTGTAGGACAGATATATAAATCTTGGAGATATAGAAGACCTTCCAGGGACTGAAAGCTGTCAAAAAGTGGGATGGTCTGCCTAGGTGGATAGTGTTTCTCCATCACTGTGAATAAATTGATATTTAAGTAGAGGAAAGGGATAATTCAAGCTTCATGACAAAAAAAACCAAACAAACAAATAAAACAAACATAGACTAACAGAGTAATACGTGTTCATTTCTATCACTCAAAGTAGCTCAAAACTAGCTAACTACCTGAGGAAAAATAAGGTAGTAGAAACAGCCCTATCTCTGGAATCAAAGCACATGGGTTGAAATCTTTCCTCTGAATCTCATTACCTGTGTGACCTTTTAAAGTCACTTAATCTTCTTTAGTTTCATCCCTTGAAGGGCTCTTACAGTTTCTCCCAACTCTTGATCTACGAACCTACATTATGGAAGGGATATCTTTTTAGGTCAAAGTTACACTAGATGACCCCCTTTCCCTCTCAGCATCTAGAATCTATCAGTTTCTAGCTCTTTCCCTAAAAGCAACAATTCCTTCTATATATCACTGAAAGGATATGTTACATTTCAAATTTTTGTCCTGGAATCATCCTAGTATATAGTGTAATCTTGTTATTGAAATGATCTTTTAGTGTGACTAATATCAGGAATTGCAGTCCTGCTCAAATTCCAATCATGGGCTACATTTAATAGCAGGAGAGTACACTGACTCATCAAGGGTGGAAAGAAGGATTGGAATTGTGATTTCACAGACAAAGGGAACTAATTGGTGAGGAAACTCCTTTTACCAGTGCATGTTGGCATCTACTCTGTAATTTAGAGCCTTAGAGAGATGCCCAGAGCACCTACAGGTTAAATATATTTATCTAGCCTCATGAAACCAGCATTTCTTGACAACAGAAACTAAACTGTGGTCTTATTGACTCTGAAATTAGTTCGGTATATGCCATATCATTCTACCATATAATTATATAACAGGTGAAAAACAAGGCAAAGTAAGAAAAAAAATCACAAATAGACTCAAATATATAAAACTACTTCTGCACTAATTCTTTTCTGAAGTTTTATTGGAAATTTTGTTCTCATGTACCTGTGAGATGAGAGATGTGAGAAAGAGCCTGAATTTGAAATAAGAAAAGCTAAGTTTAGGCCTCAGATCTACCACTTAATACCTATGACCTTGTGAAACTGTATTTTTCTATATACATTTCCTCCTCTGTAAAATGAGATTGAGTTCTAATTTTTCTTTGGGTCATATCTGATGAAGCTATTGACGCCTTCCTAGAAGGTTTTGCTACTGTTGTTGTTTTAAATCATAATTTTAAAAATGCTAAATTTTATTTAGACATTTTGAAAATAAAGTTGTAATTTCTTTTTCCTTCTTTAATCATGGAGCCCTTAATTCTACCTATGGACCCCTTTTGTAAGAACCTCTGGAATGGATGGTCTCTGAGGTAACTTTCAGCTCAAAAGATTATCACATAATCATAGTTCATAAAGGATTATGAATAGGAAAATTATATATATGGTCTCCCATTCTAGTTCTACATCTGTGGTTGTATAAAAATTAGATCTGACCAAGGCCTTTGATGCTCTCAGTTGTGAAGTCCTATAGAAAATTATGTCAAAATTCTGCTGCCTGAGAAATCATCAGCATTGTGCATCAATTTCATGACAGCATGCTTGCCCTGGTTCTTGATAATGGATGAAGCCCTTGAATTTTCTCATTCACCACTGGAGAGAAACTACTCCCGGTGCTCATTCTCATGCTTTTTAGCATGATATTTTCAGCCATGTTGTCAAACACTTTCAATGAGGACAAACACAGCATCGAGGTTGCTTATGACACTGATGGCAAATTTTTCAACTTGAAAAGTCTAAAAGCCAAGACCAAAGTGGAGAGTGTTGATAGATGGATTTTTGTTTGCAGAAGATTGCGCACTGAATACAGCCTCTGAAGCTGAGATGTAACAGAGCATGGATTGATTCCCTGCTGCTTATGCTAATTTTTGCCTAACAATTAACACCAAGAAAACACAGGTATTCCATCAGCCAGCATCACACTATTCATACATGGCACCATGTGGAGGAAATGGAAAAGTTTTTAACAGCAAGTGGAGAAGTTTTGAATGGTATGGATAAGGTCATTACCTTGGCAGTGTACTTTTCAGGAATGTATACGTTGATAATGAGGTTGATGCACACATAGCTGGAAGTAACTCATTGTTTGGGAGGCTCTGAAGGAAAGTGTGGGAGAGAAGAGGTATTAGACTGACTACCAAACTGAAGATCTACAGAGCTGTTGTACTGATTGTATGCTTGTGAAACCTGGACAGTAAACCAGTACCATGGCAGGAAACTGAATTGCTTTCATTTGAATTGCTTTAGGAAGATTTTGAGGATCACCTAGCAAGATAAAGTAAGGGACACTATGATCCTTTCTCAAACTAAACTGCCAAGCATCAAACTGTCCTGCAGAGAGCATGATTCTGATTGGCCAACCACACTTTATGCCATGCATAATGGTGAAAAGTTCTATACTATGGAGAACTCACATGATGGTCAGAAAAAGTAATGCAAAGACACTCTCAAGGTTTCTCTTAAGAACTGTGGAATTGATTGTTTGCCATGGAAAACACTGGCACAGAATCACCCAGTATGGTGTGTCCTCAACAGAGAAGGTGCTGTGCTCTATGAGCAACTAGAATTGAGGTACCTCAAAAGAAATGCAAGATGAGAAAATTCGGAGAATCCATCCCAAATGTTCACATGAACTATTATTTGTACCCAGTCTGTAGTATAGCATTTTGACCTCATGTTATTCTGATCAATCACAGTCAATTGTACTATAACTTGACTTTAACATAGTGATGCCATTTTGGTCCTTTTCAAGAATGAAGGAAAATGACCAATATAAAAAAAGTGAGATAAAAGAAAGAAGAAAATCTTGGAAATGTAAAGAAAAAAAGAAGATATATTTCACAGCTGATGAAGATATAGTAGGGTTTTAATGGGAAGTTTAAAAATTCAGAGTGGAATTGCTCTCTCAATCTTATCTTGTACAAGAAATTGATTTTTTTAATTAAAAAAAAACTGTCTTGGATAATGTAAGGGATTTATCCAAAGTTATGTAACTAGTTACTAACAGAACCAGTTCTACCTGACTTCCAGTATCTTGTACATATATACTCTGATGTCATGTATCCAATCTGAATAAAAATCTGCTGAATTTCATCTTCCCCACAATTAACTAGTTACTTTGGTCAATGTAGACCCTATGGTAAAAAAAAAAAGAAATTGTGATGCCTTATTATGGCTACATGGAGAGCATGCTGAAATTTTTATTGCTATACCAATGGAGTATAAATTCTGGAAAGTCATCCTACCAAGTTGGTACACCTTTGAGAATTGCAGACAAACAAATGTTTCTCATTTATGACTAGGTAAACTGAAAGAGGTTCATCAACAGGTTCACTGTCAAGGTGATAGATTTTTAGGTCACATTAAAATTTTATGATTATAGACTCACTCCTAAGGTGAGTCTATACCTTTATTTCTGTTTGCTTCAGTGAAGTCAACCCTATTTTTCATGAAACAATGATTGTTTGCAATATTGAAATAAAAAGGGATCAATTGTAGAATTAGATATAGCAGTCAGTCAACATGAATTTGCATTTTGCATTAGTGTAGATGAGAGGTATCAAACATAGAATCCACGGGCTCACTGTCACCTAGAATACTCTCAAATTCAGCCTGTACCAAATTAAAATGTAGTTCCTATCTGATTTTAATATGTTGAAATATTTGTTTATATGTATATACATATATGTATGTGTTTATGTATGTATGTATGTATTTGTGTGTATAAACACATGAAGTTTTCTAAGTTAATACATAAGGATCCTTCAGGGATTGTTATGTACAGTTTAATGACACCTTCCCCCATTTTTATTTGAGTTTGA
This sequence comes from Potorous gilbertii, assembly GCA_028658325.1. Taxonomy (NCBI): domain Eukaryota; kingdom Metazoa; phylum Chordata; class Mammalia; order Diprotodontia; family Potoroidae; genus Potorous; species Potorous gilbertii. Next base: position 235,071,306 of record CM053769.1, read on the forward strand.
TGCTTCCGGCATAGACTGTATCACCATCCACCATCCTTAGACACGTTCTTGATTTTCTTTGTACAAATATTTAATTCAGTAGGGGCAGCTAGGTAATGCAATGTATAGAGCACCAGTGTAGGAGTCAGGAGGACCTGAGTTCCAATCTCCCCTCAGACACTTGACACTCACTAGCTGTGTGACCTTGGGCAAGTTACTTAACCTCAATTGCTTCATCCTGGGTCATCTCCAGTCATCCTGATGAATACTTGGTCACTGGATTCAGATAACTCTGAAGGAGAAACGAAGCTGGTGACCTGCACAGACTTCTCTCACTCAAAACAAAATCAAGTGCAAGTCACATCATTCTCTGATGGCGTGGTCTTCTTTGGCAACAAAGGATGAACATGCACACACACACACACATTTAATTCAGTATAAAATTCTAGAAAGGAACTAAGACTTTCAAAGTATTTCCCTGAACAACCACAAATATTCAGGATAAGCAGCACCAAAACACACATGATAAAAATACTCTTGAAATATTCAGCAGATCACACTATAAACATTCATTTTACTAGTAAAGAGCCTTTTTTGAAATTTATTTTCTTTCACTATTGCATATTTCATTTTGGTGCATTTTCACTGGGATCTCTAAATAACATGTCCCAGGTTTTAAGACCTTCAGACTCAATATATAAATTAAGAATAGTATGCAAGGGAACAATGATCTTCTTTTTAACTTGTTTTATGTATTGTCTAATATCGTTCATTTCACATAAATAAAAAGTGTACAATCATATTGTTATTCCTCTGGAGTCATTTAAAAATATATATTAAGCAAAAATATTATCTTATCAAATAGACAAGTTTGAAAAACCTGAGGAAATTACCTAGATGAGTCAAATTAATTCCCTTCAACAAATATTTATTATTCATGTATTAGGCACTGTGCTTGGTATCAGAGACAAAATACAGACATAAAATATTCTCAATTTTCATGGGGTGGGAGTGAGGGACTTTGTAATACAACAAAACTACAAATAAGATAATACACAAAACACACAAAGTAATACAAAGTAATTACAAGAAGGAAAGAGAACCAATAAAGGGAGGGGAAGATCAGAAAAAAGTTCTTGTAAGAGTTGGTATTTGAAGGTACACTATAATAATTATATTTACCTAATGCTTTAAGATTTATCAAATGTTTAAAATATCTCATTTTATATTAACAACCCTGGAAAGTAGGTAACATTATTATACCCCTTGTACATTTGAGGAAACAGATAGGTGGAACATAAGTGGCATACCCAGGGGCACAAGTTAAGTTTCCAAGGTCAGATTTTAACATGGGTCTTTTTGACACCAGATCCAGAGTTCTACCTGCTATCATTTAACTGCCTTTGAAGGAACATGGGGATTCTACAATGGGGGACAGTCTGTACCTAAGACCTAGAGCAAACAATGCATTATCATAAAATAAGAACAACTAACAAGAAAGTCTGACTATAAATCATGTGCATACCTGTTGTGATATTCTATATTCCTAATTGTCCAAAATTCAAATGCTCAGGAAATAAGAGAATCCATATTACTGGAAATGTTTAAGTAAGGATTTTGTGCTCACTTGCAGATTTCTAAGAGGTTACTCCTGTTCAGGTACAAATAGGATAGATGTTTTCTAAAGTTGCTTTCAACTCTGAGAATCAATTCTCTGACTCAAGTGACTCAGAAAAACATTCATGCTGTGGAAAGAGTACTGTACTTGGAATGAGGAGATCTAGGTTTACTTCTTGTCTCTGGCTTTCTTGCATCTATGATGATGGGAAAATCTCTCTTGATATGGACAGTAGATATAATCTCACTCAAAATACCTTT
>CM053769.1:235073662-235092726 GCA_028658325.1 Potorous gilbertii
AAAAACGTGGTCAGGAAGAGTCAGACATGACTTAACAATAACAAATGTAATATTATTTTATCTTCTAAATTACAAAGTTTTTTTATCTGCATCACCTCAAGGAAACTCAGAATTATAAAGTACTTCAGAGACAATCTAATGCAGGTTATGCCTTTATAAAATTAATAAATAAGTGGTTTTCTAGATTTTACTTGAACACCTCAAGGGGGTGTTCATCTCATTGCATCATTTAGTGTTTTTCATTGCTAAGCGGTTTTGTTTCAAGGGAAAATCTGCTTCTCTGAAACTTTTTTTTTCAAGTTCTATCTTTTGGGGCCAAGAGGACTATGTCACCATTAAAATTTCTCTTTCACTGGCTACACTTTCATAGTTATTTCAGTTGGCCATTGTATGTCATGATCTTCTGTTCTAATTCATCCTAGTCACACTTTCCTGAGTCAAATCTAGCTTTTAATGCGCTTTCCTAAATTTCTTCACACGGGTGATGGCAAGACCCAGTACTGTCTGGTCCTTCACTATAAGCCTTAATAATAATAAGAAAAATAAGTTTGTGAAGTCTAATTTTTACTCTGAATCAAACCTTAAAAAATTCTATTAGGGTGTTTGTTATCATTTCTATTTTATATAAAAGGAAACTGAAATTCAGAGTCACATGATTTTTCTGTGGTCATTAAGTTAGTCATTGCTGGAGTCAGGACAAGAACATATATCTCTTGACCTCAGATTCACTATTCTTCCTTGTGCATTATAGCCACTGAACCGATTTTTAAAAGAGCTATCCTAGTCTGGTTTGTTAAGGATTTCTATTTGCCTTTCTGCTTTAAAGGACACTTCTATTTTCCAAAAGAGGCAAAAAGTCCTAAAAGGAGGCTTTATAAAAAGGTTTGGTCTTGAAGACTTTGGGGGATGATATAAAGGAGAACTACATGTAATAAAAGAGCACAGATGATTTGTCACACCAGTCAAAGTAATATCTACATAATGAAGCCACAGATTCATCAGTTATATTATATGTTACTAGACTGCAAGCTACATGAGGGCATGACGTTATTTTTTACTTTGTACATATTTATGTGTTGCTTAATGTCTAATGTATATGTTAGGCTTTCATAAGTATTCATTCACTTAAAATGATAAGTCTATGATTAATTGATCCATGTCATCAATATTTTGGTAGGTATAATTATTTTCTCTTCTCCACATGATTGCTCCGCCAATACAAAAAATATATAGGGCCCTCTATTCCTTTCTCTACTTAATTTCCCCATTTTCTGCACATCCTCTGGATTCTTTATTTCTTAATGTTCAATAATCAAAATAGCACACAGAGTTTCAGGCATAGACTCCATAGATTTTTGTCATAAAAATATCCTAAAACCGTTACAAATCATTAGCATTTATCCTGCCTCTGAAGACAGAAGACATGGATTCATATTTTACTTTTTGTGATGCCTGAGTGAACTCAGGTAAGTCATAAAACCTCTAACTTCTCTGAGCCTCTGTTTCTTGATTTCTCAAATGAACAGGTTGGATTAGATGGCCCACACATTTTTCAAACCTAGGAGCCCTTGTTATGAACCTATGCCTGCACGTTCTTCCTCATTAGGGTAGCACTTTGAGTCAAGATGATTGATACCTCATCTTATTAGTCTGAATGTTTTCCCTTAAGAAAATTATCATCCACTTAGCTTCACTGATGCCCATTTACCTCTCATCTGCCTACTTACAGAACTATGTGAGATTACCTTGCATTTTGTCTTCACTGGATTGGCATTTGCAACTTAGAAGACAGTATCATCATGTATAAATCGTGTGAGATTCAGAATTGATTTAAGAATTCTCATTAAGAAATTAAAATGATTACTTTCATTGCTTTCATCATAAGTCTTAAAAACATTTCTCACAAGAGTTAAATATTTTGGATTACATGATGTTTGAACTATGGCTAGAAATTTAAGTGGAAGTGGTATATTTAATATTGTTACAAAATACTGCCCAGGAATTTTATAGGGGATAGTCTATTAAGAATTTAAAGTATTTTGAGAGATTGCTCCATTTGCCATCAGATTATCACTAAACAGGGAATAATGAATAAAACTGGAAATGGAGAAGGTGACTTAGCTTCAGAGATAGTGTGTTAGAATAGATGGAGTGTTGGACTGGTTGGAATCAGGAGATATTTTTATTCAAATCCAGACACTAATATGATGTGACTATGGATAAATCACTTAATTTCTTTTGGAGCCTCCATTTCCTCGCCTGTGAAAAAGTGATAACAACATTTCAAATACTTCACAGTATAACCAGTTTAGATCTGGAAGGGTCCTTGGAGGCTTCCTAGTCCATACTCTTCATTTGAGGGATGAAGAAACCAAGGTCTTTGGAAGATGAGTGGGCTCGCTTAAGGTCACAATGAAACTAGAGGTCAGAGGTAGAATTTGAACCTAGTTCTAACTTCAATCCTTTTTTTCATTTTTATCACTGTCTTCTCAGGGTTGCTGTAAGGCTGAATATATTTGAAAAATTGTCTGCAAACTTTAAAGAACAAAATAAATGTCAGTTATCATTGTCACATAGCTATTATGCTTGTGAAGAAGTTCCTACTTCTCTGCCTTGCATAGAGCTATCACTCACTGTTGAGCATTTTAATAATTTTTAAAAGTCATATTTATTCCTTATATTTTTACTCCACCTTCATTTATAGATATGTCTTCTCTTCTCCTCGAGTCTCAACCATCCTCATCCTGCCCAGTGAGCTTTCCTTGTAACAAAGAAATACAATTTGTAAAACTGTTTGCATCTGACAACATTCCACACCTGTATTCACCACCTGTTCAAAAAAATGAGGATATATTATTTTTTTTTTTAGTTCTAAGATTGGTCATCATAATTACTAGTGTTCAGAGGAAAAATAATATGGAATGATTCATTAGATTGAAAAATTCTCATTAGATTGTCAATTCTTTGAGTGTAGGGTCTGTTTTTTGCCTTTTCTTGTATCCCCAGTACTTAGCACAGTGCCTAGAACATGGGAGTTACTTAATAAATGTTTATTTATTGATTGGTTCTGAATGTTATTTTTGCACCAAAACCATGTTAATTTTTGATGTGTCACTTCAATTCAGTACATATTCTGCTAAAGTAAGTACCTGGAGAATTTTTTCTTAGAATTCACTCAGACTAACTCACAATTGTCTTGACTGGTCAGTTTGCCATCCCATGATAATATTAGGAAGTTTAATACCAAGGGGACCTAGCATGCATATAGTTCAACATTTAGAATGCATTATACCTAGAGATAAATTTATTTATAGGGCAGTGAACAAACTTAAACATTTATTTCAGCAGCATTGTTATCACTGTTTTTCATATTGTAGCTTATGGCCATTTGAAGGAGATTGTTGACATCAAAGCTCTTTTTTTTCTGAATCCATATCTCATCTCTAAATGAGGAGGCAATTTAGGAACTGGAGTATGGGGTAGAGGATTAGGTGAAGAATATTTTTTTTTTATCAGAGAATAAGAGTGATTGAATATTCACTATATTTTATTTAGTTATTATTTATTTTCTGGAAAACTAGAAATTTAGTACTTAAAAATCACTGAAATTTAGAATAAGACAGTATCAGTGATCATCAAAGCCTCCAATTATGAAAGACATGTAAATTAGCTTGCTCAAGGTTATCAAATGAATTAGTGACATAGTTGGGAATAAAACATAAGTCTCTTGACTCCTAGATCAATAGTCATAACCTCTATTGTAACGAGATAATACACTTAGAGATAAGGTTATTTATGTATTTATTTATTCAGTGCAATATTTTGTTGTATGGGAATTAAGAACAGAAAAGAATTGGTGATCCAATTTACATATAGAATACACAAGGTCCTGGGAAATTAAGTAAAAATATATATTTTACTATTATTCTTAAGAAGTATTAATTATCAATTTGCCATGTAAAATATATTTACTAACAAATAGCACAACAGGAATATAAACAACTAAATATTGGAACACAATTATTCCATTACCATTGAAACTATGCTTAATGCATCTCAATGTTACTAGTTTTAACCTATAGCTACTTTTCAATCAAGGTCTGTGTTCTCTTCCTTACTGTAACACTTTAACAGAGGAGGAGGTAATACTTCACAACAAGCTCTCAGGTAAGTACCTACCATAAAAACTTCAAAAGCAACCTGGAATGGGAGGTAGAACAAGAGGAACAGGTTCAATCTTGTCTCTGTCATTTACCAATTAGACAAAAATATTGTCAGTTTCTTCATTTGTAAAAAGGAAATAATACTTAGAATAAGAAAATAAATATACATTCCAAGAGTAAATACCATGGGTGTTATGAAATATAGTGAGAATCCAAGAAAACAGATGAGAAGCCAGAAGGCAGTACTGGTATCCATGAAATGTCATGAGACCTAGACTAGAGAAAGAGGCCCAGTATATAGGATTCATATACTGGAGAAGATTGATGGGAAAATATCATCATGAATCACTCAAGATGAGGGGACATAGATGATTTTTGATTTGAGCTGATAGAAGCAATATCCACATTTATCTTATTTCTGTGATACCATTTTACTGAGAAGACTAAATACCCTTTATATCCTGCTCTACCTTGAAACATTTTCTGTGATTTTATACACCCTTTCCTATTTCACCTCAGCATCAGGTGATAAATTGGACTTCCTTTCTGAGTTGACTTACCTGAGAACTTGATATCATCTCTTTATAACCATACTGAAATAATTGTTGTATTAATTATCTACACTCTCAACTTGTCCTTTCTCTCTGTCAAGAAATATTCTCAGGTCTCACCTACCCTTACTTCCTCTCCAATATATTAAAAAGCACTTCCTTATAAATGAATGTAATGGAATACTATTATGCTATAAGAAATGAGCAGGCAGATGTCAGATGTCAGAAAAGCCTGGAAAGACTTATATGAACCGAGGCTGAGTGAAATGAGCAGAACCAGGAGAACACTGTACACAGTAAACAGTCACACTGTGTAATGACTGACTTTGATAGACATCTTTGCTCAGCAATGCAAGGACTTAAAACAACTCCAAAAGACTCATGATGGAAAACACCATCCACATCCAGACAAAGACTTATGGAGTCTCAATGCAGACAGAAGCATACTATTTCCTCTCTTCTTTTGTATACTTTTCTTTTGCTTTTTCTTATGATTCCTCCCATATACAACATGATTAATGTGAAAATGTTTAAAAAGAACGTATATATACAGCCTATATCAGACTGTATATCACTTGGGGAAGGGAGAGGGGAGGGACGCAGAGAAAATTTAAGACTTGTGGAAGTAAATAATGTAAACTAAAAATAAATAAATATGTAAAAAAAGTCCTTCCTTTGTCTCAGACTACTAGCCTCTACCTTTCCTCACCTTTATAGCCAAATCTCTATGGAACATACAGTGTAGTTTACGCTCATGAACTCTACTTTTTCACAATCTGCTCACTCCTCAACTAATAACAACTGAATTTCTTGTACGATCTCCCTACTGAAATTCCCTTCTCAAAGGATCATAGAGAGTGCTAGAAGGGACCTCAGAGATCTTGCTCTTTAGACTCTTTATTTATAGAAGAACAAGTAAGGAAATCCAAGGGACATTAAATTACTTGCCCAGGGTAACACAGCTACTATTAAGTATTAAGACTCAGTTAAACTCCTAAGCTAAACTCCTAAGTTAAGGTCTTCTTGAAATGAACTCCAATACTCTATCTACCATACCAGATTTCTTTTTATCAGTTGCCTCTCCAAGGTACCAATAACCATACCATAAATTCCAATGATCTTTTTCTACTTCTCACCCTTCTTGAACTCTCTAATGTTTTAGGATCTTGTTGTTCATCCTATAAGCTCATTCTTCAAGGGGTGTCACAGGAATCAAAGTGTTTATCAGAAGAAGAGTCAATCAAACTAGGCCTTGGAAGTAGAATCAGTCATCAACATAATGTGATCAGAGAAAGTTGATATCTAGATATCAAATATCTAGGCTAAAAAATCACGAATGAATACAATCTGGTTGCTGAGCATTATATAACTTAGTAAATTTGAGAGCAAAGGCTCCAGAACTAAATGGAATCTCAGCTCAGGTTTTTATTTCTTAAGTGACTTCATGAATAAAGTTCATTCACTTCTCTTGGCCTAATTAACTCATTGGTAAAATTATAATATTAGTTCAGATGACTGCTAAAGCTCTTTTTTAGCTTTCAATCTATGTTTCCTTGAGCTTTTAATCTATAACATTTCTTTCTCCACATCAAATCAGTTGCTATGTCTAATTCATTTAATCTGCATCACCCTTCTTTCTACGCCTGCAAACATGCTAGTTCAGTCCATCATTATCTTTCTCACTGAAAATATTATAATTGCCTTCTAAGTGGCCTCCTTGACTTCCTTCACTACCTACTTTCCAATCCTTTATTCATACTGTTGTCTGAGTAATCCTCCTAATACACTACCAAGAAACAAAATCCTTCATTGCCTCTATATTGCCTCTCAAGTGAAATATACACTCTTTATGTTCATCAGGTCCTTGTACAATCTTTTTTCAGCTTACTTTTCCAGCCTCATCTCACAAAACACCTAGGCACCCTTCTCAAACAAACTAGGAGTAGCCAATTATTTCTATCCTTCTTTTGTGTCTTGTTCTCTTTCATTTCCACCCCTTTTCATCACACAATCACATAGATTTAAAATGGACTTCCTTCTACTTCAACCTTCACATAAATATATAAACAAATAAAAAACAAAACAAATAAACTAAGTCAATTATGTTTTCTTTCTTTGGGGCCCAATTTATATTCCACTTTATTCAAGAAGTATTCCTTATTGTTTTCTGATGAAATTCATCTCTTTCCTATATTCAAAAAAAATTTATTGAACTTTGGCTGGGATCCTCCTTTGGATTCCTCATTTTTTCATTTTCTTCTGTGTCATTTATAAACTTGTATTTACATGGATATGTAATGTGTATGTGTGTGTGCGCACATATATAATCTTGGATATCTAGCACAATGTCTGGTCCTCAGTAGGCACTCAATCCATAGTAAATGAATTAAACACATTTTCTCACTTCATATAGGCCCTTTTGAGAAAGGGATGACAGGTGTGGTAATGACTATTTTGTAAATCAGGAAACTGTCTTAGAGAGATCAAATGACTTGTCCAAAGTCAAAAATCTAGTAAAGTAGTATAGTTAAGACTAGAACACAGGTCATTGTACTCCTAAATGTAACGCATGGTATACAAAGTGTGTTGGTTTTACATTCATTACACCAAAGAGAGGGATCTTAACCTTTTTTCGGTGATATAGATCTCTTTGGAAGTTTAGGGAAGGCTTTGCATTATTTTCAGAATAATGTTTCTAAATTCATACAATGAAAATTGTAATATTACAAAGAAAATATATTGAAATATAGCAATAAAATTCAAAGAAGTTAATGGAGGTTAAGAATGCTTGTTGTAATGTAAAATCATTTCCACTGATTTCATTTTCCTATATAGGAAATAAAAATAAGTAAACAAAACCACCTCAATCATTAATGTTCATTCAAATTTCAACTGGCATTGGTCAAATCCTTTAGTTTCTTAGGGCCTTTTTCCTTTCTTGCCTAATTAAGGTTTGGATTAGATGAACTTAAAGTTCTACACTTATAACTTTCCATTTATGACCTATAAATGTAGACTTTATTAATAGCAATATTGTGATATATTATAAAGAACTTAGAACTTGGGGACAAGAATTCAGCTCTACTTCGAACTGTGCCTCTAAATAGCTATGGACCTTAGACAAATCACTCTTCTTTTCTGTACATGTGTTTTCTCAGCTATAAAATGAAGGGGTTAGATTAGACTGTCTCTAAGATACCTTGTTCTTTAGCTTTACAATTCTGAGATTTACTTGTTACTTATAAAAATTCAATCATGTTTTTTTTATGTTTTCTTTGTAAGCATCCAGAAAGAATTAATGTATGTTTAATGGCAACTCTAAGTATAACTACAAAAGTGGAAATTTCTTATTTTAAATGACATTGGCAAGGCAAGTAAAATAAAAACCACAGGCAAAAGTTCAGTTATGTTTATTTTAATTTATAGCTCTTATTTTTCATCTATTTTCATTTCATTTTGTAAAAGAATAAATGACTGAGAGGGAATATTAGATATCACCTCACCTTCATTTCCTTCAAATAGTCATTTGCCTTTTAATTAACAAATGTAAAAGTGAGAGTACAAATTCACAGGCATAAAAATGAACAAGACACGTTGATGCATTCTTTGGAACTCAGATGAACTTTTTTTTATGAAGTGCATTGCAAAACAGCATATTGTCTTCATCCATTTGATTTGTAACTCCTGATTTTATTTTATTTAATTTTTTAGTTGGGGAGGGTGCAAAAGATTCTGAAAACTGTTGTGTTTCTGACTGAGGTTGAAATAGAAAGGCCACATCTGTTATAGGGATTATCTCATGCTATCTGTCAACTACATTTTCTTTCATTAAATCATGAATGTATTTGGAAGTTGTTATTTAACATACTGCAAAGGAAGGGGTCCAGACCTGTGAATTCTATATTATTATATAAATCATCAAAGACCAAGCTAAAATAAAGAGTAAAAGAAAATTGCCCTAACAGGGAGCGAGATTTTCTTCAATGAAATTGTGAACAGTAATAATACGGTGCCATCGTTTTGACAAGTTTACCCTAAAGAAGTAGCCAAAGTTACTGTATCTATTCACCACTTCCACATGATCAGAGAGATACTTCATTCATTTCCTAATGGAATCAGGGTAGTATTGTCTAAGAGTGATAAGTACTGGCAGTTATGCTAATTATGCAGCTCCAATTTGCGAAAAAAGAAAGGGTGCATTATTGATAGTAAGAAATAAAAGTTGGACAATGCCGAATGCTCCACTGCATTTCATGAAATATTACAAGACTTACAAGAATGTTTCAACCTTGTTGGGTAGATCCACCCTGAAGAATTTAAGAAAAAAATAGGCGACATTTCTACAAGCATTTTAAGTTTTGATTGGTTGTTGTCTTTCATTCTCTAAGAGGCTGAAAATGATATCACCATGATAAAGTGAAGTTTCAATGTGTATGACTGTGACTGATCAGACCAATATGAGCTCAGGATGCTCTACCACTGATTGGGCACAGATAGTCCATATGAACATTTGGGGTAGTTACTCCAAATTTGTGCATCCTACGTTTGCTTTGTTCTATTTCAATTCTGTTTTGCTCATAGAGCACAGAACCTTTTCTGATGTGGGCATGCCATGCTGAGCAGTCCTGTGCCACCGTCTCCCATGTCGTACAATCAAATACAAAGTTCTTGAAGAAGACCTTGAGAGTTTCCTTGTATTGCTTCTTCTGACCACAATGTGATCGCCAGCCCCATGTGAGTTCCCCATAAAATAGTCTTTTTGGCAAGCATACATTTTGCATTTGAACAACGTGGCCAGCTTACAAAGGGTTTTAAATATAATTCACCTGATATTCTTAACAACTCAAAGGGGTGTCATTTTTTTCTCATATTTCACATGTGAGAAAACTGAGGCTATAATGGATAAAATGACTTGCCCCAGCTTCATACAACTTATAAAGTATCTGAGGTAGAATTCCAAACTAGGTTGTCTAGACTCTACATCAAAAATCCTATCCAGAATGCCAGGTAAGTATAGGACTATATTGGAAAGACAAGATGAGAGTGAACTATTCTGGAGGAGGATGTGCCCTTAATCATTGATTAATTAAAATATTTATTAATCATCTACTATATTCCAAGAACTATGCTCAGTGATGGGGATATAGAGACAAAAACAGTCCTTTCTCCAAAGAAGGGCACACACACACACACACACACACACACACACACACACACACACACACACTAGAAATGTAGGCAAGACATACAATTATATTGTTATAGGGAACAAACTCTCTACTAATGTATGTAGGTACTTTCTCTGAGGTTCAGGATTCTGTAGAATTACTCACAGCAATAGGAGGTTGTATGACTTGTCAAAGGGTCGTAAAAAGTATTTTTCAGAGGTAGGCTTTGAATTCAGATATGCTGTGCTTTGAAGCAAATTCTCTATCCACTAAACCACATTATATCTCATAGATACAAAATAGCTAAACATGCCTTTTTTGGAAAGGGTAGGAGGGAGTAGGAGATTTAAGTGGTTAGTATCTTGGAAGATCAAGATTATTTTTCATTTAAAAAGTAGCATTTGATCTGAATTGTGAAGGAATTAGGAATTCTAAGTAGATAAGGTAAGAAGGTGCAATCTGTGTGTGAGAGATAGTCAATTCAAAGACAGAGAGACTTGCTATGACACATACATAATAATGACGATGGTGATGACGATGACAACGATAACTATCATTTTATATAACACTCTTAAGTTTGCAAAGTACCTTACAAACAATTCTTAGAGGTAGATGTGATTAATATACTCATTTTACATATGTAGAAATAAGGCAAATCTAAAACTGAATTTGAACTCTACTTCCTGACTCCAGGTCTATCTACTGTGCTACTTCACTGTTTCATGTTGATGAAGAAGTACATTATTTGTTACTGTACTGGAGCTGAAATTGTAAAATTTTAGGATCTTTCTATAATTCTTTCCCTGGATTTTCCCACATATTAGAATAAACTATTGTCAGTATTGACTCATCTTATATCCACAGTCAGTGAAATGGCACATCCAAAAAACAATATTCAATAATCTGACCTTTCAGGCTTTACTATTTCTAATGATAAACCTCTGAAAATAATTCATTGCCAAAGGTCAAATATCAAGTCTCCAAAAAATTAAGCTGTAAATACTCATCCATATGCTAGTAGTTCAAACATTTTCTGGGTTCCTAAAATGGGTGGATAATATTTTTAGTACCAGCTTCACTTTGGCATTGTTTATTGGATGTGCTCACTACCCTGATGAAAAGAGTAATTCTCCCACAGTGAGGTCTTAATCACTGCTGAGCTTTTGCTTTAACTATCCTTTTCTCCCTGAACATTACTGGCTGAATTGATTAGACACTGATAGCTCTTAAATCTCAGCTAATGACAAGTGCATTTTTAGCCACTGGACAAAATTTCAAACTAGAAAAACGCAGGTGGTTGTGAAATATTGCACCAATTTTCCAAGGGCTATTTTTTTTAATGAAAATAATTGTATTTGAGGGAGTGAACAGAGAAGGAAATGTAACAGAAAAATGGAATAAACTTATAATAGAGCCATTTAAAGTGAATCAAAAAGAAAATATGAAAATGGGAATTTTTTTTTTCATTCCATGTGGGTGAGTGAAATTCCTCCTTGTCTATTGAATTATACTGTAAGCACAGGGGACTATTTCTGTTTTGGAATATTTATATGGACATACAAAGTAATGAATAAGAATTCTGAAAAATAAATGTTGAAGATTCTTTGAGATGCTCATAGAAATGACTCTTGGTATCTTTTCTTTAATTTTGCCTTTTTTTCTGAAGACAAAATTGCTTCCTGAGAGAAGCTAACATTTAGGAATTAAGAGTAAGGTCAGTCCTATGCATCAATGGTCTTTTTCTAATGGGTCCAGGGAAGTCTTCCATGATGTTTTCGTTGCCTTATTCTCAGAAGGTGATGAGTGTTAAGTCCTGATCTCCTAGTAGCAAAACCAGGAGATTTAAGATGTGGAATTTATTTTTTCCCTTCTGAAAATGTCTGCTGGCAAAATAGAATGAATGAAAGAATTTTTTTGTGAGTTAGAATACCTATATTCCTTCCAGCTATACAACATCTTTTGAGATAAAACTTTTTCTGATCTCTCCAGTATTATTGCCGCCCCCAAAGGAAAGCAGTCTTGTATCTATTTTGTATGAACCTCTGTGTGTGTAGCTATATACACATATATGTATATATAATATATACACATATGTATATATATGTATATACACACATATATGTATATATGTATGTTTCCAGATATGCACATTTGTGCACATATGTATATATGTGTATTCATATGTATGGACATGTATATTTTTGTCTCACCTAATAAAAAGTAAGCTCTTTAAGAATAGGGTTTATATCATTTTTGTCATTATACCCCTAGGGCATAGCATTGTGTGGGGCATATAGTGAATTAGTGACTTAATAAATGCTTGTTCAATGATTGATTGAGTTTGAGGGAGAGAATATAAGGAATACATGGATAAATATGTGTGATATTTGTGATGTGCTTATGAAAGAGAGAGAGAGAGAAGAAAAGGGAAAGAAGAGAAAATGAGCTTTTTAAATATATGTATCATTCATTATAGTCGAGGAATCTTTTATCCCCTCAAGAGTTTATTTGGAGACAGAAGGTATCACTAGGAAGAAACTCTGAATCTCAATAATGACCATTTGGAAGAAACCAAAAGAAAAAAAAATAGTGGAAGCAAAATTGGAAGAAAAAACAGTTGAAAAAGACTTTGTCTTTGAGCTATAAGATGCCTAAAGTAAAAAAGAGATCTTTAGTGATATCACAAAGGCAAGCAATTATTTGCTTGCCATTTTCTTTCTGTCTTCCCTTCTAAAAATAATAATTCTCAGAAAGTTAGGCTCTTCTCAGACCTTCCTGCCTGCAATCAATGTGCTCTCCAATCAATCCTATACACCATTGCTTAAACTATGTTTGACCATGTCATTCCTCATCAAAAACCTTCATTGTTCCTTAATTTTTATCAGCTAAAATACAAAGTCCTTACCTTGGCATTTCAGGCCCTCTACAAATGCTCTCTTTTTACTTGTGGATTTTCCTTCCAAGGCTATTTTCTACTATTCCCCTTTACATACTCTATAGTACTTCCCATTACCTTGTTGTCTGACCTCTTAACTCTCCAATCCTGATGTATTCTTATAATTAATTTTCCATGAACAAGAACATAGATACACTTCATTTCTGCTTTTCAAAATTCTTATCTTTCAAGTCCCAACACAAGGGTTGGAGACAAAGTCATTCCTGAACTTCCCCCTTCTCCCCTAGCTGAAAGGGATTTAGATTTTTCCATTTTCCTAGAACTATCTCAAATTCTCCTCTGACACTAATACTATGTTGCATAATGTCTATCTGTATATATATTATATTTCTGTCTCCCCACTAGATAGTAAATCTTTGAGAGGAGGGACCCTGAAATTTGTCATCTTTATTTCCCAGAACTTAGGCAACTCTTTCACACAGGAGTACCTTCTAATAATATATTGTATTCAAATGCTATAACTCTGCAATATGAAATTATTGTATATATACATATGTGTATATGCTCACATATATATGTATATATATATACACATGTACACACATACATGTTATGTATATCTATATGAGTTGAAAGTAATATTAGTGATCATCTACTTCCTCCTTCCTTTGGTAGGTAATGAAATAGTGACCCAGGGTATATGTGAAATATCAGTCACACAGTTCTTTCTAATAGCAGACTTGGGTCTAGAACTCAGAACTCCTAAATCTCAGCCCAGCTCTTTTCCTACTACCACACACTGGCCCTTTTTGTATTTGGAATTTCTGTACTGAATTATGTCCATTTTTCTAGGATGAAAATAGCTTTATATATTAGATAATCCTCATGTGATCATACTTAATGACTTTCTTTTCCTACTCCATGGGAGGATGATAATTCCATTACATAGAAAAGTGAACAGTAAAGGGATGTCATAGAGTAGGAGAAAAAGATAGGATTGACATTTTGTCACTAGCCCTCTCAATTTATCAACCAACATATATTGATTTTAGCACATACTACATACAGAACAAGTTGTGAGATCATTTTGAAAAATGACAGATGAAAAAAATTCCATTTTGACCTGGAGTCTCAGAAACTATAAAGGTCTTTAGTGATAATTTAGTACAATTTTTACACTGAAGGAGCTAGGATCCAATGAAGCAAAATGCAAGGTCCCACAATTTGTTATTGGCAGAGTTGGGAAGACTTTTCATTCCCACATGAAACTGAAAATATCAGGGAGTGAAGTTTCCATTGTGTCAAGATATTAGGAGACATTCTATTTTCCAGAGCCAAGGCCCAGCAAACAAGCTGTACCCTGAGCTTGGCATAACAACAATCCTTTGTGATCACCCTCTGGATGACCTTACCCTCTGGTAGAAATACATAAGGTATTCTTGGACAAACACTGGACAAGTACCCATGCTCCAGTCATGAAATCCTTCTATGTATCAAACTTGTCTCATTATTTCTGTTACCCCTCATTGTCAAGACTACAGCTCACTGTACTGCCTTTGGTATAAGTACTAGATCTCCCCACACTGCCTCAGGTTCCCCCTCCACTATACGCTAAGGGTGAGACTCCAGCACATGTGTCCTTGCTTGCAAACTGTTTCTCTTTCTTGTAAATTAAACTTCTGTTTGATTCCTGACTCTCCTGTCTCTAGCCTGCTCTGCTCAATTCCAGCCATCCACAGGTTAGAGGCCAATTACATCAGGTTGACAATTGCAAGAGACTGCCTACCTTTCATTGTGTTTTTACTAGCAATTAGCAGAAGTATACATCAGAAACTGGGTTATCTTTTCCTTAATTTATTAATTCAAAGCAAGGGTGAATTGCCTGTATTCATTTACTCATATGCTAGAATTTTTCATATTTAATAAGTTTTTATCATTGTATGTAACACGTATCTATACTTATATATGTATATATACATGCATGCATATACATATATATATATACATATATACCCATATGTATTCCAAGTTGTAAGGAAGAAAATAATTTGTAGCAGATAAATTGGGTAGATCCCTGGATAGGAGTGGGGGCAAAAGAGCAGAGAAAAAAAAATCTTCAAAAGATTGAAGATGATGTGTCAAAAGAAAACAATTAATGCTATGCCTTTCACAGTATCATTACAACCTTACTCTATAGATTAAAATGATAGTATTGGGGCAGGGGGAAGAAGGTTGTTTCTGTTGTTGTTTTTACAGAATTCTAAGGAAAATAGCAACCTTCCACTCTGGTCAAAATGAAATGTATCATTAGAAAATAGCACGAGTATGCTGCTGTGACACCACCTGTCTTTTGTTCTCTGGTGAAGAGTCAGCTACCTCAGCGGCAGTGTTAATGAGGCCAAGGGCGTAGGTCAGGGACCAGTCAGCTTTACTTTGCTCTGGGCATACAGTAGTACCTAAAAACCAGAATTCTTCGAAATATATGACTTGGGTGAAATGAAGCTAGACTGTGGATCTGTCTTCATGATTCCATTACAATTATTAGTAAAATATCTGAGTGACATAGCCTGCTGATGTTGAGGCTGTGGTACCACCTCTGTAGGTACCTAATTGTCTACAGAGGTACAGGAAGTGTCAGGGTTCTCTAATGCTTGAAGAATTACAGTTAAGACCCTTAGAAGGAACTACTTGGGACGGGAAAGGGGAATAAAAAAATACCTCCCTTTCATTCCCACTTTTTCATCTCTTCCTCTCCTGCTTCCTCCTTCCTTTTATCTCTCCCCCTCCTCCTGTTTCTTTCTCTCTCTTTCTGCCCCTTCTTCACCTCTCCTTGCTTCCCCTTTCTCCTTTTCTCTCTGTTTCTCTTTCTCTCCTCCTTCCCCTTTCCTCTACTTCCCTTCTCCCTTTCTCCTCCCTTCTTTTCTCTCTCTCTCCCTTCCTCTCCCCCCTCATATTTTTGCTATAACTTCTCAATAAATTTCCTTTTCTAAAAGCTGATTTATGTTGTCTGATAATCAATAATAGGGAGCACACTGGTCAGGACTCAGGGGTAACCATATTGTAAAACCTACATGTTCACAGTTACCCATTAGAATCCCAAGAAAATATGCATTACTCTAGTAATCCGGCCCACCAATGTAAACAGGAATTGGGTAAGTGACCTCAGATGGGATGCTGCATGAAGAATTTTATATGATCTTAATATCTATGTGAGTACCCACTACTTCCAGAGGTTTTGCCATGAACATAAATGAGTTTATCAATAATATAATGAAAGAAAAGAGTGATGCTGAAAAAAAATCTTTAAGAAAGACTGTAGAGGGAGTGATCATTCTCAAATGAAAATATCAAAGAAAACTTCATGAAGGAGTTTCTAAGTTAGGAACTGAAGGAAAACGATGATTTCAATGAAGGTAGATAGGGCAGACTGCATGTCCAATACATATACATGTACCACATTCATAAATGGGACTGTATAAAATGAGACAGGAGAAGCACTAACTGGTAGTTTATTTTGCCTAGATCTGAAGGGTAGGAGTGTTAAATACAGCTGCAACAACATACTGCAACCCAGTTTTGAAGGGGTTTAATATCAAGTTGAGGATTTTGATCTGTGACTAATAGTGAGTTACTGGAGATAGCATAGCACTCCTTCCTGAACTCTCTACTCTAGGTAAATTAGTTTACTTACTTTTCCCCAGACTTTCCTTTAAACCTGCCAGCAATACCTTTGAAAGTCATTTCCATACCTGGAGGGGATTCCTTCAAACTCTCCGAATCTAAAATCTCCAAGGTCCACCTCAAGCTCTATTTCCTCTCTGAAATCTTCACAGATGATGCTAATCCCTTATGAGCTTTCTCTTTTGACCTCTTAGCAACTCAATTATTAAACAAATATGAAAATATGATGGGACACCTCAGGTGTCATTGTTGCTCATGGTATGTGTGTGTGTGCGTATGTGTGTGTGTATTCATGTCTTGTCTCCATAATCAAGTTTCATAAACTTAAAACACTGATCTTCTACTTTGAATTACCCTCACCATACCTAGTATAAAGAGGATGATTGATATAATATTTTACTTATTTACAGAATATTATCTTACACTAAAGTTTACCTAATAATTGGCCAAATTTCTAATTTGAAAAAAATATAATTAAAAACCAACAAGGACGATCATGTAGAAACTATCCCAAAAAAAAGTAAATCTTATACACTCAATTTGCAAAAAGGTATAGTCTTACTGTCAAACTAGCACTTATTTCTTTATGGTTTTGTGAATATGTGTCCTGCTGCTTTTTCCTACATAGGGACACACTATTTCAAGCTGTGACTTTTTCACACTTCCTAGGCCTAGTAGAGTGAGCTCATTCAATGATGAGATGAGAGACCTCCCTGGGAAAATTCAGCAAGTGTAGCTGAAAGCTTTATTAGTCATTCTATCATGTGAACTTGTGCTTTGAGGCCTGATTTGTTACCAATTCATTGAGCACAGCATCACAGAATATTTAAACTGGAAAGGCCCTTAGAGACCATCCCATTCCCCTTACATTTCATATGAGGAATCTGAAGCACTGGTGACCCTAGAAATTGTTGGATGGACTATGGGTTTCTTTACATTTTTAGTGTCAAACTAAAGTTTCTTTTATGGCTAGCCTTTTTTGTAATGGGAAAACTTTACTGTGAAGCCTCATTTTAGAGTAGAGATAAGCTTGGGTTATCAAAGGCATTCCTAGATGAGGAAAGGCACTGGGAGGTCCTCCAAACCTAGAAAGAATTTGAGTTCAGGCCTGGTGATGAGTTACATGTATCTTTTCCCAAGACTACCTTAAAACTGGAGAAACTCATCACTAGTTTGGCCAAGGAAGATGAAGTTTTAGCCTCATTAACTCTCAAACACTGTCAATTAAGTCTATGAATAATGTCCTATTAAGCTCCACCAGAACCATATACTGATATCTCATGGTAATGTGAAAACAATCTGAGACTCTTGAAGCCTCTGCTAGCAGAGTATACATTTTGGCTGATTCTTTCAAGTTAAACAAGCTTGTTATATGGCCACGGTGATGGACTACGTGACCAAACTAGCTAAGAAGAAACTCTTTCCTGCGATCTTTGGCCATAACCATTTAGACCATCTACTAAGGCAGAGGTTCTTAATCTGAGGTTTATCAATCTTTAACAATATTTTGATAAGTGCATTTAAATATGCTTTCCTTAGCAATCTGATGTATTTCATTTTAAGCATTTAAAGATATTTTGAAGACTTTCAAAGGGGTCTGAGATACTTTAAAAATGTTAAGAACTGTTCTAAGGTATGAAATGAATGTGATCTGAATTGATGGAAAGATTGCCAACATGTAAGAAATCATTGGCTAATTTATAACATTGGTATATATGCTAAAAATTGATTGCTTCCTTGTCTTTATTAGAAATGGTTCCTTTCAGGAGGATTAAAATTATCCCTCAGTTATTATGTAATTTTTATATACTTACAAATAAAAAAAGATTGTATTAGAAGGAAAATATTGTCTTAGAAATTGCAAATAATGTGTACAGGTAATAGATCATATATTTAAACATGAGCATAGAGAACAGAACTGAATCTTGAGAAGTATCACTAGGATTTTGTTTCCAGGTACTAGTGAGCACCATGATAATGGTTTGTGCTCCATCCTCACAATATCTGAAAAGTCATACCCCAGCTTCTTCCTTCCTCTACCTTCCTAGCACTGACTATAACTTCAGCACCTTGTGGTTTGTCAGGTAACATTTTTCTTCCCCTGCAGCCATAAACCAGATAAGTTTATCTCTCCTACCTGTCCTCCTCTGCCCTTCTTTCTTTTCCCTAGGCACAAACACATATAGAGACACAGAAACAGGTACACAAGCACACACACACAAACACACACATGTACACACACTAGTTATAGCAAGGAGAGAGACTCCCTTTCATAAACATTTAATCTTCCCTTTCATCTTTTTTTCTTTTTCTATTTCTGAGTTGAAAAGTGATAATTTTAACTCCCCTGTTCAACAGGCTACTTTTTAAATACAATTTTAAAAATAATAAAGATTCATAATTACCCAAATGAGTACTTTTCATCTCAACTTTCAGTCATTAATTGTAATTTTCATAATAAATGCTTATGGAATAAATGAATACTATATTTGTTTTATGCAGCTTGATCCTAAGAAAATTAATTCACTTGTAATAACTTTCCTTTAATAATAAATGCTTGTTCAGTGAATAAATTTTCTCAGGACAGATCTATATCATATATATT
>CM053769.1:235093226-235142740 GCA_028658325.1 Potorous gilbertii
TGTAGAGATCACAGAACTGAAGGCATAGAGGCAGAAACTGGGTCAAAGCCAGGATCAGCACTATCAAGGATCTGGTACTATCAAGAAACAAAGATTAAAACCATTCTGCAGGAATTCAATGATGAAGTGAAGAAAGGATTCACTAGACAAAGAAGTGCCTTACTTTTCTGCCTTGAAAATCTTACAGGCATGTCTATGTGTTATGATGGACTTGGTTAGCCAGACTATCCATAAGCATTCTTTCACCCCAGTTTTCATAATAAAAGCATTCAGTTTTGTTAGTTTCTAGAAAATTTCTCAAAATCATTCTCATGCAAGTTAATAAAATGACATTCTTATAAGTATTTTTGGACTACATTCAGTAATAATTGTTAGATAATAGAAATTCATCATATCTTACCAGTTTCCCTGGGGAATCACTTGGTGTCAGAGGAACTTACAGGACTCAAAAAGGGATCATCAAGTTATTTTGGTCCAATTCTCATATTTTAGAAATGAAGAGAATGAGGTCTAGAGAGAAATGATTTATGCAAGGCCACCAAACCATTCCCATTTAATTCACATGGAAACAGAAATCACCAATATGTGAATCAATTTTTCAGTAGAGTACACAAGACCATGGTGGCACAATGTTTTCCTTGGGCTCATTGTCTAACTCCTCTGTTTGAAATAGGATATTAAGTTGATGCTTTGCAAAGTTTCCTATAACATGAATAACAGGAACTTTTCCTTTAAGTTTAGATGGGGCTACTCCTGAGAACCATTTCCCAAATAGTTCCATGAATAGATTAGAATAAATTCCTGCCCAAACAACCCAATTCCTTATAATAACTTCTTTCTTATATATCCACTTCAACTCAAGGACCATTTATTTAGTGATCATTGTATACCCATCATTATGTTAGATGCTGAGAATACAAAGACAAAAAAATGTCCCAGCCCTCAAAGAGCTTACATTGTGTTTTAGGGTGAGGCATATCTCCATAGTTCAATAAGTTAAAAATATACAAAATCAGTGAATTAATAAGCATTTATTAATCATCTCTGAGCCAACAGCTACATTAGGTGCTAAAGACATAAATGGAAGTTTATATTGTTCTTGCCTCACAAGATGACAGTCTTTTAGGGATATATAATTACACAAGAGGAAATATAGAATATATTTTAAAATTTTCCCAGTGATGAAGAGGCATTAATAACTGGAGGAATAAAAAAGAAAAGAAAAATAAAACTTCTAATTGAGCAAAGGTTGAATGGGGTTCTAAGTCACAGATAAGAAGAAAGAAAATATTTCATCTGTGTATGTCAGACTATAGAAAATACAATACTTGGAGAACCACAAGCAAGGAATTTTGACTACAAGACAGACTTCATAAGGAGGAGGAATGTGTAATTATCCTGGACAGATAGCTTGTCAATCAATCAATAAGCATTTATTAAGCATCTGCTATGTGTTAGGCATTGAGTTGAGTGTTGTCAATACAAGGAAAAGTACAACAGAATGCCTCCTATCAAGGAGCTCACATTCTACTGGGGCAGACAACAAACAAATTGAAACCCAATTATGAAGGCTTCAAAAGACAAGAGAAATTTGCATTTTAAACTTTAAGGCAATAGAGAGCCATATAATTTTTCTGGATGTAAGAATGATACTATCAGGTCTGTGATTTAGGAACATATATTGAATATATATGTTCCTATGTGGAATATATATTGAAAAGCAAGAGACAGAATGATTTAAAAGTGATTATGAAGTTACTTCAGGATTCTAGAAGAGAGGTAATGGCAGACTAAGGATGTTTGTTATATGATTAAAGAGGAGATTATATTAGATAAAATATTTTTTTCATTTTGACTTAGTTCCAGACTCTGCTGAAAGTTCTGAGAATAGATTTTTTTTTAAAATTAGCTTTCAAAAAGCTTGTATTCCAACATAGGAAGAAAACACTAAAAAGAAACTGAAAAGGGCAAGTAAGGAAGACATAGGTGAAATTGACGAAACAAAGAAACTCCTTGTTAATGGAGGGGTAAGTAGGAGTAAAGAATTGAGGAGGGCTTCAAAGTTACAAAAGAGGGTGACTAGAAAAATTATAATATCTTTGCCTGAAGTATGGATATTAGGATAATTATGGATTTAAAGGGAAAGTTAATGAGTTCAGTATTGGAACATATGATGACATGAATACACAGATGACAAAACTTTTCTAGATTTGATCATGATGGAATGATTTTCTTTACCTAGGGAAATCTTCTGACAGGAATTCAGTTTTGAAAACTGGTTTTAAAATGTGATATAAATTGAGGTAATTATACATCTTTGTGCTACAGAACCCTAGTGACATCTGTAATGGGCAATCCAAAGGCCTGAGAGAAGGAACAAAGAATTTGTCACAATGGATCATTTTTCCTCGAGGATTGAGATGAAGTTAAGATGCTGAGTAGAAAAAGACATAAAAATATGGGGGAGTTATGAAATTTTATTTAGTGAAAATAATTTAATTGGCTATATTAATGTTCACTAAAGCAATAAAAGGGGTGTCTGTGAGGGTAGTGAAGATCTGTAGAGTTCTCTTTATTAAGGAGAAATCTATGAAGGAGTGTTGATTGCAGAAAACTTGGTAGTCCATAGATTCTGGTTCCTTGGAAGATGTCACTGAACGTATTTGAAATACATATGTAGGTATCGTGACCTCTTACCTTTTTTTTTAACCTAGTCTGTATTCATCTTCAACGGCCAAACATAAGCCAACTATGGAAACACATTTTATCTTAGTTATATCATTGATTAGTAGTTTGGTCTTGAGTCAGAAGCTATTGGACTGTACTGGAGAGATTTTAATGTTTAAGGGACCTTCATGACAATCACAGTGATTATCTTACATAACTGAAGGAGAGGAAAACTCTTCTAAGAAATAGAATGGTTTATTGGAAAAACTCGAGATTTGGAGCCAGAAATTCTCTACATTGACACTTTTTAGCCATTTGTGGTTAATTAATTTAAGCTTTCTCATATGTAAGTTTTTTCCATCGGTAAAATAAGGATATAACTGCACTCCCTATCTCGCAGTATTATTATAAAAGATATCTCTGTTAATTGTTAGTACCATATAATATGGCAACATAGCATAGTGGACAAAGCTTAATGACAGTAAGTATGATGCGCTTGGGTTCAAATCTTTCCTCTACCATATACTGGTTGTATGACCATGGGTGAGTTATCTTCTCAGCAATCCAAGCAATTCTTTAACACTCTAAATTGCAGGGTAAGTATTGATCTGAATGGAAAGAAGGGGTCTTCTCACTGAATTTCCCTATGCCAAGGAGAACACAGGTATGTAAAAACACCCTATGAATGTAAGTTTATTGGTAGTAGTAAAAGCCATAGAAATGTAAGTGATTTGGGATTCCAATTTGAAAATCCAAATGAGAATAACCTGATAGTTATTCTTTTGTTGTTGGTGGTGGCTGTATTGTTTTGGTCATACTGGTCCATGAGATAGATTTGCGAAAATGATTATCTAGGCAAAATTGTATAGAGGCCTTTCTCTTCACAATGATCTGTAGTAATTCTTTCAACAAATTCTCTTTTTTACTGATCTATTGAATATCTATTTACTGAAACTTTGGGTGACAATATTACTTGAAGTTACAGTCAAATGCTGAGAGCATTTCATTTTCTAGATTCATTGTTAAACCATATAAACTTCACCATGGTGACAAATGCATGTGGCCCTCTTCTGACACTAAACAGAATCACAGGAAACTATGGTGTAACATAAATGCCAGACTCTCTTGTGGCAGAATACTTAAAATCTAGACACATACACAAAGCTACTAAACTACTAAATAAAACAGTCAGCCAACAAAAGCTGAATTTAAGAGTCTCTTTCACTAATCAGCTTGCATATAAAACCCTTACAATTCAGAATAATGTATTTTACAGCTTCAGAATGAATCTAATTTCAACACAATTCCATAAGCATCCTTTCAATAGAATCTAATTATATTAAAATAAATACAATGTGCTCCTGGGATGGCAGAATTTCAGAGCAAATCGCTTGAAAATCTAAACTTAGAGAGATTTCCTCATTAAATAGTATGCAGAAATAAGTTAAGCCTCACCTTACTCTTACTTTTGTTAATTATTTCAATGAACTTCACTTTTAATTAGATGGAATGTTATTTAATCAGGCGAAGTATTGTACTACACAAGAAATATTCCATAAAGACAACGTAATGCTATATTTATGGATCTCATGTCTCCATTCTCATGTAAGTGTAGGTCTGGGGAGGCAAAAGTGTAAAGGTTCATTTAATGGGACGAAAGACTAATCTGGTGACTAGAGCAATGATTTTTCTCAACATTTCTTTCAAAAAGGTGTCCATTCAGACTCAAACATCACTTCTGCATGAACTATTATTATTTCTCTTCCTCTTCGTAACAGTTTTCAATTCTAGTTTCTCTCATGAATACCATTCTTCTAATTAATCTCATTTAAGAATCAATGTTCAATTCATCATAAAGCATTTGTTAATGGGTGAGACACTGTCTTAGGTGATGGCTCATGAGTGTAAGCAATCCTGCTGTCAAGCAACTTACTGTTCTATTTGGGAAGATAATGTATCGGAATTAATACAAAGAAGTCAAATACAGGGAAATTAGTGTGGGACTGCCATTAGTAGTTTTGGAAAACCAATCAAGCCACCAAAAGAATAGCCACTCTATTCAATAATCTTCATAGTTTTATATATTGGGCGAATATCTTTTGTGTGGAAAAGGATACTTTAAAGGGATGCTCATAGATTAAGAATATATCCACAAAGATCCAGATGCAAAGCTTCACAGCTTTTTAAAACTATAGCTGTGGTTTAAAAAAAAACAAACTGATTCATAAATGAAGGGAGCAGTAGACTGTAATGATAAAAAATTGATGTTGAAAGTCAGTAGCAATCTTTCACTCCAAGTATCAACTTTTCTGAGAGAGAGAGAGAGAGAGAGAGAGAGAGAGAGAGAGAGAGAGAGAGAGAGAAAATAAGATGAATTGGGAAGACCTGGGTTCAAGTACCACATCTGCTGCATCTGTGTGATGGTGGCAAGAAAATTACATTTTCAGGACAGTTCCTGAAGACTATAAATTACAGAATCAATGTTGATCTGCTTTCAAAGAGGTTACTTCTTTCCTGAGAGTTCTCTATAAAAATAAAATCATGGATCAGAGAAAAAATGATATTGTGTACTAATCTTCTCTGTGCATTGAGTTTTACTCCTCAAATCATATTAGAGTATAAAATTTAGAAGGCTGGGGAAATTTTCCCTAACTTTTGCCCCTCCTTTAGCACCCTACATGATATTTTCTCAAAACTTTTATTAATAGATGTTTGTTTAATCAATGACATTTGATGAGTGAGTTATAATCAAATATGAAAATTGTAATGTGAGATGAGAAGGGAAAGCTCATGTGAAATACAGTGGAAACACCAGGAAAGGGCATTACTTGGGACCATAATCTTTGTTTTTGACTATTACAAATGAATACTACTTGTGATTGAAACATGCTAGTGCCATAAAGACTAAAGATTAAGGAAAGCAGATTACATCAATCAGTTTTTTCAAAATTCCCCATATTCTGAACCCTTCTATCTCTCCCTCAACTTGAACTCTTAGCTTCTTCATTTAACCTGAAGTCCCTTGGACTTTAGTGCTTCATAATGGCCCTGCCTTAGGTTTACTCTCTTTTTTTCCTCAGATCCCTAATTATAGCTGTTTCTCTTCTAACTCTCATCTTTAAACTTTGGTAGCTATTGATTTTCTTGCAGATGATATAATAGAAGCCATGATGTACTCCTCCTGTGACTATTTTCTCCTAAATGACTATTTTTATCCTGCCATCTCTATCTCCATGTGAAATACTGTCATCAATCTCTGATTCTTAATGAGGCTTCCTGGATCACAGGTAATGTTGTAAGTTGAAGGTGTCATTCTATCATAAAATTCTAGAAACTAGTCCTTACTACCCTAAAGACTATAACTCCAAACACTTTTAGCCAATAACATTAAAATATAAAATGCTCAAGGGAGCTTAATATAATGTTGGTATAAGAGAGTCCTTTTTTTCTTATAGCTCACTGTTATATCACTTCCATTTTCCTGTAGGTCAACTCATGACCTGTGGCATATTTATCTGACTTACTACTTGACTCTATGAAACTGCTTTCCCAATATAGTTCCAAATTGTCAGATACTTTTTTCCAGCCTGTTTAAGTACTATGTACCCTTTATGTGACTATTATTCTTTGAATGCCATGATATTACTTGTTCCTTTTCCTTTTTCATTTAGTTAACAAAAAACTAGGCATGTATTCTGTCTCCCTTCCTTACTCTAAATGTTAAAATTGAATGGTCACTTTCACCCTTTAAGGTTCCAATCATTTCCACTTCAGAAACCGATTCCTCTTTGTTGACTAGAAAAAGATGCAGAATACTAATTCCCCAGTGTTGCTTCTTTCAGTCTTTGAAGAATGAAATTTCCATTAAGGTCAATGTGTATGTGTGTGTGTACACATTACTTGGTATTTTGGCTGATAGCTCCAGCAGATGTCCAGATAATTGAAATTCCCTATCATTGCTACATCTGGGCTGAATTCCAAATTGGTATTATGTTTTCCAGTCTCCTCATTTATTACCTTTCCTTTTTTTTCCAGATGTTTTAAGGTATATGTCCATATAATTATTGTTTCTCTTTCTTCCCTCTACCAATACTTACCCCAATGTTTTAACCATGCTAGATTTCTTTTAGAACTGTAATTCTTCTTATATATTTCATGAGTATGCATAAAGCTGCTCCATGATTTTTCTAATCCATTCTGTTCCTTCAAATATGGTATGCTTTTCTTATCTATTTCTATTCCTTTCTGGAATCTTCATTCAATCATGAGTTCCTTCACCAAATCTCAGTGACTTCCACAATAAAAATAAACCAAACCAAATATTTTTCCTTTAATCAAGATTTCTAGTTTCACTGGTTTATTCATATATTATGAAGTCTTTATCAGGCCTATATTATTATGTGCTTGCAATTTAACCCTTCTGAGACTCAGATTTCTCATCAGTAAACTCAAATTACTTCACTCAAAGGATATAAAAAGGAATGCCACTTTTTTGCATTAGACCTATTAGAGATTAGACCTATGGTTTAATTTACATAAGAAGCTCCCAGAGGAGGCAATTCCCTCAACCTATGCATGTTGGTACACTCTTACAACTTAATTTCTTAGATGATTGCCTCAGACACTGAAAGGTCAACCTGGGGACACAGTCAATACAAGTAATAGTTGGTACTCTGGACTCAGGTATTCCTGATCTCAAAGAAATCTCTTTATGAAAGCACATTTCCTCTGTGCTTTTATCATTATTAAAATTTTAATATGATCATGTCATTTATCACATTGTTCGAAAGCCATCAGTGTCACCCTGCTTCTTACAAGATGAAGTCCCAATTCCTTACCCTATCTTTTAGCCTTCAAAGTGTGGCAATCTATATATTTCCAAACATCTCACTGCTCCTCATAAATAAAAATTTTCCTCCAGCTGTACCATTCTGCTCACTTCTCTCTCATGTCATAGTTTTAGTCAGTATTCTCCTTCCCATATGGAATATTACTTATGCTAACGTACTACAGAGTGCTGGATCTGGAGTCAGAAAGACTCATCTTCATGAGTTCAAATATGGCATCAGATACTTATGAGCTGTGTGATCCTGGGTAAGTCCCTTAACCATGTTTGTCTGTTTCCTTAGTTGTAAAAAATGATCAGGAGAAGGAAATGGAAAACCACTCCAGTATCTTTTCTAGGAAAGCCCCAAATGGAATCACAAAGAGTTCAGCATGATTGAAACCATTAAGTAACAACAAATTCTGTTAACATTATTGGTGGTACATTGGTGAGAATAGCTCCCTTCCAAGCTGTTGACTCCAGTTTGATTTATGACCAACTCAGTAGTAAGACTGGGCAGCACCTTGCAAGGTGTTTACTATCTTGCTGAGTTGGCAAATGTTATACGAAAGGCAGGACTCAAACTCATCTCTTACTGTTTCTAGTCAGTGAATGAATATTTGGGATCCTGAGGTTGGCAGCCTGCAGTCAGTTGTAGTGTAGGGCCCTAGACGTAAAGCACCTGGACAATGGTCACTAAGAAGAGTAGGCATGTTATTCGAGAGCATTTTGGTGTACTGAAGCAAATAATCACATCTTTTAGAACTAATTCCATTGCACATGCCCATCTCCTCAGGTTCCTATCTTCTTTTCCAACTCCCTTAGGAAGGGGTGATACCAGAACAGGATTCACCATTCTAGCTTCACTGCATGCACTGGGCCATCTAGTGCCCCCTCTAAACAAAAAGAAAAACAAAACCCAGTTTCCCCCTTTTAAGAGAATTTCTAGATACTACTCTTCTCTGTTCCTCAGGTTTACAGTTGTGCATAAGATACATGGCTTCCTATGACATAGATAACATGGGGAGTTCTTTCTGTCCTTTTCTCCCTCCATTAGTATTATAGTAGCATTATGAGAGATCCCAAATCCCCTATACAAATAAGAAATATTTTCATGAAGTAGAAAATAAAACTAAGACTAAGAGAGCTTGGAGTTAGAAAGGGGAGTATGTTTTTCAAATCCATAAACAAATGTTTCTTTAATAATATTCACATGGTATGATTAATCAGCAAATGCATACTAAGAATTTTTAAGGCATTTAGAAGTATAAAGGAAAAAAAACGAATATTTTCACAAATAACTGAAAGCTATCAAAAGCTAAATCCTTAGTCATTAAACACATATAAGATGGAAATAAACATAATGGAGGCTAATGATAGACAAAAGTTTTTTGCTCAACTCAGCAGTTGCTCTGCACAGTAGTCTCCCAATTCAAAGGGTAAGAAGTGTTTCTCACTCTGTACATATTCTCAATTATATCTGAAAATTACAATGACCATTCCCCATCTTCTTGTCAGCAACCAATATTTTTCTTAATAACACACAGCACATTCCTTGTGACTTCAACATTAATTGTTTTAATGGACTTTTTGCCTCTCTTCTTGCTAAAAACAGTTGTGATGAACCATTTTGTATAATTCATTGGAAAATACTCGATAATCTCAGCTTTCAGATGATTAGGAAATGCTAGCTCAGGGTTTAAGAATTCTGCCAAGTTTCATCCATGCATTATTTTCCTTAAAGTCACTCATTTACTGACTCAGCATTATAGCTTTGCCATTGACTAAATTTGTAATACATCTTTTTAAATTAATGCAATGTGGTGAGTGCTATTATTTCATCCATTTTTAGAGGTAAGGCATCTGAGGCTGAGAATTTAATTGAATTACCAAGTGTCACATAGTAGGTATAATGCATGCTTCAAATTCATGTCTTCCTGTTCCCCCTGAGTGAATGAGTATTTGCTTCAATTCACCAAAATTTTGAGTATCCTATTTCCCTGCTCTTGTAGAGGATGCCTACCCCTCTACATGACCATTGCACAGGTGCACATACTCAGCTTCACTGAGTATCAGTTACTCAGCTAAGAAATGAGGGAGTTGGATTGCATAAACAATAAAAATCCCTTAGACATTGCTGATCCTATGATCTTCTGGTCTGGGTTCAAATGTTACCTTTGACACATACTAGCTGTATGATTTTAGATAAGTCCCTTAACTATTCATGACTTATTAGGTCACTTACACTAACATTCATGTTGGGTCAGATTAGAATAACTTCCTTTGGCTTTCTTTCATGTTTTTTCTCACAGATGTATTTTCATTCATGTGTCATAAGCAAGAAACAAAAGTACCATGGTGGGCTTTGCTTTTGTTCTCTATTGCTCCCACCACTTTTTCCAACAAAACACATAAAGAGTATTATTTCTATCTTCCATCCATTATTCCTTAAATGTTTTATTTCCCTACAACCCAAACTTGACATTGGAAACTGCATGGACTAACCTCTCTGGAGAAAGTCTTCACTGATTCTGTCATAATAATTTTAAGAAACTCCTTGGTCAATTTCAAGCAGGTATAAAATCTGTCAGTTGCAGGGTGGAATTTTTTGAAAACATACTGACAGGGGAGAGACTTATAACCACCAAAATGTCAGCTCATCATTACAGGCTGACTTAAACACGGCAAGAATACTGATCCAACTTTAACTTACATTCAGTAAACAACCTACTATTTGGTACCAATTTATTTGGTATCTAAAGTATTTATAATTGCATTAATTACATATTGATGGTATCTGGCAATGATATTCTTCAAAAAATGAAGCACATACATAAAAATGTTTGTGATGGAACACCATGAAGTGTTCTGACCTGGATCCGGGCACCATAAGTTGAAAGTTCAATGATAAGAACTCAGAGTTAGATTCTAAGGTTCTGGTGGAGAAGAGATCAGGTTGGAGTATTGATGACATTGTGTAGAAATGGCAAGAAAGCTGCATGGTGGCCTGATTCCAGGTAACATGATGCAAAAGGATATGCAAAAAGAGGGTGGAGTTGTTTCCATCTATATTCTGATGGTATTGCTCTTACTGTACTTTCTCAAGATTCTAGAAAGGGGAATGATTACAAGGACAGCTTGACTGACTTATTCATTATTCACTCACTCATTATAAAGAATAAAGAGAAAGGTGGTTTTTTTTAATAACAATGGCCCAAGACACCAAGGACACAATTGTCATGAGCCAAGCATATGCCCACCTCAGGAAGATGGTACCTGTAGTGGCAAGGAGACAGTTCTATTTCCAAGTCTCCCTATCTTCCTTCCTGACAGGACAATATGCTGTGGGAGCCAACGTTTTTCATTAACTTACTTTAATGACTATAATAAAATGCTAAAACTCAGGTTCATCAAATTATTTTGAGAAAAAAAATACAAGAGTGTAGAGAATGATCACAGCACCAACACGTATGTCCGATGATAAACTTAACAGTCAGAAATGTTTATAACCTTTTTTCTCAGCTTTCCACATTTCTACCCTGCCAACCCATAGTTAGTTAATATTTTAAGAACACCAATTAGGGTCTGGTATTCATTTTGATAAGGATATGAGTGAGATGACCATGTTGAAAAAAAAGACTGCAATACTTCTTAATTACCAGAGATTACTCAGAGTTTACAGGTGTGCAAAATCAGGGAAAACCAGAGAAGTACGTAGATGGATAACCACAAAATAGGAATGAACAATATTTATTAAATACTGACTACATTCTAAGCACTATCATCATAGATAGGGATGTGGGGTGGATCTTTGATTTCAGGAGATAGGAGACTCCTTGATGAGGAAATCACCTCGGCTCCTGTAGCTTAGCACTTTCTCCACACCTCAGCAAGTAGTTCTTAGAGAATAGTCTAAAGCACAGTGTCTAATTACCAAGGGTCACACAGCCATGCTATGTTCCACTGGTAAGAGGTCATTAATGTCTTTTTATATGAAGGATAGTACATTCCTTTTAGAGTGTTATCCAATAAATTAAAAATAAAATAAATAATTATGAAAAAGTTTCAATAAAGAGAATACCCCACCAATGGAGAAGGAGAGAGAGACAGAGAGAGAGAGAGAGAGAGAGAGAGAGAGAGAGAGAGAGAGAGAGAGAGAGAGAGAGAGAAAGAGAGAAGAGAAACTGTTGAAATTCCCAAGGGAAAATAGGTATTAGATAGTAACCTGAACTTGGAGTCAAGAGATCTAAATTCACAGCCTAGCATTAATACTTGCCACTGATGCAGCCCTAGCTACATTGCCTAATTTCTTACAAGATCAGTTTCTTATCTTCTTATCTATAAAATGAGAATAACATTTGTATCATGAGACAGCCTGGGTTGATATAAGGGGAAAATTATACAAACTTTAGCATGAAAAGCAACTTTGCTACAATTTATAAACTTTATATTTTGGATGGTTCTTGGGTGAATATCTAGTCTAATTCTATCATTTGATAGAGGAAGGAACTGAGATTTTGAAAGGTAAAGTTACTTGCCAAAGGTTGCAGAGGAAGGAATTTGCAAAGACAGGGTTAAAATCTAGGTTGTGTTCCACTTTTGTTTCTCTGTCTCTGTGTTTATCCGTCTTGTCTCGCTCTTTCTTGGTTTTCTCTATCTCTCCACCTTTGTCTCTAACCATGTCTCTGTCTCCCTCTGTCTCCATCTCTTTTTAGGTAAAAACACAACCCAGGATAATCAGTATTTGGGTAAGAATTCATGTTTTGAGTCTTCACCAGCAGTTTAGAAATCTCATATTTCATGGATCTGAAAATCTCAATGTGGTAACATCCTGGATCAATACAAAATGATTCCTTTCCATGCCTTCCCATCATGTGAGCCTCTTATTCTGTGTTCTCCAGGGGAAAAATACTTCCTTCAGCTCTTGATGCAATATGATAGGGTATTTCCTCCCAATCCTCTCACTTTGCCTGAACACTAATGAATCATGCAAACTGTTTATTATTCCCTCAATGCATTATCATACTACATTTTTTTTTTACTGATGACATTTTTACACCACTTCTATGTGTTTTAATTTGCTCAGGATTATATTCTCATTAAATAGTATTTATTTTTAATCAATTTATATTTTTACATAGGATCAGAAAGTTCCCATAAAAGTCACTATTAGATAGTTCCGTGTTGCACCCAAAACCCTATATTTTGAGGAAACTCTTATTTTTTAAGCTAAGATTCAGTCAATTATACTATCAAAATGTAAGAGAAGCAGGTGAGATGGTTAAGAAGGTCAGTATAACCAATGCTGGTGTCCAATAATCTTCACTGTTGGTAGCAAAGTGATCAACTGACTTTCCTTCAACAGTTTTCTCTTGAGAGAATGAATTTAGTCATCAGTTTCTAGGGAACTACCTAATAGTTTAACTTAGACAATAGCACAGTAATTTACAACAGCTAACCACCTAAAAATGAAGCTGTTACTAAGAGTAAAGTATGAAATGTGTCAGCAGGTTAGAAAGAACAAAACTATTTGGAAGGTAGAAACTCTGATGCTGTAGTTTTCTAAGAATATAGAAAGATCCTTTTTTCCACTTCAAGTACTTCTTTAAAAATAAAAATAAAATGAAAGTATCTCTATTTTCAGAACCAGAAATTTGGAAGGTATTTTAGTGTCCCACCCCACATAGTAATTTACTTTATAATAATTACCCTTATACCTCAAAATCATTTAATAAGTATGAATTAAAATATAAGGATTTTTTTTTCTGACTTCAAGGACTGAATCTATCCAATGTACCATGATGCCTTTCATTTGGCATATTCCATCAATTTAAGTGCCTACTACGTGCCTATCACTGATGATAAAACAATTACTCTTTGCAAGGACTTTATAATTTAAGGATGAAACCAATATATATACATATAAGTACATGTGGAAAAAATACAAAGAGAAAAAATAAAAAAATAAAAATATTTACAAAGTAGATAAACACATGGCAGTTTGGGAAGGAGGGTACTAATAGCTGGGTGGATCAGGAAAGGCTTCATGCAGAAAGTGGTGCTTGAACTGACTCTTAAAGGAAGAGAGGAATTCTATGATGTAAAGGTAAGAGGGAAGTTCAGTCTAAACCTGGGTGATTGCCTATGCAGGTTCATGGAGATGGGAGATTCAGCGTCATGTGTGAGGAAGACAGAGCTACAATATCACTCTTGTTAACATCTATCCATCTATCCATCTATGTATGTATGTATCTATCTATCCATCTATCTACGTTCCTAATTTGATTTCTCTAGTGCCAAATTTCTCTCTAATGCAGTCTCTACCTAGCTGCCAAAAATAATCTTCCTAAAGCACAGGTATAACCGCATTACATCTGATCTTAAATATTCGGTGACTACCTATTTCCTCTGAGATACATTGCAATCTGTTTGGCATGTGAAACTATACAACCTGGCTCTGGCCAAAATTTTTAGGCTTATTTTACCTTCTTCCCTTCAGCATACTTCATTTTCTAGATAAACAGTCCTGTTTGCCCTTCACAAAATTTGACACTCATTTCCCTTCCTGCTTTTGTTTCTTTCAGCAGATTATTTGACCCTCAGGACTGGAATGCACCCTCTCCCCACCTCTCCCCTCATACAATACCTCTCTTCCTTCAAAGTTCACCTCAGGCACAACAGATTTCCCCTAGTTATTAATGCACTTCCCCTCCTCTAATGTTGTTTTTTCTTATCTTTTTATGTGTTATTTCTGAGTTGACTGCTTTTTTGTCTTTGTATTCTTAGCACCTAGCACAATCTCTTACAAACAGAGAAACACTCCTTGAATTGAATATGCATATATTCATATGTATGACATATACACACATTAATATATTAATTTATTTCCAATTTCATAATATGGTGCTATTGAGATTGCAGAGATATTATAGATATAATGACTAGAAGGATAAATCCATCAAAAGTTACTGCAAAATAATTATAGTGAGTAGTAGAATAAGGCTGGGAATGCAGATGATATAAAATTTACTTTTTGGGATGAGACTACTATAGCTTCTAAACTGAGAAAATAAATGGAAATACATATATTTTAAAAATTATATGAGCAAAACACACAAATGTACTCAAAGGATTTCTCACAAAATGCCTTTTCCTATTTATCATTTCACCTAGTTCACTATTGATTTTTTGTTGCTGGATATTCTATCTGTGAAGTTATAGCTAATGCCAGTATCTCAAGTCCCCATATTTTGAATTAATATTGTGCTCATCAAGTGAATTACAAATAAGATATAAAATTACAACCAAATTTGAGGGATATTTTTCAATCAGAATAAAAGGACTTAGGTTACTCTGCCTTCTAAGGGAAATGGATGAATTAGAATGTATCATATAAATCAGATTTCTAACTTAGAGAGAGGTGTACCTCAAATAAAGTGTTACCAGACCAGGAACCTAGGAAAAAAAATACAGGCCTGGTTATCAGGCTGGTTGAACTCCTTGGATAACCACAACAGGGGTTCCCGCAACATTTTTTTTTATTAAAGCTTTGGATTTCTTAACTTTTCATTTTCTCATGATTTTTCTTTTCTTTCTTTTGCAGCTATTTCAATCAATCCAAATATGAATAAGAATAGTAGAACCATAGTTTGTCTTTGTTCATCATTGTTGATGGTGTGCCAGTTCTATCATAACAGAACACTTTCACATAAAAATTCAATTAAAATATAGTATTATGGAAACACTAACGGTCTAATCTCAACTCAGAAAGGCAATGAAAATTTAAAGTGAAGGCTTTGCTCCTTGGATATCCTGTATAAACATGAATAGTATATGGCTGCCAATCAGATCTGTGTCAGAATGACTAAAATATATTTCATAAGGCATATTCTACAGGCAAAACAGTACATTATTAATGTTAAAGAGAATGGTGAGGAATAGTCAAGGATTGTAATCATAGTCTTAGAATTTTGGTTTCAATTTCATTTCTCTACTTTGGTA
Source organism: Potorous gilbertii (assembly GCA_028658325.1). NCBI lineage: Eukaryota > Metazoa > Chordata > Mammalia > Diprotodontia > Potoroidae > Potorous > Potorous gilbertii. Next base: position 235,108,720 of record CM053769.1, read on the forward strand.
GATTTAAGTTGAGCGCATCCTTTCTGAGTAATGTTCCAGCGAGTTTTTATTTACATTTCAGCGATAGCAGTTCTAAAGAAACAAGTATATAAAGAGATGTTTTTCTATGAGATTATTAATGCTAGCCAAAAAGATCTGCTATATCAAAATATAGTAGATGAAACAGAACTGTTTCACTGAAGATTAAGTAGTGACTTGTTGGTCACTTGCTGCTCAGAGATGAGCTAGAGTTAACAGGAGTGGGAAACCCTCTAGGCCATATGTAGTCATCTAGGTCCTTGGGTATGGCCTTTTGACTGAGTTCAAGTTTTACGGAATAAATGCTTTTATTAAGAGGGTATGTTCTGCGAAGCTTGGATTCAAAGGGCTGTACTTGAAGACCTAGGGGGCCACATGTGGCCTTGAGGCTGCAGATTCCCCACTCCTTGCTAAACCCCCTTTTCTTGTTTAATGATATTATTGTGAACATTAAACATTGAAATGGAATCACTAAATTAAACATACAAAAGGGAAATAGTTCTAAAATCATCAGTCTGGACCATACCTCCTTGTTATGTTCTATTGAATGAATCAAAGACTTTTCTGAACTTCCCTACCAGACACATTTTTTTCTCCAGCTCTTCATCTAAGTGGAAGTGGAGTTTTTGAAGTTGAATACTTTAAGAAGTCATAGACAATCTTGTACTGTGAGTTTCTAAAAGCTAAACCTCTGATGTAAACATTAGAAAACTACATATTATGTAACATCATTTCACTAGATTGTATTACCCAACCAGCCACTACTCCCTCACCTCTAGTGCTTGTGAAGGGGTATAGGATGGTGATGAAGGGAATATTCAGCAAAAACTGACTATTCACTATTAAACCCCTACATTGCCAATATATTGAGGGTATGACTGGAGTTCAGTTAAGACAAAACTGGCAACAGAAAGTGGCTTGTGGGAAATCTTTCTTTTTTTCTAATTTAGCAATCTGATTATTAGAAGTTAAATGAACACATCGACCATTCTGAGAGCCAGTTTATTAGAAACAGATCAATAGATGGACGAATTTGTAACTATAAAATAGGGCCTGCTGACTTCTAATTATGGGTAACAATTTTGTGAATTGCTGAGAGTATGAAAGAATTTAACAGCATATGCAATGAGCAAGACCAGAAGCTCATTTGGAGCAGTAATCCATCATCTGTGTCCAACATGACAGTGTAATCATCCCATACACACATATTTCGTCAGATGTTGCTGATTAAAGTAATGGGGCAGAGGTGCTGAATCACATGCATCCACATCTCTCTCTACCACCTGCTTTTAATAACAGACACACAATCTGATAATATTTTATAAGAATAACGAGGCAGTGAACAAGTGCTCTAAAATGGAAATGAAGGCAATTGCACATCTTAATAAAAATAGTAAGAACCTAAACTAAAAAGAAAATATCCTCAAAGTCAAATATGGTATGGGGTTTTATATATATATATATATATATATATATATTGGGACTGATAGGAGGGTAGCATTGACCAGGGAAATCAGAGAGATAAAAATGAAATACAAGATTTCAATTAATATATCAGCGGCATGATGCTAATGTGCAAGTCAGTGAACCAGACTAATTTCTAATGCAGCACAAAATTCCCATTGGTGGATAATCATTTGCTTCAAATGCTGCTGAAAGTATGAATACATTTTTATAATAATTCATCTTTTGTTTTTGTTATTATTTTTATGAACTGAGTTCCAAATATACCAAATTAATTCAAATAGTATTACAATTTTTTTCTGTACCATTACATTTTTGCCTGTTCACTAACTTAACCAATAAGAGTGTGATAATGTTCATTCTTAATACAATGTTTACAGTTTACAAAAATGACTAGTAAATAATTGATATAATTAATGTAGTTTTAATCTGAAAATCAGGTTTCTCCCCTTCCTGGATTTCCCACAGCTTATGAATTCTTCCTGGGCAACAGTTCAAGAATTCATTCTAAGAGCCACACAGCACTTCTTTGAAATGTTCCTGCTCCACATGATTTTGCTAAATTTTGTCTCCATTCCCTCTTGTCAATCGAGAAATAAATGTGACCAAAGAAAAATATTCATTGTAAACTTTGTGGAGTATTGATTCTATAGACTGCCAATAAAGATTTGTTGGAGATGGATCCTAAATGATAAATTCTTCAAGTTTCCTGAAAAGGAGATTGAGAAACATATAGCCACATATGTTGTCAATTATCTTAAATAAATATTATTTTAATGGAAATAACCTCTAATCAAAGAAATTGAGACAGAAAGAACCTTTAGAAATTGTTCTTTTATGTACAATTCAGAAGGCATTTTATATAAAAAGAAAAAAAAACCTAAGCTATCATTTTATGTGTGAAATGTTGCTTCATTGCAATACATTATAAAGTGACACTCTGGATGGGGGGAAAGTTTCACTTCTGCTAAAAGTATTATTTATTTTGAAATTTATGACACTATTAAATGTGAGATTGTAGTTTTCAATTCCAAGTTTTATTAATATGGCTATGAGAAGAATTAGGCACAGTTGTCATTTTGTCCAATCATGAAAGTACAATCCCTAAAGGTTTTAACGATCATTTTCCGTGTCAATCAAAGAACACTTTTATGCTATAATTGTCTGGCTAAAAGTCTTATAAAATAAGATTACCAAATGTTAATATGCTTTTCCCCCACCATCAAATATTTTCTAGGAACTCTGATGCCCATGGTAAAATGTCTCTTCTATTTAAATATAAGAATTTTCTAAGAATGTAAGAGTAGTTGTTTTCTGTCTTTGAATATTTATTGATTTATCAAGAAAACCCAACTGGCTTAAACACAGTGATGAGAAAATGACTTGGAGGAAGCAGTTCCACTTTAAGCATTGAGCCTAATTTCAACATTTCAAAATGTCTTTACATAAGACGCGAAAATTTATACCTATCCAAAGCCCTTTTTCAAGAGTATGTATGAACTTGCTTTGCATGAAACTTCAACAAATTTTTTTTTTAACTACTACACTTTGCCCAATCCAATTTTTCAATTACTTAAGGTAATGGTGGTATCTCAAAGAAGTGAAAAGCTAAATTTGTCTAATGATTTGAGGTAAACAAAACAAACTTATATAAGAAAGGGGATGTGGAATCTCCTTCAAAACTTCAGAGACACCCAAAAGAACAGCAAACCACGTACTTCTGTCATGTACAGGTTTCTTTTCTTCCTATGACAGGGAGCATTTTTTTTTCTGACAACTCAGATTTAGCTAATAGTTCCAAAACTATGCTTTTCGGCACGCCCACATAAATCATCTTCTGTTTTGTTTATTTTAATGATTTATTGATAGTATTTCTATTTTTTCTTTTAAGAATCAGCGTCACCATGTTTTCCAGACCAGGCCTAATTCTAGACCAGACCTAATGTAGGCAGATTCATTATTATATTAAATTATATTTTATTATTATATTAAAAATAAACTGTCAAATTATATTTTATTATTATATTAAAAATAAAATAAACTGTCAAATTCTTGCTTTTCATAATAATATTATTATTACATTAATAAGGAATGCTTGATAATGATAAACTGTCATTTATATAGTACTTAATGTGCCGGGCATTATATGTTAAGCATTTTACAGTTATTATATCATGTGATCCTCACAGCAACCCTAGGACATAGTCGCTCTTATTGTCCCCCTTTTACAAATGATGAAATTGAATGACTTGCCTAGGATCACATGGCTGGTAAGTGTCTATGGCAGGATTTGAACTCAATTCTTCTCAATTCTAGGTGTGCCACTCTCTCTACAGTGTAATTTAGCTGTCCCTATTATTTTAAAATATAGGATGATTATATGTTGTATAGATATAATATGAGATGAGATGATGTGAAGAATTAAAATATCACAACTCCAGAGTTAGAAAGCTACCCTTCTCCTGATAAATGATGGTTGTGTTTGTGTATATATGTGATCAGGTGAATTCTGTTGGCCTTCCATCTCTGGAGCTCAGTGAGAGTGAAGGTGAAGTTTTAAATCTAATTTCTGCCCTTTCCCTTTCCCCTCATCCCTCTTCCCCCCAACCATGCTAAACTCCATATCCTCTAGACAGTCTTATTTAGGTGCAAACCAACCTCCTGGAAATTAACAATTATATCTTCAAGAGGAAAGGAGAAAGGAAGTGAAAATGGAACCAAATGTCTAGGATGTTTGCTGTGATGCCTCCTAATAAAATTCATTTTAAAAATATGTACTCTTTAGAAATTCGAAACTTATAATTGGGCCATTATAAAGTTTGCAGACGTAGTAAATCAATACCCTGTCTCATACTCTAGACTATCTAGAAAGCAGAAAAGTTGATTAGAGTATTTATCTTTTATTAAAGGGAAAAAAGAGAGAAGAGCAACCAGCCACAATTTAGTAGGGTTACAGTCATATTGAGTCCTCAGTTAGGCATAGGGCATAGCCTGTTTACTCTTCCCCAACACTGGCCCTCCAGAGCCCCACCCAATATCTGCCTAAAACCAGTAAAGCTCCTCCAATAAAGTCTGCAATTGTCTTCCCTGAATCTCCCACCTGTCTCAGAAGAAAAACCCTATCTTGTAACAAAGAAACAAAGACACCTAGTACAAATTCATATTTTGGCCATGTCTGAAAATGGATGTCTCATTTTGCACCTCTAGCCCATCACCTTTTTGCCAACAGGTGAGACTTGGCTCATCATCAGTCCTCTGGAGTTGTAATTACTTACTATAGTGATCATGGTTCTTATCTACAGTCAGTCTTTACAATGTTGAAAGACTGGTATATTTGTTTATTCTCTTGACTCTGCTTCCCATTTTCAATCAGCTACGCTGCTTTTGGACTTGTTTGGAGTTATCAATCATGTCCCCTTCTCAGGTATTTCCTCTACCCCCTTTCCATCTTTGCTTTGTGTGCTATTTTCCTCCATTATATTATAAACTCCTTGAGGTCAGAGAATATCTTTGCTTTTCTTTGCATGTGTCATCAATTCTTAGTATAGTACCTGATGCACAGTAGGCAAATAAATATTTATTGACTGACTTATAAGTCTCACAGCTATCTTTGAATATATTCCTTTCATCATTCCTGATGCCACAGTAATTTCATTACATTTATACTGCAATTTGTTTGGCTATACCACAGTTCATATTCACCTGTTTTTGGTTCTAATTATTTGCTATTCTATAAATAGTTGCTATACATATTTTTTGTATCTATGTATCCTTATTGTCTTTCTTTGATCTCTTTGGTTTATAAGTTTGTAGTGCTGTTGATGTGTCAAAGAATATTTGGAATTTTCTTACTTGTGTATAACTTTCCAGAACAACTGAACCACTTCATAGTTTCATCAACAATGAATTAACGTGGCTCTCCTTCCATAATCCCTTCAACACCTCTTGTTTTCTTTATTTTTTGTCATTTTTGACAATCTGATGGGTATGAAGTATAATCTCAGACTTGTTTTATTGTACATTTTTCTTATCAGTGATTTGGAATATTTTAAATATGGAGTTGATAACTTGAGTTTTTCCTTTTGAAAACTACCTGTTCATAACCTTTACTATTTACTAACTGGGGAATGGTTCTTGTTCTTGTTAATTGCAACATTTCTTTCCTTAACATTTTTGGGTTAACTAAAGATTTCACAGCTATGAAAACCACAGTGTAACATATGTAGAATACAGTAGAGTGATTGGAATTTGCCCGCCCCACCACATAATATTTAGTAATTTTGTAATTTTGATGTTTCAATTGGATTACCTGACCAGAATAAAGAAACTAGAATGTTCAAGTGTCTTCATGTTTCAGTGACCTCCAACAATTCCATAATAGTATAAGTTGGGAAGGAAGGGCTGATCTTCATTAGTATATGGAGTTTTCCCATTGGGAGTTCTCTGCCAATGAAATCAGCAAAATTTATTAACCACCTACTATGTGCCAGGTACTATGCCAAGCTCTGGAATTAGAAAATAATGTAAGAGTCTCTGCCTTCAGGGAACTTAAAATCTAATGGGGGAAATCATAGTTATGGCCAAACAAACAAAAATTTGTGTCAAGTTCCCTTTCACATCTTCTTTACATACATTTTTCCATCAGCCACATGACAGATTAGTTAGACAGCTATTCCTCAAACAAAATTCCATCTTGACATTCACACAAGTTGTCCCTCATGACTAGAATGTACTATGTCCTCATCTTTGCCTTTCAAAATTGTTGTTTTCTTTCAAGGTGCAGCTTAAAAGTACCTCCTTTATGTAAGTTTTCATGAATCCCCATTCTCCCAATCGACAAATGTTCTCCAAATACTTTATCTCTTTCCCCCCTGTTCCTGACTACTTTGTACCCATCTGTGTAAACATGGTATCTCCATCCACACCAACCTTCCCACCCTCTACCCCCTCAAATATGAAAGATTTTCATGGAAAGAGGCTGTAATTTGGATTCTTATTTCTGAATCTCTGAATCTAGCAAAGTATTTTGCACATGCATTAGAATAATGAGATGATTTAGAATAAACCTTTCATAGCCAATGGATGGGGATGCCCTACAAAAAGTGAATTGTCCCAAACCCAACACTACATAAAGACAAGCCTAATATCATATAAGGATGATCTCATCCCTATGAAAATCTATGTATAGAGTATGCAAAAGTAATTGTTAACCCAAATAGAGTTGAATAAGTTTTATTTAATCTAGATACTGAGGGTGTTCTATGGCATGAAATTGAATGTTATATGTAATGGTTGTACTGGAAGTTTTCATCATTTGATTATTTTTTAAGATGATATTTTAAATTGCCAAATACATCTGAGTGAAAAATAGCTACACATTTCTTGGGGTCAGAATTTTAAAATTTATGTGACAATTGAAATATACTTAAATATACTTTCTCCTAGTAATATTGAAATATCAGAAAGAAACCATATTTTTCTCTAAAACCTGGGATATTGTAAACTTCATTTTTAGGGGATAGCTAATAGACACGTGATTTCATTCACATGAAGAACTTTCAGAGACCTTCTATCAATGCAGGTCAACTGGCTTACAACTTATAGTTTTAGAGTGGTGCCCAGACATCTGAGAAGTTAAGTGACTTGTCCAGCATCACATAAATGGTATGCATCAGAGACAGGACTTAATCTAGACCTTTCTAGCTCCAACGCCATATGCCATACAATTGTATTATGAAATTCATTGATAAAATGAAATGTTCTCTTCAAAAATTTGAAAGAAATTGTGTTTAAAGCATTAGAAAGATTGCTACATCTAAAACTGGTACCACTATCCCTCTTCCAGGCTATTCAGATAGGAGACAGAGCCAGTGGAGGTTCTAACTTTGACTTTTGTATTAATAAGAATATTCTGAAACATTATCACGTGGACTGGTCTATCTCATAACTTAACTGATATAAGAATGTTCCTCTAGCGCTTTGCTTCCATCATGCCCAATATTACTACTGATGAAGTTAAACCACAAAAGACAAGGTTACAAAATCTCATACAAATCCTAGTTCTCTCTCTCTCTCCCTTTCTTTCTCTCTCTCTGTCTCTCTTTCTCTCTCTCTCTCTTCCCTTCTCCCTCCTCTCTCTCCTCCAATAATGCATTTATAGATTAATAGGATTTAGAATTGGAAGGAATCTTAAGAAATCATATTATCCAAACTATTTTATAGGAAAAAACAAACTGAAAACCAGAGAAGTTAACTCCATCTTGCAAGTAGTTAATGGCAGAGAAAAAAAATGAAAAAAAATTATGCGAAATTCAATGCAATTTCCACTCTACCTCACAGCATTCATTCCTTCATTCATCCATGAACTCAGCTTTTATTAAACTTCTTCATTCATCTTTTATTAAACATCCTAGTGCGGTAGAAAGATCTCTAGAGTTGGACTGAACAATCTAGGCTTGAGTGTTACACTTGCTGTGTACTGTTCAAAGGGCACTCAACCTTAGTGTTACCTTCTGGGTTTGGACTAGGTAAGGTGTTTTTAATCTAAGGTGCAGGAACTTGCTTTTTAAAAATTTAAATTACAGTTGTTATTTAATATGATTTTCTTCATTATCACACATTTTGCTTTATGCATTTAAATCCATTATTTCATGAAGGAGTCCAGAAGCTTGTCCAAATTGCTAAACAGATTAATATTTGGACTAGATAATCACAAAAACCCCTCATAGTTCTAATGATCTAGATATGATTCTGTGTTAAAAAATTCATTACTAGATGCTGACAGAGATCTAAGGATAACTAACAGTATGAAGCAGAATGAGATTATGCATAGAGAATTCCTTTGGAGTCAAAGGACCTCAGCATGGTATTCTGAGTTTTTTGCATGATCTGTGGCAAGAAGTTTTCTCTTTTGAAGCCTCAGTTTCTTTATAGAATATTTTTTGGAAACAGTTGTGAAATGGTAATAAGACTATTGAATTTGGACTCAGAACTTGAGTTTGCATCATAGTTCTTACTCAGTGCCTATGTGACAATGAGAAAGTTACTTAGGCAATCTCCTTGGGTTTTGATTACCATTCTGTAAAATAAAAAGTTAGAGTATATAGTCTTAAAATTCTGGTTTATTGCTATGTTCTCATAACATATTATTTGGAAAGTCCCCTACAAATCTAAATCTTATGATTCAATTTGTACCTTTGAGGCATTTATACTCTGAAAGGGCATATGATACAATATACAAATATGTGATATTGTATAATAACTAGAGAAGAACATATATGCAACTGAATTAGTAAAAAGTGTTTTTTTTAGAGGAAGGAAGAATAATCCCTTCCTGAAAGAGATATTTTTGATCACTGTTTATGTGAAAGAAAATAAAAAACATGAAATAATTCTCATCCCCAAGGATGGGACTGAGTTTCAAGGAAAACTTTCTAGAGGAGATGGTAGAGGCAATAATTTAATGGAACTCATTCTAAAACACATGTCGTACTAGGAATGTTGAGTATCTCTTTTTCTTATAAATTATTGAATACCTCCTAACAATGTATTGCACTACATTATGTATCAAAGAGAGAATAAACTAAACAAGTCTGCCTGCTCCTGATCTTCCAACAGATACCAAGTCAATGAGACCAGGAGCAATGTAATATAATGTCAGTGTTATGATAGACTTAATAAATGATGTAGTCAGTGTAATATAAATCATCTCCACCTGAGCAACTCTCTGGGCAGACCATTATTAGAATAGTTGATTATGACAGCTAATAGTAGCGTTAGGAATTTCTGATTTTTCCAAAGGACTCTATATGCCAGCCTTGGAACAGAGCTTTCCAAATATCAAGATCTCATTCTGTTTAGAGCTTATGCTTCCTGTCATTGATCATATCCAATCAGATTCATTGTCAAACCTTCATATCTCTGGAGAAATTATCCCAGACAACAAATACTCATTTTGAGAAGCAAACATAGTGTATTTACATTTGAGATTTTCACCAAATTCCACATAAAGGGACAATATGACTTACAAAAACTTGTTTATTCCTTTATTATTCATTGTGTAATTGACTCTCTTTGCTTCAGTTCCCCTTTTTCCAACTGCCTACTTTTTAGACTTTGTTGCTTTCTATTAGCACACCTCATGGATGATGAGAAAAGGAAGGAGAAACAAGAATACCCTAGTAGATAAGGATTGTTGACATTTTTGTTAAAAAAATAAAGAGTATAAAATAAAAAGTATAAAAGTAAAAATTAAAAATAAAATAAAAAGTATGAGGCTTATAAGATCAGAGAAACTTAGAAGTTCATGGGATGAGTCTTAGAGCTAGAATGGATTTTAGAGAACAAGCCCAGCTCTTTTATTTTATAGATGAGATAACTGAGAATCAGAGGTTTAATGATTTGTCAAGTTACAAAGATAGTAAATATCAAATAAAGATCTGAACCTGTTTTCTTGACTTCGTTCCCAGCTCTCTATCCACCTTGTCAATAACTACCTCATTTTGTCAATTTTTAAAAAAAATTTATAGGTGAAAAACTGAGTACAAAAAGGTTAACCTAATTAAGATTCCAAAAGATAGTGACAGTCAAGATTTGAACCTCTGTCCTTTGGTTCCAAATAAAACATTTTCATCTCTGTGTACCTTTGACATTTGAATAAGTTTTGTCCGTCATAATTATGCTCATTGACATTTTTTGTTCATATTTGGTTAATAATAATATGTCAACATTTTAAAATAATTAAAATTATAAAAATCCAAAGATATATAACAATGTTGCAATCCACTGATAAATGTTATGCCTTTAGTTCTTGTTCATATTTGTATACAGAGCATTTTCAAAGCAGGAATAGCATACCTTTTGAGTCGAGAATGTCTCCATTCAAAAAAAAAATCTTAGCTCCTATTTCAGAAATCAGTAATATTAAGAAATAGCAACCATGACACCCACTGATAGCAAAGAAACTATGATTTTAAAACATAAGAAATTTTCCTAGTTCTTTACCGAAATAAAATATAGTAAGGATTTAGTCAAAAGAGACAAAATCAGAATTCTATGAATAAAAATATTTGACTTGCATCTGATCTCTGATTTCATTCATAAAGAAAACTCTCAATAAGGAAACTTTCTCTAAACCAGTACCTACTCTATAATTTGTAGTCTTAAAATATTGCATAGGGTACTCATAGCTTTAGTAATTTGCCAAGCATCACCCAATCAGGATGTGTCAATTTTGAAACCTGAATTCATATTTCCTTGAGTCTAATATGAAGCCACAAAACTATGAAGATATAAAGCTTTCAGGTAAAGAGTAAAACTTACTACAAAGTCTTCATTTCTCAGTTAAGTAGGATGTGCTATGATATCTGAGAACTGGGTGAGGTGACAAAATGTTTGAGCAAAAATGAGGTTGGGTAGAACCATTATGGGGAGTCTGATGAAATATAAATAAGAGAGGAATAAATGATTGGCATGAAGTCAGAGTAGGTACGATTGGCTTATACAAATTCATAGTGACTCAGCCTTCATTGATTTATATTTTTACATTGTAGTATCACAGATTTGGACCTAGAAGGTATATAGGTCATCCATTCCTTTCACCTTATTTCAAAGATCAGTAAACTGAGGCAATGAGTGGTTGAGTGATTTGTCCAAATGAAAGGCAAGATTCAGGATTTGAATCCAGCTCCTCTGACTCCAGAATCAGAGCTCTTCCAATTGTACTACAAAATCTACTTTAGCAGTAATGTTTAGTGGCTCATTGTTGGAAAACAGGAATGGTGAGGGGGATATAAGATTGTGGGTTAACAGTGTAAATTCAAGACTGGAGAAAAATGCGTAATTGAACAGGCTTGAGAACACATTCCCTTCCACTCCTATCCTCATCATTCTTGTTTGAATTCAACACAATGACTAGACAGATAATCTCTGAGGTCACTCTCAAACCTAATGATCTATGTTTCTCTGATTCTATAATAGTAAAATAATTTTCTACAAAGATGCCCCAAGATATAAATATGAGAACAAAATTTTACAGTAAGATCCTCAACTGAGATAGCAAAAGCAGCACCAAAATCTATATATCTAATCATCTGCTTTAAAAATATCACTTGTCTTTCACCACCAGAGAAATGTATCTATATTGTTTGACAGCAGATAATGAGGAATGAATTTTAAAAATAATTTGGACTGGTACAAATTCCCCCTCCTATTTACAAGGCTAAATTAAACCTTTACCATTATTGCTCACGGTTCTTTCTTCACAGATTTATATTGCATTTTGAATTGTTTTAGAAGATGCAATATTTATTGGATCTCATAGTTCAATTTGATTTGACTATGTAATGCCCAACAAAAATAGCATGAAAGGAGATGGGGAAAGTATTTTGAAAACTTTTTTTTTAAAGACCAGAAGTATGGTTTTATTGGTATAGGGAACTCCTAGAGATGAAATTCCTTCTACTAATAGAGGTCAGTACCACAGCTTGAGTTCTATAGACTTGAGCAGAGGCAAATCTATTGACTGAGATATTAGGTTATTGACCACTCCATTTTTGAAACTTACTTTCTATTTATTGATGGTTAAAGTTGTAGTAGAAAGGGGAAGGTATCTAATATCTAGGAATAAATATCTAACTATTCTGTAGTTTTTGTTCATTTAAAAAATAGTGCTGGTGAACTGTAGTTTGGAAAGACCTGCTTCTGATGTGCATTTAAAAAAAATATTGCCTATATAACCATGGGTAATGTACTTACTCTTTCCAAATTTATGGAGAAGATAATGACTGTAACACTCTTCTCAGCAGGCTGTTGTGAAGATCAACTGAGCAAAATTATATAAAATAATTTCTAGATCTAAAATCTATGTGACTGTCAGATGTCATCATCATCATCATCATCGTCACCACCACCACTAATGCCATCATGATTTTCATTATTACAAATGAAGCCTCTTTGAACAGAGACAATGTGTCATCTCTGACAGTCTGTACTCTGTATGGTATCTTGCACAAAATACAATGACAAAAGTGATTATAAATTCACTTGCTGCTGAGCAGTCATTTATGGTGCTCTACTCAACACTTAATTGTTTATTAAATAGTTCAATGGCTCAGTGTATAAAGCATGGGAATTAGAACCAGGAAGTTCTGACTTAGAATCCTGTCTCAGACGTGTACTGACTATATGTCTTAGGGAAAGTCACTTAATCTCCATAATTCTCGGTTTCCTCATCTGTAAAATGGGGATATACTAGCATCTACCTGACAGAATTTTTGTAAAGATGAAATGAATGAACATATGTAAAGTACTTTATAAACCATTAAGTATTATATAAGTGTTTGCTGTTATTATTAATTACATGTGAAACAGAAATGCAAACTGACAGATTATCAATCTTTGATGACAAAACTGAGTATCATATTCACATACACACACAAACATATACACAGAAATATCTATATCTAATCTATGGACATGCATGTCGATTGGTTGTTTTCATTCTCAAAGAGGGCCAAAATGACACCACCACGATGAAGTAAAATTTCAGTGGGTCTGACTGTAGCTGATCAGATCATGATGAGCGCAGAATGCTCTGCCACAGGTTGGGCACAGATAGTCTGCGTGAATACTTGAGCTTGATACTCCAGATTTGTGCATCCTACATTTACTTTGTGCTGTCTCAATTCTGCTTTGCTCATAGAGTACCACCCTTTCTGATATGGGCTCGAGTGTCTCCCATGTTGCTCAGTCAAATCTAAAGTTCTTTAGAGAGACCTTGAGAGTGTCCTTGTATCATTTCTTCTGACCACCATGTGATTGCCTGCCCTATGTGAGTTCTCCACAAAATAGTCTTTTTGGCAAGCATGCATTTTGCATTTGAACAATGTGGCCAGCCCATCAGAGTTGTGCCCTCTGAAACATAGTTTGAATGCTTGGCAATTAAGCTCGAGTAAGGATTTCAGAGTCTGGTACTTTAGCCTGCTAGGTGATCCTTGGAATCTTCCTAAGACAGTTCAAATGGAAGCAATTCAGTTTTCTGGTATGGCGCTGGTAAACTGTCCATGTTTCACAGACATACAACGATGAGGTCAGCACAATGGCTCCATAGACTTTCAGTTTGATAGTCAATCTAATACCTCTTGTCTCTCAAATTTTTCTTTGGAGGCTCCCAAACACTGAGCTATCTCTGGTAATGTGTGCATCAACCTCATTGTCAATGTGTACATACCTGGAAAGTATACTAAGGTAAGTGAAGTTTTCTATAGCATTCAAAACTTCTTCATTTGTTGTAACCAATGGTTCCACATATGGATGGTAAGGTGGTGCCTGATGGAGCACCTGTGTTTCAAAATTCATACTTTGTTGCATCTTAGCTTCAGAGGCTGCATTGAGTGTACAATCATCTGTAAACAGAAAACCATGCACCAATACTCCCTCTACTTTAGTCTTTGGCTTTGTAGCCTTTTCAAATTGAAGAACTTACCATCAGTATGGTAGTGACCTTGATGTCATGTTCATCTTCATTTAAAGTGTTTGTCAACATGGCTGAAAATATTATGCTAAAAAGTATGGGAGCAAGCACACAGCCTTGTTTCACTCCACTGGTGACTGGAAAGGCATGAGAGCATTGTCCACTATACAGAACCCAGGCAAACATGCCATCATGAAATTGATGCACAATATTGATGAACTTCTCTGGCAACCAAATTTTGACACTATATACATCCATATACGCATATACTCATACATATACTATGAATGTTCCAAAGTTTTTAATATAATTGTGTCTAAAGCTTACCCTGATAGAAGAGGATTTCATAAGTTTTGAAAGAGAAATTCTTACGTAACATGATTTTTTATTTTAAAAACTGCAACACACTTGCTCATAAAGACTTTTATTCTTGGCAGAACATTAATGAGACTTAAATTAATCCAGTGTCTTCTATATTTTCTTCTCCTTAATGGTATAATGCCTTAGACATCTATTGATAATAAGTATGTAGAAGTGAAAACCTTTCTTTGCAGAATGATGACTAATGGATATTGTTCTAAAAACATTAGCTGAGTCCTATAATTGGAGAAAGTGTTCAAACTGGAAGCAATATCGCAGGGCTCATTTAGGTCAGCATGGCATTATATAGGTCATTTGCCACAGGTTAAGATGATGGAGATTTATGTGTTTTTCTAAAACATGAAAGGCTAAGTCAATATGAATGTTCAATTCAATCAGAAAAAGGAAGTTATTTCACAATAAGGAAAGTCTCTGAATTGAAAGAAATCTCATAAATCAGTTATTCTAATTCATACCTGAACAAAAATCCCTTCTGTACTATACATATATTTTCCAATAATCTAGCCTTTGCTTGGAGACACTTAATCTCACCTCAAAAGTACTAATTTCTTAGTTGCCCAATCTATTGGCCTTTCTCAGTCCTCAACCTTTTTAATTTCCCTTCCATCTTTGACACCATTTATCATTTTTTTGTAATTTTTTTTTACGGGATGACCCAATTAGGATTTAGTGCCCTGTCCAGGGTCACATAGCTAGCAGATATATTCTTCACTGTGGTATTCTGAGACATTATTCTTACCTGTTTCTCCTCCTACCTGTCTGACAGCTCCTTCTCAGTTTCTTATTTCTGAATTTTTATCTAAGTTGCATGATCCAACCATAGATATCCCCCAAAGCTATGTTCTGGAACTTTTCTTCTCTGTCTGTACCATGGCACTTGGTAATCTTATTAGCTCCTGTGGATTCAATTAGCATCTCTACAAAGATGATTCTCGGATCTAGTTAGCTAGCACTCGTTTCTCTCCTAACCTCCAGTCTGTCTATTATCAAATTGAATGTTCCATAGATATCTTAAACTCAACTTCTCCGCAACTGAACTCATTGTCTTCTTCTCAAAACCTTACTTCTTCCTAACTCCAGTATTAGTGTTATATGAACTCAGGCACCCAGCTCATCCTAAATGTTACCCCTGACTCTTTGGTCTCTCTCATATGCAATCTGTTATAAATTTCTTTCAATCCAGACTTCACAATCTTCCTTGTATATTTCCCTTCTCTTTTCAGGGAATGAAACTATTCTGGAGTAGGCTATGCTTGATTCATAACTGGACTATTACAAGAGCTTTTTGATTAGAATTACCATCTCAAGTTTCTCCTCACTCCACTCCACCCTCCACTCTTCTGTCAAAGGAATCTTTCTAAATCACATACGTAACCAAACAGTCCCTTCCATGTGATTCAGGAAATTCTAATGGCTCTCTATTGCCTTCAGGAACAAATCTAGAAACCTCTGCTTGGTATTCAAAGCTGTCCAAAACCTTTCTAGTCTTCTTACACCTTATCCTCACCTTGATATGATCCAGAAACACTGGATTCCTTGCTGTTAATCCAGGAAGACACTCTGTGTTCAACTCAATGCTCAACAGGCTATTTATTGTCCATTTCTCTAACGTTCTCTCTCCTTCATCGCCACCTCATGGAGCTGTGACTTCCTTCAAGCCTCAGTTAAAATCTCACTTTCAAGAAACCTAGCCTAGGCCAAGCTTAGTTTTAATGTCCTCCCTTTTAAGATTGTCTAGCACTTACACTTTATTTTGTTTTTACACAGTCATTTGGATGTTGTCCACATCAATTCTGTGTTAACTTCTTGAGAACCAAGACTGTTTTTGCTTCTTTGTATCCTCAAAACTTAGCATAGTGCCTGGAACAAAATAAGCTTTAATTTCAATCTGCCTCTTTGATGCCTTTACTATTTTTAGTTCTGCTTTCTGGGGCAAAGTAAAACAAGATTAACTCCTTCCACGTTCTAGTTCTTTGAATATTTGAAGACAGCTTTTCACATTCCTGCTGAGTCACCCATCCCCATATAGTCTCTTTTTGGGGGCTGCTTGGTGGTTAATATTCTCATTCCCAACAACTAATCTTTATATGGCAAAATCTTGAGGCCCTTCATTATTATTTGGATGGTCCTCAGATGATAATCAGTAACCCTCTTTATAAATTGGGATCCATAAATAGATATAATAGCTCAATTCTGGTCTGACCAGGTGTAACAACAAGCACCCTGGCACCCTGAATGACCTGCTAGTACTGATTCTTAGATTTGTTTTTCTAGAAGGAAAGCAACTTTAAGAGGGATAAACAATCTTACTTTAATCAAGTACATATTTCAATCACTTAATTCAGGGGGAAAAGTCAGCACCCTGAACTTCAGAGAAAATACAAAGAAATTACAAGCAGAAATTGCAAACAGAGACACCAAGAGACAAATCTGACCCTAGGCAATACATACATTATTACCAGAGAGAGAAGCACCAACATCTGGGTTTTCAAAGGAGGGGACTCTTCTTAATTGTTACCCAGAGTCTCACCTGGCACTGGACCCTTGTTCCACAAACTAAGCCCCAAAATAACACCTCACCTCAGAGTATATATACACTTTTCAGAGCTGGCGGGCAAGAGCCTCTTGACCCAGTGCCTTATTAACAATTAACAAAAGGTGTGGCCCTTCAAACAAAACAAGTCTCTCCTAATCAAGGCTCCCTTAAACAGCCCCACTTGAGGCCTATTAATGGGCAGGAAGATTTTTAATTCCCATTACACCAGGTCATAGGGGAACAGAACATTGAGGCCTATAGTTCTCAATATTATGCCTCTTTTAATGCATTCTATGATTATATTTGTTTGTGGTTGCTATATTTACTTGTTTATTCACATTAAGCTTATACTACACAAAACCCCCTAGATTTTTTTTTCAGATGCATTTCTGTCTGGGCATCCCCCTTTACTCTCAATGCTATGTTATGATAGGGAGTTTTGGCACTATAGCATAAAAAAAAAATCACTAAACCATGCACATCCTTGAACCCAGCTACTGCATGTCTTAGACATACTGCAAAAGAGAAAAAAAAGGAAAAGACATAGAATTACATGCATATCTGTATGTAAAAATATACGAACATATAGATGCATTATATATGTAGCATAATACACAAATTCTTATATATAAACATATACGTGTGTATGTATATACATATGCCTTGCATATATGTGTGAATACATATGCATATCTATATTTTAACATATACATATACACATAAATACACATGCATGTCTTTGTCTTTTTTTTTCCTCTTTTGTGGAAAAAGTCTAGTACAGTTTGTCTCTGGTTTAAAGAGTATGCTTGAGTCAGAGTCTGTCTGTCTCCCTGTTTTTCTTTCTCTTCATATATGCGCATGTATGTCTACGTTATAGATAGAGCTATATTTTGAAACATCTCAATATCTATACATATATCAAAAATTTTATAGGGAAAAAAGACCTGGAAACAAAGTTGGTGACTAATTTGTTAAATGGCTGAACAAGTTGTAGAATATGAATATAATGGAATATTACAGTTATTTTGAAGATCAAGTGAGATATATATGTAAAGTGCTTTACAATATTTAAAATGCAATATAATTATTAGTTATTAATATTATTTTCATGTGATATATTTTTAATTCTTAGGTGTTATGATATGATTGAAAAATCCCAAAGACTATGAAACTAGACAGCTGAGCCCTAGTTCTAACATTTGCTCATTGCATGTTTTGTTTTGTTTTTAATAATCACCAGAACTCCTTAAGCCTTATCTGTAAAATGAAAGAATTGAGTTATATCAATTCTGAGCTAACTTCCAATTTATGTATACCATGACTAAAATTCTGATTTTCTATACTGGAAGGGTAGATGGGAAAACGAGTGGAATTTCCTTACATGGGGAAAACTTTTATAGGAAAAAAATCCATCTGCTCTTAATGCATAGTAAATGTTTATTAAACATAATTTTCTGAATGATTGCATATGTGAACTTTTATTAATTAGACACTAAAGACTCATGGTTGCATATGCCAATAATCCCCACTATGGAGGTCTTGAATTTGGGAGTTCCAAAATGCTAAAATAATTAGGTGTCCATACTAAATCTCACACAAATTTGGCAAGCTCTTAAGAATGTGGCAGATGGAGTCACTAGGTTGCCTAACAAGGAACAAACCAGTCCTGGTCAGAAACTGAATACATCAAAATTTCCGTGTCTATCAGTAATGGGATTGGGCCTTGTGTAGCTATTGTACTTCTACCCTGGGCAAAATAAAAAAAAAATTCAGTTTAAAAAAAAATTGTCACTAAAAGCTAAGTATATGTGGAGTTGGAAATCAGGAAGATGGGTCTAAGTGATAGAGGTATTAAAATAATTATCAATATTTTTCATTTATGCAAACTGTTGAAGTTAATTGATGCACCAGTGTTACTATATCCCATAAAACCTTGAGGCACGTTTCAAATCTAGCTCTCTCCTGGCCACAAATCTCATCTCTTTTCTACTGTATTACATTGCCCCTATGAAATAATGGAATTTCCAAGTTAGAAGGAACATTAAAATTTATCTAGTCTACTTTCCTCATTTTAGATGTAAGGAAGCTGTATTCCAAAGGGATTGAGGGACTTGTTCATCATCACATAGTGGTTAGTCAAGATTCCAACTTCAGTCTACCTACTCTCAGTGACAGTGAAGAGGGGAGGGCATAAAATATGGTTCCCATATTTGCTGGCTGTGTCACATTAGAAAGACTGAACCTTTCTAAGCATACAATACTTTCTGAATGAAACTGAAGAATAAAAACCATTTGGTGCTATTTTATTTTAGTGTATGGAAATGTGTAAAATCTTAGAAGCATCTTTTCAGGAAATCAATGGCTATTTTCTCCAAGTAAGGATATTCTTGGAATGAATCCCAGACTCTAAAGAAATAGAAATTGTTTTATTTTCTTTATTTAAATGCTTGCAATGCTCTATCATGCCTAGATTTAAAAAATGGATTACCTATACAAAGAAAAAGAGAGAAAGAGGGGGCATCTTAAGGGGAATAACATTCCCATCCAAACGTCCAAATTTTCATCTGTATGTTGTTTTTGTGTACATAGATCCCATATTATGTGACCACATGGTTTATAAATGGATTGATAAGTTACAGTTAAGAAACAATAAATCAATAAAATATATCTTCAGTGAGTCATACATCTGCAAACGTGTTCATGTACTTTAAACACGTACGACTATTTATGTCCTGCAATAGTCATTTGTTTTTGTCATTCAGTCATTTTCAATTTTATGCAACACTTCATGATCCCATTTTTTTGTCAAAGATATTTGACTGGTTTGCTATTTCCTTTTCCAGCTCATTTTACAGATGAGGAAACTGAGGCAAAGTGACTTGCACAGGTTCACACAGCTTGTATGTTTCTGAGGTCACATTTGAACTCAGGAAGATGAGTCTTCCTGACTCCAGGCCCAGAACTCTCTCCACTGTTCTACCTAGCTACCCTATAGCAGTCATTTAGTCAATAAGTATTTAATGAGTGCCTCCTATGGGGCAGATTTGGTCTTAACAAGTATCCCGATAGATGAGGAAACAGATTTACAGAGATGAAGTGACTTGCTCAGAACCATGTAAATAGTAAAAGTTTGGAAACTTAAATGAAAAGTTCCCCTTCCTGATTGTAGCCAACCTTGTGTTCTATTTCAACCCTACAGCTACTTTCTCCTAGATACATTTGATTCAGCAGTGAAAGAAGTGCCAAAGATGACACAATCTTTTTATTGGCCTCTGATCAAGAACTTAAAAACTCAGTTAACCTTTAAGGAGAGACTTATTCTCAATTGTAGCCAATTTTTTTTTCTGATTCCAAATTCAGTGCTCTCATCCACTATTCCTGTCCCTGACATTTTATTATGTAATACTTGATAAATCTCTATTTCTAGTCTATTTTATAGTCACTTTATTCAGATAAAAAACCATTTAGTTTATTGAATTCTTCCCAATTTGATTCTTTCTCTGTAAGTATTTGGACACTTCATCAAAAATATTATGCATATTGTAGATAAAAGGGCTAGAAAAATACCACTATAACTACAGACTATCAGGCAACTATCCATTTAACTAGAGTAGATACATCAACCCAAAGCACTAATAAGAAAGTGTGAGACATAATTAAAATGAGAAATTAGAAATACAAAGAAAGTACTACAAAAACAAGAGGTCTTTAAGTATCTGGGAACAAATAGCCATGCATTCCATGGTTACCCTAGGCAAGGAATTCCTACATGCTATAGTGAAGTATATAATGAAATCTGCTTTATGTAATACAATTATTGGAGAAAGGCAACTAAGAATAACTGAAGTTTTTTTCACGTAATTTTATTTGACTTTTTTATAAAAAATAACCCACTAATATTAAATTCTCATAAAATTTGGAAAACAATTTGTGAATATGATAATAAGTCAATTGACTCAGAGAATTGTAGAAAGGGAAGGAAATTTACACAGGATGACTACTTTTTAAGAAAGATTCTAGAGAGAAATTTTTGGGGGGGTATAAGTACAACTGGATGTTCTCAGATTTAACTTCTAATTTCAACATTCAGTGCAGCTATGAATTTGAAGACTTAATAGGCAACTAGGTTATAGAGTAGACAGAACATGGAACCTGGAATCAGAAAGACATGAGTTCAATTTTGGCCTCAGATATTTACTATATGAACTTGGGCATGTCACTTGACCTTTATTTGCCTCAGTTTCTTCATCAGAAAAATTAGCACAATAATACTACCTCTTAGGATTGTTGTGAGGGGAAAAAGAGAAATATTTTTAAAAGGATTTTCAAACCTGAAAACATTATATAAACGTTAGCTCTAATTATTACCTCAAATAATGAAAGAATGTAACACTTTCAGCAATCTTTAATTTCCTTTTAAAAAATCACTTAAGATATTGGGGGGGAAGGGTGGATCCAAGAAGGCAGAGTAGAAGGACTGACCTGTAGAAGTTCTCCCTTCACAGCCTATAGCCCATGTAGAAATGACTCTAAACACATTCTAAAACAGCAGAAGCCACAAAAAGACAGAATGAAGGAGATTTCTAGTCCAAGACAGCCTGGAAGGCTTACAGGAAAGGTCTATTGCACCAGGCTCATAGCACAGCACAGACAAGCCTTGGCTAAACAGCCCAGCCTTGGCCACACAGCATGGAAAGGACTAGAGTAGGCTTCAGGGTGCAGAATCACAGGCAGCAGCTGTTGTTTCCAGATTTCTCAACCCACATATCCCAATGATAACTTTAAAGGTCAGTGAGAAAGCTCTTTCACCTGGGTGAGAAGGGAACAGAGTCTGGTCCTAGCCCTGGTCCTCAGGCAGCAGCAGTGTCCATTTTTTTTGAGTCCTTGGCCTAAAGATCCTGGTGTGGCAGAGCTGGTAGAGGCTCTGGAGAGGGAATTCTAATCACAGATCTGGGGCAGAAAAGCTTGTGGTTGCTCCCAGACCAGAGTATAGGGCAGGAGAGGAGTAAACTCCTCTCCCTTGACTGTGCCACCTTGGAGGAACTGAGAACTTACCCTAGAGTATACCCTTTTCTTGACAAAGGACTCAAAAATCAAGTAACTGACTGGGAAAATGTCCAAAAAAGGGGAAAAATAAGACTATAGAAGGTTACTTTCTTAGTGAACAAGTATTTTTTTCCATCCTGTCAGATGAGGAAGAACAATGCATACCCTCAGAGGAAGACATAAAAGTCAAGACTTCTATATCCAAAATAAATATGCAATGGTTTCAGGCCATGGGAGAGCTCAAAAAACATTTTGAAAATCCAGTAAGAGAGGTGGAGGAAAAATTGGAAAGAGAAATGAGAGCAATGCAAGAAAATCATGAAAAGCAAATCAACAGATTGCTAAAAGAGACCAAAAAAATGCTGAAGAAAATAGCACTTTTAAAAATAGACTAACTCAAATGGCAAAAGAGGTCCAAAAATCCAATAAGGAGAAGAATGCTTTCAAAAGCAGAATTAGTCACTGAAGAAAATAATTCTTTAAAAATTAGAATGGAGCAGATGGAAACTAATGACTTTATAAGAAACCAAGAAATTACAAAACAAAACCAAAAGAATGAAAAAATAGAATACAATGTGAAATATCTCATTGGAAAAATCAAATGACCTGGAAAATAGGTCCAGGAGAGACAATTTAAAAATTATGGGACTACCTGAAAGCCATAATCAAGAAAAGACCCTAGAAATCATCATTCATGAAATTATCAAGGAAAACTGCCCTGATATTCTAAAACCAGAGGGTAAAGTAAATATTTAAAGGATTCACTGATCACCTCTGAAAGAGATCCAAAAAGAAACTCCTAGGAATATTGGAGCCAAATTCCAAAGTTCCCAAGGTCAAGAAGAAAATATTGCAAGGATCCAGAAAGAAACAACTTGAGTATTGTGGAAATACAATCAGGATAACACAAGATTTAGCATCTTCTCCATTAAAGGATCTAAGGCCTTGGAATATGATATTCCAGAGGTCAAAGGAACTTGTATAAAAACCAAGAATCACCTACGTAGCAAAACTGACCATAATAATTCAGGGGAAAAAAGGATCATTCAATGAAACAGAGGACTTGCAAGCATTCTTGATGAAAAGGCCAAAGCTGAATAGAAAATTTGACTTTCAAACACATGAAACAAGAGAAGCATGAAAAGGTAAACAGAAGAGAGAAATCATAAAGGATTACTAAAGTTGAACTGTTTACATTCCCACGTGGAAAAATAATGTCTGCAACTTTTTTCTCAGTATTTGGTTAGTTGGATGGATTATAAACACACACACACACACACACACACACACACACACACACACACACATATAGACAGAGGGCACAGAGTGAGTTGAATAGGAAGGGATGATATCTAACATATATATATGTGTGTGTGTGTGTGTGTGTGTGTGTGTGTGTGTGTGTGTGTGATTAAGGGGTGAGAGAGGAATATACTGGGAGGAGAAAGGAAGAAAAGAAACAGGGCAAATTACTTCCCATAAAAGAGGCAAGAAAAAGCTTTTTTAATGGAGGGGAAAAGAGGGGAGATGTGAGGGAAAAAGTGAAGTTTACTCTCATTACATTTGGCTTAAGGGTGAAAAAACATGCTCACTCAGTTTGGTATGGAAATCTATCTTATACTACAGGAAATTAGGGGAGAAGAGGATAATTGGGGTGGGAAATGATAGAAAAGAGGGAAAATGGGAGGAGGAAGCAATTAGAAGTAAACACTTGGGGAGGGACAAGGTCAAATGAGAGAATAGAATAAATAAGGAGCAGGATAGGATGGAGGGAAATATAGTTAGTCTTTCACAACATAACTATTATGGAAATCTTTAGCAAAACTACACAGATATGGCCTATATTGAATTGCCTGCCTTCTCAGTGGGGATAAAGAATGGGAGAGAAGTTGGAACTCAAAAATTTTAGAAACGAATGTTGAAAATTGTTTTTGCATGCAACTGGGAAAGAAGAAATACAGGGTATAGAGTATAGAAATCTTCCTTGCCCTATAAAAAAAGAGAGAAGATGGGGATAAGAGAAGGCAGGGGTGTAATAGAAAGGAGGGCAAATTGGGGGAAGGTGTAATCAGAATGCACAGTGTTTTGGAGTGGGAGGAGAGTAGAGACGGGGAGAAAATTTGGAACTGAAAATCTTGTGGAAATGAATGTTGAAAGCTAAAAATAAATAATTTTTCAAAATCACTTAGTTGCTTTTTTTGTAAAATAGCTTCAAAGGTGCAACATGATTTATCTCTCTCAATCTCAGACAACTTATCAATTCTGAGTTTACTAAAATGAATACAGAGAAGTAATATTGTTAAAATCTACAAAATTAATTGATTCAATTACTAACAAAAATCATTAATTTTTTAAATTAAATAAAATTAATGAGCACCTGTTATGTGAAACACACATGAAGGATATAAAATATATGTAATCCATCCTTTCATGCATCTTGTCAGCTAGTAAATGCACATGGAAATATAGCTGAAGAAAGAATTTTGAAAGCATCTTCAATAGATGGTAAATATTTAACAACAGGCTCTCAAGGGGAAAAAGTATACAAGACACTTTTAACACTAATCTACCTTATTAACATGTTCTTTATTACTTTCTTAAGTCTAGACAATCAGTTCAATAATAAATCAAGCTTTAATTTATATTATTTGCTCTTTCTAAGATATAAATGCTTGCACTGAATATTTAATAATCAGTATGCCTGAGCTGGCTCCAGTCAACATTTCTGTAATATTTTAAGACTTATAAAATTACTTCTTCTCAAGAACTAGTGAGTTTATAAATGGTTAGGTATTTTTGTTCAAATTTTGAGGATAAGGAAATGAAGATTCAAGAAAGTCAAGGGGGCTGTCCATACTTAATAAATAAATAACAAACCAGGATTTGAACACAAGTCACCTAGCTTCATTCTCTCTCCTAACATTTAGGTTTGACCTGCATCAGTATAAGCTATGAACTACTTATCTCTAAAGGGGAGTTCTTTTTTTAATTCATTTTTTTCTAAATTTACTTCTATAAGTTTTTAAGTTCCAAATTATTTATGCCTCCTTCCCTTCTCTCCTCCCCAATCTGATATGGGATATACATGTACAATCATATTAAACATATTTCCACATTACTCATGTTGTGAAAGAAAAATCAAAACAAAAGGGAAAAAATATGAGAAAGAAAAAAAACAACATAAAAAGAGAAAATAGTATGTTTCAATCTGCATTCACACTGACAGTTCTTTTTTGTGGATTTGGGTAGCATTTTCCATCATGAGACTTTTAGAGATGTCTTAGTTCCTTGCATTGCTGAGAAGAGGTAAGTCTATTCAAATTAGTCATCTCCCACCATTGCTATTAATGTGGACAGTGTTCTTCTGGTTCTCCTCACTTCACTCACCATCAGATTTTCTGAAGTCTGCCTGCTCATCACTTCTGATAGCACAATAGTATTCCTATACATTCATATATCACAACTTTTTCAGCTGTTCCCCTGTTGATGGGCCTTAAAAGGGGAGTTCTTTACACTTTTCCCTACCTATTTTACTAATTTTTCTAGCTTATCTAAACTATCAGGCTTTGTTTTGATATCTTACTTTACAGATACCATTCAATATCAGATAATCCTTACTACAGGATCATCCAAATAAGTACAAGCTTAGGCTATTTATCAGTAATGTAAACACCAATAATATTTCAAAAGGTGAGCTTTCAATTTCCTTCATGTAAAATTTTTCTCTACAAACACAAAACATTACCCCATCACTCCCAAATGAGTAGATAAATATTTTTATAATTTGCAGTAGTCCTATAGTTGCCAATATTTGCTGATGGCCCTCTGGGAACATTGTTGAGTTGGGTCTCAGATGATAGAAACTAGGCTGCCATTGCTTGAAGCCTTCAGATTCATTACTGTGATAAGGCATTTGCTCCAGACTCCAAGAATGGCTGGTCACCTCCATGCCTCAATAAGAGAAAGGCTTCAGTAGAGCATGATA
The DNA here is from genome assembly GCA_028658325.1 of Potorous gilbertii. NCBI lineage: Eukaryota > Metazoa > Chordata > Mammalia > Diprotodontia > Potoroidae > Potorous > Potorous gilbertii. Next base: position 235,134,622 of record CM053769.1, read on the forward strand.
ATAGCATAGAAATTTGACTGAGAAAATAATGCAGATGAAAAAGTTTGAGGATCGAATATAGTCAAGTCACTTCTATATTATCTATAAATTGCAAATCAGATATGAAAGTGAAGTATCTGTGGAAAGATTGCTTTGGGATGACAAGAGCACCTTTGAAAATAGCCAATAATACTGACAATGGAAATTGCTTAACCTACTGTATTGCACCAGATTAAGCTGAACACTACCCAAAATAACTGCATAGTGTTAATTCATTTGTAAATGAGGACATTAAACTTTTCTCATCAGATAATAACCCAAGATTTACAGTGCACAGAACAAAAATAGCTCTAGTCTGGAACATTCCCTTAAGGTTTGAAACAATATGTACTCTGAGATATCCAGATATTTAAACAAATGTAAAAAATGAAAATAATGGTACATAAAATCATAATAATTCAAGATAAGTACCAAATTAACACAATTCTTTTTTCATAATTAGCTATTTTATTGAGGCACTTAATTGACCAACAATCCAATGTCTCTCTTCCACATCTAATGCAAAACATGGGCTTTGTGACCCAAGGAGTGTACCCAACTTTATTTGAATTAGATTGAACTTTATCTACTGCTTCAATAGCACACCTTGTTAGCTCTAGTCAATTCAGGTTATGACATTCATGTTCAAGCAAAGCAAAAAGGCCTCAGAGAGAATAATTTTCTCTGGGTAAATATTTCTGTCTGTTACAATTACTAAAACTGTTTCTTTCTCTTTCTTTCCCTCTCTACCTGATTAATCCATCCTGTTACTCGCTAAATTCGCAAGCTAATGCAAGAGGAGTTGCTATAGATAGGTTCTAATTTTAGCAATCTTTTCAGACAGTTAAATTACCATTTTTATTATAAAGCAGAGAAGTATTTTCTTCAAATAGCTTCCTAAGCAACCTTGCAGTTAATTCCAAAAGAAGAGGAGAAAATAAGTAGTTGATTCTGGGGGCATTTAAATGGACAACAAGTTGAAGATATTCTCAGTACTCAGTCATAGCTTAGTGTAAGATTTTATTCCATATGCCAATTTATGAATTCATGCAAAAGAAGCTTATGAAAAATTACATATTTATGATAAACATAATTAATGCAAGTCTAATGTACTTCTTTCAATTAAATTTCTATATAATTCCTAATATGAACATTGTTAACATAATTAGTAGCTGATGACATGTTATAACTAAAATGATTTAAGAAGCTGTATGCTAAAATCACTTTGACAGAGAAAATCACATGCTTATATTTATGAAATTTAAGAGCAGACTAAAAGTTGTCTTTCAGATCTATGCCTGAGAATTTTATCTCTACTTTTACAAATTTGATGAAAAGGTAACTTTTATGCTAAGGACTATGATAGACTGGGTTGAGAGAAGGGGACAGGTAATGGGAAAATTAAATTAGATAGGATTCCTATTTTCATGGAGCTCACAATCTATTAAAGAGTTATATGCCTATATATAAGGGAAAATTAGAGGGGACAAGTGAATAAAATTTATACAAATAAAATATTAAGAGAAATATAACAGAAGGAATGATAGGGAGTAGAAGAAAGCAAAACTGTATATACCTATATCTATCAAAGGATATTATCTATTAATACATGGGAACCAAGGAATGAAAAAAGGTATGACCACATTAATTTTAATGTGTATATGTATATTCACACATGTGTGTATGTGTTTGTGTAACTCCTTTTCACATGGAAGAGACTATGGGTTCATGAAGACTTGATCATAGGAACATAGATTTAGAACTGAAGGAATCATTGAATATAATACCTCATTTTATAAATGTGGAACTTGAGTCAAAGAGATTGATTTCTTTTGCCCAGTGCCATTATAGTAATAAATGTATGAGGCAGGAATTAATATCAGATCTCCCTAACTCCAAATACAGCAACTAAGTTATTGTTAAGTCCTTCAGTTATGTCTGACACTTCTTGGTCTTATATGGAGTTTTCTTGGCAAAGATATTGGAATGGTTTCATATTTGCTTCTCCAGTAGATAGGACAAAAAGAAGTTAAACTTGCTCATGGTCACACAACCAGTGAGTGTCTTAGGCCATATTTGAACTCAGGTCTTCTTGATTCCAGGCCCAGTGCTCTATTCAGTGAGCCTGTTGCTGACCTCCAAGGTCAACAGAGGTGACATGACTTGCCTACAGTCTCAAAGAGGCAGCTAGGTGATGCAGTGGATAGAGCACCAATGCAGGAGTCAAGAGGACCTAAGTTCAAATCTTACCTCAAACACTTGACACTCACTAGCTCTGTGACCTTGGGCAAGTCACTTAACCCCAATTGCCTCATCCTGGGTCATCTCCAGTCATCCTGATGAATATCTGGTCACTGGATCCAGATGGTTCTGGAGGAGAAATGAGGCTGGTGACCTGCACAGCCTTCCGTCATTCAAAACAAAGTCAAGTGCAAGTCATGTCATCATTTCTCTGATGGCATGGTTTTCTTAGGCAACGAAGGATGAACACACACAGTCTCATAGCTAGTGAGTGTCCAAAGTTGCATTTGGACTCATCTTCCTTACTCCAATCCTACTGTTTTATCCACTGAATCACTTAATTGCCTCACAGAACTAAGTATAACATTCTATTTACTTCAAGACTTGGCCTCGGTGAATACTTTCTTGAGTTGCCATAGCCCAAATCTTCATTACCAGAAGACCAAACTTTTTGTAATAAGCTTAATCTAGGCAGTAATTCAGATAAGTCTGTTGCATGAATTACATTCAAAGTCTTCCAATAATAGTAGACTGTTTTGGAATCTACATTCTGAAGACACAGATTTCACTAACCCACAGTTTCCTCCTTGAAACAAGGAAGTATGACGGGAAGTCTTTAGATTAAGATTGCTCCAGCAGACATTTCAATTTCCAAGGTGGTAGAGGACACATTCATGTTGTATTACCCACAAAATTCTCACTTTGTTAGAACTTAATGGCTTGAGATCAAGAGCATTTATTTGAACTATTCAAGGGGGTGTGGGAGCAAAACAATTGATAAAATCATAGTTTTAGATCTGAAAGATTCCTTAGAGATCATCTAGGACAAATTTTTCAGATGAAGAAACTGGTCCAGAGCATCTAGGACAGTAAAACTCTCTATAACTTATCCTCCCAACAATCCTGTGAGGGAGGTGCTATTATCATTCCCATTTTGCAGATGAGAGAGTGAGGCTCTGAGAGGTTAAATGATTTGCCTACCTCTTTAAATGCCAGAGGCGGGATTCTAATTCATGTCTTTCTGACTTCAAATATAGAACTCTATCCACTATACTACCAAGCCACCTTAAGTAAGCGACTTTTAGGTGACTGTATTCCAAACTCCTGATACCCTTGTACAGTGTGATGAACAGTGGCTGAATCTCCTCCTGGAGAAGGTAGCAAAGTCCTAAACCTATTATTGATGCTATTACAAACATATAGAACAATAGATGTATGATTTGAAGTTAGGTCCTCTCATTTTAAAACAAGCTTACCCTGCACATAACCATGTGATTGTCAAAATAAAATAGTCTAATACTGCAGGAACAGTCATCAGAGATATCTAACAATGCCTCCATGGCCTCCACTCTAATGAGTTATACAAGTTTCCCAGAAGAACTTGGTAACAGCTCATGCCAGTTTTGAATTTACTCATGACTTCCTTGAGCTTAATGGTTTAAAAGCAAATTGGGAAAAGAAAGCAAATCTATCACTCCTAGAAAATGAAACAGATGTAACATTGCATGTTTGACATCAAAGCCTCTATCATTAGGAGCCATAGGATTTTAGGAAACTTCTCAGAGCAGATAAATCCATTTATCAATTGCCCAAGTCCAGGAATGATAATGGGGTCAGTTATATAAGAAAGGTTAATGACAACTATATGGAGTTTCCAATGAGATTCCTTTTACTCTTATTTCTGAGAAGTAGGGTGGAGCTACTATAATTATTTCCGGCTAAAAGCTATGATTGCTATTCTGATAAAGTGTTGATAGGGTTGTACAGATGTCAGACCAGAAGAATTCAAGCCTAAAAAAATGGTAAGACCACAGGAAAATGACTATGTTGTTTCCACTATGAAATGGCAGTAGGTGGATGGCATCTTTGCAGTCCCATGGTTGTATTTCATATAGGAAAAAGATGGAGTTTCTGTGATTTCATCAGCATGAGAAATTCCTGGGTGAAAACTCCTTCTACCAATGTGGACTGAAACCTATCTGTGATTTAGCTGGAGCTACCTAAGGCACAAGGAAGTTAATTGACTTTCTCAAGGACTGAGCTAGCAAGTGTCAAAAATGGGATCTGACCCAGGTGTTCCTCAGTTGAAGCCTCGCTTTAGCCAACTCTATTTTGTTTATTTTGTGTGTTGTACTGAAAAAAAAATGGATCTGTGACCATAATATAGATATTTTATTCAATGAACAAATCATCATCCCTGCATGCCTGACATCCTGGCTGACTCTCCTTCACTCTTCACAATTTCATCACAGGGAGGCTACCCAGCATGCTAAAGTCCATTCTAAAGTAATCTTGATGCTGCATACATGCCTGTAAAGCAGGTAGGCTATTCATGTGTTGTCTTTTATTCTCATTTTGTAAGTGGTCCAGTTTTTAAAAAAATCATATATTATTACTCTGATAATATTCTTCATACCACTTCTTCAACATAATTCCTCATCTGAAATGTTCTCTTCCCACCCACCAAGTGCCTCTCCATTGCCCTTTGGATGATAACCAATTTCAGTTCTTTGAAGACAGTAGTATTCCATGCTGTTCTCGCAGCAATACAACATTACTGGAAGAACAATGCTATTAAAAAGATGGGCTTTTGTTTCAAGGAATAGCTTGGGGTCATTAAAAGAATTGGGCAATTTCCCAAAGGCAATTGAGCTTGCTTTTCTCCTTCTGTTCAATTGTGGGCCCAGTGTACTGTCTATTTGCAGCTCTTGTCCAAGATATATGGTGTTTTGAGGAATAGGAAATTTCCTATAAAAAGAGAAACGGATGTAGTTTGTGAATAGGTAGGTTTGCATGCATTGTCTTTCTAAATTTAATGTTATTCTATTACAGATCAACTTCATTGTTATTGTCTAGTGAAAATTCATTTACTATTTACCTTATTGCACTCTTGAATTTAAAGGCTTGTAGAATCCATAGATTTAACTTTTTCATTTAAAGATGAAGTTTGATCCAAGTAGCAAATGCACCCCTTTATTTAATAACTAATGATCTATCTGAGCAAAGGAAAAACATTTCAATTTTATTGGAAGTAGAAGGGAAAATATATTTAATTATTCAAGCATGTCTTAAAACATCACTGTTTGGAATTTTGCCAGAATTTCACGGTGCTATCAATTTTAATAGCAGCAAATTATTTTAAACTTTCTCTACATAAATCAAAACTCAGAATAGGCATATGCCAAGAGGGAAAGAGGTCATTATCCCTTTTAATAGAGAAACAATTCTTACTATACTTTTAGGATAGAAACAACAAAATATTGTATCAGGGCAGAGGAAGAAAAAAAACAGTTTTAAGAGAGAACGTTTTCCAAATTGCTTAAGACAAAAACCCTACAGACCTTGGGAGACCTGGCTGAATGCTTCCTAACTAGTTAAAATGAAGGTCAAGTGAGAATTTCATATGAAAATTGCTCATTTAATTGATTTCCTCTCTTATAAATTAGAAGAATAATGGTAGTTTTAAAAGCCAGCCTAGGTCTATCCTAATTACCAATAATCTACCTCTCATTGCTCGGTTCTGAAATGAAGATCAAAATCAAAAGGAAAAGCCGCTGCCTGGTAAATAATGATTACCCCAGTGGACAAAAACTGGTTGTTCTTTTTTAAAACCATTAATGTTGGATTAAAATATAAGCTACACGGGATTGTGAAGAAATAATGTTATTCAGTAACAGTCCCCTTTTCATAAATTGGAAGACTAAGGGATGTTAGAAATTGAATCAGTGGTGTAGACAGATCAAAAAGTGATGTAATCCTAAGGGATATTTTCCTTCTGATTGATCTAGCCCTTGTAGGATAGAGTCTGAGATGCAGTGTAGTATGGTAGATAGAATGAAAGACATAGAAGCAGGAAGACTTCTTCAAATCTCTCCTCAGAAGCTTAGTGGTTGTGAGACCAAAAGTAAATTACTTTACCTTTCTAGGTTTTCTCATGCACAAAATAGGGTCAGCATTAACATCTTCATCACAAGTTTGTCGTAAGGACAAATTATGTTTGCCATATGTATATGTGTATATACACATAGAGATATATACATACATATACAGTATATATATATATATATATATATATATATATATATATGTTGAAAAATATACTCATGTGTATGTATTAAAAAAGGCATATATGTACATACAAATGGTATGTGTGTGTGTGTGTGTGTGTGTGTGTGTGTGTGCTCTTTATCAATATTAAGGTAGTCTAACAGCGCTGTAGTTAAGAAGATAGATTTTTGGCAGAGGGGTCAAGTTGGGAAGTAAAAAAGTATTGAACAGCTGCAAAAGTATTTAACCTAATAGAAATATGTGAATTGGATTTTCTCAGTTGCAGTACAAATAAGTAATTAGGTATAGAGCTCTTCTATGTTTGAATTGGACTTGACTTGAACCATAGAGGATACAGTTTTCATATTTATTTAGGAAATCAGTGTTTTGCTTTAGATAATTAAAAGACATTTTCAATATGGGACAACTAGGTGCCATGGTTGTTAAAGTGCCAGAACCTGGAGTCAGACTCATCTTCCTGAGTTCAAATCTGACCTCAGACACTTACTAGCTATATGACCCTAGGTAAGTTACTGAAGTCTGTTTGTCTCAGTATCCTCATCTGTAAAATGAACTGGAGAAGGAAATGGAAAACCACTTAAGTATCTTTTCCAAGAAAATCTCAAATGTGGTCAGGAAGAGTTAGATATGACTGAAATGACTAACAATAAATCATAACATGGCCTTTCCAGTTCTAAATCTTTGACCCTATTTTGCTGGCTGTGTGACTTTGGTTAAGTTATTTCTCCTTTTTTGGCCTCAATTTCCTAATCTTATAAAATAAAACTTGATTTTCTCTGAGGCCTTTCTAGTCCTAAATCAATGATTGCATATATACCTATATTTCTCTTGTATTATCCAGAAATCTTGGTTTTACTCTTGTCTTATTTATTATTATAATTTTTTCTTCTTTTATAATTTTAATTTTTTATTTTATACAAATACTAAAACTTAAGTACATAATAGAAAAAGAAACATTACAAACAAATATTCAATCTAAAATTAAAATAAGAAAAGGAAAAAAAAACATCATGTCCACTGTAGAACATAGGAGAGGATTCAGAATATATAGCAATAACTTAACATTTCAAGAAAGCCTATATATCCAGTACTGTGGGGTATGTTGAAAGCTGTCCATTTTTGCTTTTCTTTCTTGTAGATTTCTTTTTGTTCTCTGCTGTATACTTTTATTTTATTATCGATACCCTCTTCCTCACTCCTACCTGACACCCCAAGGCTATAATTGAGCATTGATATATTTAAATATTGGTATACATACAGATATACATATGCATACAAACATACATATGTATATACCTACATATGTAAACATATTTTTTCCTAAGAGATCCTACTCCTAATGTTGTTTTCATGTTTTGTGCATATCTCTTTTTTCCTATCTCTCTTTACTCCTCTACTTTATTTCTACTTACCTTGCCCTCGTATTACTTAACCTACCCCTACTCCAGCAATCTCTCCCTTATCCTCTCATTCCCCTAAATCTAAACACCCTTCTATACTCCCCTTAATCTATTTCCTCACTCTTCTCTCTAAAGAGTCCTCTTTTATCCTCCCCCAATCCTCTTAGAATTTTATTTCATTTTCTTTTTTTGAAATTTAGAAGACTTGTTTACTCTTCTAGATGTATATACATTTTCCCCTTCTAAACCCATTCCTGATGAAAGGAGATTTCCAGAACTGCAGTCCCTTTCCCCCATCTAGTTCCTCTGTATTTGTTCTTCCTCTTGCATGTCATTTGTATACAGTCCTTTTAGCTGTTCCTGAGTGGTTTTACTTTTTAAAGTCGTATTAT
>CM053769.1:235143240-235167255 GCA_028658325.1 Potorous gilbertii
CATAGATTTAGGGTTAGAAGTCACCTTAGTAGTCTAGTCGAAACCCTCAAACAGTATTTATTTCTTGCTGAGGTAAGTGAGACACAGAGGACCTAAGTGATTTGCTCAAGTCACATAGGGAGGAAGCAGCAGAGCTCAGTTTTGAAACAGATTTCTTGAACTTGTACTCATCTCACTGATCCACAATTCCATAAAAAGAATCTTCTTCATATTCAACTCACCCTGTGCCCTCTGTCTATCTGTCTCTCTGTTTGTCTATCTGTCTGTCTGTCTATCTATCTATCTATCTACCTATATTTCCTCCTACTACCCTAATACTGAGAAAGATCTCATGAGTTACAAATATCATCTTTCCATCTAGAAATGTAAACAATTCAACTTTAATAAGTCCCTTATGATTTCTCTTTCTTGTTTACCTTTTCATGCTTCTCTTGAGTCTTGTTTTAGAAAGTCAGATTTTCTGTTCATCTCTGGTCTTTCTGTCAAGAATGCTTGAAAATCCTTTATTTCATTTAATATCCATTCCCCCCACTCCCAAAGGATTATACTCAGTTTTACTTGGCAGATCATTCTTGGTTTTAGTCCTAGCTCCTTTCACCTCCAGAATATCATATTCCAAAATTTAATGTAAAGGTTGCTAAATCTTGTATTATCCTATCTGTGTTTCCACGATACTTGAATTCTTTCTTACTGGATGTCTGCAATATTTTCTCCTTGACCTGGGAATTCTGGAATTTGACTGTAATATTCCTGTGAGTTTTCCTTTTGGGATATCTTTTAGGAGGTGATTGGTGGACTCCTTTAATTTCTATTCTACCCTCTGGTTCCAGAATATCAGAGGAGTTTTGCTTCATAATTTCTTGAAAAATGATGTCCAGGCTATTTTTTGTTCATGGCTTTCAAGTGGTACAATAATTTTTAAATTATCTTTCTTGGATCTATTTTCTAGGTCAGTTGTTTTTCCAGTGAGATATTTCACATTTGTCTTCTATTTTTTTTCATTCATTTGGTTTTGTTTTATAATTTCTTGATTTCTCATAGAGTCATAAGCTTCCATTTGTTCCATTCTACTTTTTAAGGAATTGTTTTCTTCAATGAGCTTTTGGACCTCTTTTTCTAATTCCAAGACCATTTCTGCTTTTGAAGGCATTCTTTTTCACATTGGCTTTTTATACTTCTTTTGCTATTTGGGTTACCAAGTCTATTTTTAAGGTGTTATTTTCTTCAGTATTTTGGGGAAATCTTCTTTAGCAACCTGTTAACTCTTTTTTCATTATGTTCTTGCATCACTCTTATTTCTCTTTGCAATTTTTCCTCTACATCTCTTAGTTGGTTTTCCAAACCCTTCTGTGGTCTGAGATCAATTCATATGTTGCTTGGAGGCTTTTGATATAAGAGCTTTGATTTTGTTGTCTTCTTCTGGTTGTATGTTTTGATCTTCTTTGTAACTAAAGTAAGATTCTATAGTCTGAGGTTTTTTTTTTCTTTTCTGACATTTCATCATTTTCCCAGGCAATTACTTGACTATTTAATTTTTTGTTAAGATAAGGCTCTGCTCCCAGTGTAAAGGCTGTACAGTTCTAAGTTTTAGAGGTTTTGTTGAGCTACTTTCAGAGATACTTCTAAGGACTGGTAAATTTTTAGTTCCTCCAAGGTGGTTTGATCAAAGGACAGGTGTTTATTCCTCTCCTGGCCTCTGCTCTGATCTGTGAATGACCACAAGCCCTCTTTTCTGCCTTGGTTCTGTGAAGAAGATTTCCTCTCCTCTACCACCACAAATTCCACCAGCCACATCAGTGCTCCTCCTTGGTCCAGGAGTGCAACCCAGATGCAAGCACAGGCAAAGTGAAAGGAACTTGCCTCAGTGCCAGCAAAGAGATCACTGCAATCCCCCTCTGATCAGCTGCTCAATCCTGTCCCTGTCTGTGGACCAAGAACTCCTGAAGCATTTGTTGCCCTGGGGTTGGGGCGAGACCACACTCTTCTCTCACCCAGGTGCACCAGACCTTTCCTACTGACCTTCTAAATGGTCTTTGGTGTTTGTGGGTTGAGAAGTCAGGGAACCACCACAGTTACGTATCATTCAGTCCCCTGACCCCTGTTCTGGCTTTGGTAGGAACCAGTCCGTGCCTATGTCCACAATGCACTGCAATCCTCTCCCAGCATGGTGCAACAGATCTTTCCTGTTAACCTTCCAGGTAGTCTTGGGCTAGAAATTTGTTTCACTCTATCATTTTGTGGGTTCTGCTGCTCTAGAAATTGTTTAGTCATTTTTACAGGTATTTATAGGGGTTTGGGGGAACACTCAAGCAAGTCCCTACTTCTTTTACTCCATCACCTTGGCTCAGCCCCCACTTTTGATATCTTTTAGGTCTAATTTTAAATTGACTCATGAAAGTCCTATTTTCTAAAGGCTAAAAAATTGTTAGTGTCTTGGTAGTGATTCTCCATCTAAAAGTCAATGAAAAAATATTTATCAAATGCCTACTATGTACCAAGCACTTTGCTAAGCAGTACAAAGATAAAAATTAAATTGTCTCTGCATTGACGAGCTTGCATTTGCAGGAAGTTGGGGGCAGAGGGTAAGAGATTCACAGATAGATACATTCAAAGTATATACAAAGCTGATACAATGTAATTTTAAGGAAACTGTTAACCACTAGAGAAGGAACAGGAGGTAAATTTAAGATTCTTCTACAAAGAAGTGCCTAGGCTGACTCTTAAAGAGAGCTTCACAATCAAGGTTGCATCTTGACAAATGAAGAATCAGGAGTGATATACAGAAGGAAGTAGTATGCCATGTTATTCTTCATAGAGGAGGCAGAGAGGTGACACATTGGATAAAGCACTTGACCTGGAGTCAGGCAATCCTGAGTAGAAATGTGACCTCAGGTGTTTGATAGCTGTGTAAACTCTCTGCTTCAGTTTTCTTATATGTAAAATGGGAATAAATTAGTAACTACCTTCCAGGGTTGTTATAAGGCTCAAATGAGGTAATAATTATATAGCACTTTGCAGAGTACATGGCATATAGTAAGTATTATGTAAATGTTAGCTATTGTTTTTGTTGTTAAAACTCATTCATTATTCATGCTATTTCTGATGTGAGAGAAAAATTTCATAATATGTATATTTTAAAATGTGCATGTTTCCATTTGGGAGAAAAAAAGGCAATAATGTTCTTTTTTACTCTTTTTTTCCATCTCTAAACCACATTGCCTACCTTTACCTTTTTCTATAAATTTATTGTTGGCTATCTATTTTGAAATTTACTATCTTTCAACTTTATTGATAGCCCAGATAGCTAGCTCTACAGTGTGCTTCAAAGTAAATTGATTTAACCTGAAGAACTCCACATGTTATACAATATACTAAAAGTATTTAAGATGCAAATGTACTATTTTAGCAAAGGTGTTCAACTGCTAATATAGGCCCTACAAATATATACAAACATAGGTATACATACACATACTTGTGCATATATACTAATTTTTGGAGCTTTAAGAAAATATGAGAATGTGGCGAAAAGCCACATTCTACAGTACTTAGTACCGTATTGAAAGTAAGAAAGTAGAATTCAAGATATTGCATACAAATTAAAGTTTTCAACATAGACATTATCACACACTTGCCTTCTCCAGTCAAACAACATCTGGAATATCATGTTCATTTTGTGATGCCCCATTTTATGTGGGGCATCATCAAATACTGTGAAAGGAAAGTTAGACTACTTCTTGGTCTCAGAGGGCAGAATTACATGTAATTGTCCCTTTGAAATTTGAAGAAGATAGATTTTACTTTGGACAGAGGCTAGATGAGTACTTATTCTTGTCCAGAATACTATTTTTCTCTGACTTTCAGTTTAGAAAATATCTGACGACCCTTTAACTACTATGATTCCCTGAATTTCACCCACCCTCGCCTTTTTCAACAAATCATATATTTTCTTTTCATCAAATGCACAAACTATGTACCTTATCATGGATGAATGCCCACCTTATTGTAGTTAACTGTAAGCCTAACCATATATTTTCTATATGCTTTTATCCCTTTCATTTTAAACACATTTCCCCATTTTGTCTATAAGCTCCTTAAAAATGTAATGTCTTCTCCTCTCACTCTGGCTGGGGACATCATGATATTCTAAAAACGAACATGATTAAATGTTGTTTGTTGACTAGTTTCTATCTCCCTCTCCATACCCCTCTTCCTCCACACTATTATTCAGGCAAATTATTATTTTGTGAAAGTATTCAGGGGTTGTGTAAAGCAACTAAAGTTTCATTTCAAGACTGAGGAAAACAGGAACTTGATCAGACAGTAATATATGGGAGAGAAATTATTTTACTGTCCTTTCTACAGATTCATGTGTATGTATATAAACATAAGAGAATTCTCATGACATCATAGATGGAGGGCTACCTTTGAGTCAGGGAGACCTGGGCACATGTCCTATACCTGAAATCTACTAGCTCTTCAACCCTGAACAGGTCACTGAATCACACCACTCTCTAAGATCCTAAGTTGCAGACAAGTTGCCAGACTGCATTGGTACTCAGGACTGCCTGCCTCCATACAAGTACTTTATCTAACATGCCACCTAGCTGCCTCCTCTATGAAGAATAATGTATCATACTATTTCCTTCCGTACATCACTTCTGATTTTTCATTTGTCAAGATGCAATCTCGATTGTGAAGCTTCCTTTAAGGCTCAGCCTAGGCACTGCTTTCTAGAAGAATCTTAACTTTGCCCCTGTCCTTGCCCCAGTACTTAGCACTTTCCCATTCCCTTAAAATTACATTGTAGCAGCTTTGTATATGCTTTGGATATATTTATCTGTGCATCCCCACCCCTGCCAGCTCAGGCAAATGCAAGCTCCTCAATGCAGAGACTATTTCATTTTTGTGTTTGTCTGCACTGCTAAGTAAAATGCTTGGTACATAGTAGGCACTTAATAAATAAGTTTCCACAATAAAAATTCCTGATACTAATGAAACCATAATCTGGCTCAAATATACATGTAAGCTGCTGGTACTGCTACTATCGATGACATCAGCATACGGAAAAGAAATTCACCAAAACTTGAAGTGGTTTATATAATATATACTTGAGATTTCATTTCCTTAAATTGTACAGACTACTGAAAAGGAAAAGTGTAAACAAATAGTTTGATACAAGACATCTGGGACCCAGTTTTCCCATGAATGCACCTAATGAAATTTCATTGATTGTAGACATGCTGTTAAAACTGCTGCCGCTCCTCAGTTACATTTCAGAAACCTTCTGTGCCATGGCTTTCTGTCCCTACCTAGTAATGAATATTAATGCTGTATTTCATTTTAGCATCATGTTTTCACGTTTCTCTTGGAAAGGGATTTAATGTGACATGCATTTAATCATTTCCACCATTGGGTTAAAGGTTTGATGTGATATTCTAATTAAGCCACTGAATTGTGACCATATGTATTTGCCAGATTTGTAGTGTTACAGAGGGAATTCTCTGTGAGCATAATTAGAATGACAGCCAATGTTTCTAGTCATGGCTATACAAGCTTGGCTTGTATAGGGCTATAGTGGCAAATTGCCAAGAGACAAATCGCTTCTACACCAAGCACTGAAAGGGTAACGCCCAGGACTTCTGGAAAGATCTTTTATATCACCTGATGATAGCCTGAGTGTAAAATTCCATGACCTCAAAAAAGCATTTCTCCCTCAACCCAAAAGTATAGAAGAAGATGAGTCAATTTCAGATGTGAGGAGTTGGAAGGGAAGTCAATGAACAACTATTTCAACTCACAAATAAAAGGAATCTCCTCTCTGACATACCCATGAGCCTCTCTGCTTGGATATCTCTAGGGAGCAGGAAGCCAGGACCTCTTAAGGCATCCCTTTTTAATTTTTGGATAGGAATAATTATTCAGAAGTTTCTCTGGATATCAGATTCCCCCATTTCTCCCAGTTCTGTAATCTAGAGACAAAAAGGACATGTATAATGTTTCTTCCATGGGATATCCCTACAAATACTAGAAGACAACTATAATTTCCTGAACCTTCTCTTTCTCAGGCTAACATCCTTAATTTCTTAATTTGATCTTTATAGACAATAGTCTAAAGACCCTTGACCGTTCTGGCTACCATCTCTTGGACATTCCTGCTTTTCAGTGATCTTCTTAAACTGATTGTGGCACTTAGAAAAATGTACTAAAATGAATATAACTGTTATTATCATTTCCTGTCACCTGAGAGGTGATAACCTCTCAATTAAGAAAATGAATGGGTGAGCAACTTTTCAAATATTCATTGAGTTTCGGCAATATACATGTGTGTGTGTGTGTGGGAACAGAGGAGAATATGTAATTACAAAACAATAAGTATAGGCCATTATATTTGCTCTCAAGAACCTCATAATCTTATGTGGGAGACAGAACTTAAAATACAAAAGAAACAAAGAGAATATAACAAGATTTATAATAAAAAAAGCTTCATGCACAGTATATTATGAGACAGATAGTAAACATTTGTTAACTTGGAATATAATTAAGTGCCAGAAATAAATGGTTCATCTACAAAATGTTATAGAAAGATTAAGGAGGGAAGAGATTAACATGAGTCAGATCTAGAGATCATAGGAATTAGTAATTTTAAAGCATATTTTTGGGTATCAAACCTAGTTTCAAACATTACTTAAGAGATGGAAAAAAATTAAAACCCTGCGATTAACTTGCCCAAGTTCATACAACTAATAAGACAACTAGAAGTAGAAGCTTGGACTTCAAAATCCCAAATAAAAGTCCCACAAAAGTGGGCGTTGGAATATATGCCCATTCCTTTCAGAAGTTCTTTCATAAACCGGTTCTTTAAATGTATACTTATTGTTATATAACCTTCACATATGGTCATATTCAAACCTTAATTCTGCCAGCTCTTCTCAGGCTTTCTCTTTCCCCTTTGATGGCTCTTAAGGATTCAGAATATGCTAATCTTCAGAATGAGTACGAACATTGCTCTTGGAGTGTTTTCAGTGATGTGCACCTGGATATATTCCTAACAGAAATGTGTATTCTTATTTGAAACACCTTCTCATATTTATATGCAAACTCACCCATATGCAAAGACATCCACTCACAAATCTTTGTTATTTGGTCATATTTTCAGTAATGTCTGACTCTCCATGAATCAATTTGGAGTTTTCTTGGAAAAGATACTGAAATGGTTTGCCATTTCCCACTCTAGCTTATTTTATATATAAGGAAACTGAGGGAAACAGGGTTAAATGACTTGCTCAGAGTCACAGCCAATAAATATCTGAGTTCAGATTTGAAATAAGGAGCGACCTTCCTGACTCTAGGTCCATTGTTCTATCCACTGCTCATGCTCAACATACACACAGTAATATTATCACTTTGTCTCTGTCTCTGAATGTCTTTGTCTCTGTCTGTTTCTCTCTCTCTCTCTCTCTCTCTCTCTCTCTCTCTCTCTCTCTCTCTCTCTCTCACACACACACACACACACACACACACACATACACACACGATATTTATAAGCTTCCAGTACACCCTCATTCACTCACCACAAGTCTACTCAGCCACAATGATGATTTTACATTTAAGTTCCTCCATGTGTCTTTCTGTCATCAACAGAGGTGTCAGGAAAAGAAACTGACATTTTTATAATAGGATATGTGTGGAATAACATTGAACCTTGACCAGTGACAGCTGTGAGACTATTTCTGGTCTATCCATAGCTATGACACCTCAGTTCTAGTTCTGAAATATAAGAAACACATTAATTTCTTTTAAAATTTTATTTTAAAATTTGAGCTTGAGCTTTTTTTGTTATAGAAAATTCTCATTAAAGAAAATCATTTCAGCAAGGAAGTTATCCATTTCCTCTCTAGTTTCTTCTCAGAGAGTAACCTGGTGCACTGAAAAGTTCAGTGACTTTACCCAGAATCAGCCCTCAAACCCATGTTTTCCTTATGCTAAAGCCATTTGTATCTACCTGTTCCTTGTGAGACATTCCAATTTTAAGTAAAATCACCACTGACCAAAGAAATGCCAGCTGCTATATTTCAAAGACAACATCATCTTATAAGAATGTTGAGATGCCAAGAGTTCATAATTCTAACTTTTCATAAGTCATCAACAGTTCCTTACGCATGTCCAATTTTTATTGTCTAAGTATGTCTCTTTGTCTCTGGCATGCAACTTCATGTTAAGAGGTTATTAGGATGCTTATACCAATTTATCATTACAGATCATTGCAGACCTTGATATCTTTCTCTTCAGTGTTGTATAATTTTGTTTTGTCAAAGTTTGGGGGCATGTAGACCAGATTTTGCCACATAATGTTGTTTTGTTTTTGTTGTTTCCCAGATCAACTTGGTTTCAATTTATAAGATCATAAGCAATATAATGAAATGGCTGATGTAGACAAGCCATGGCATCTTGTGAACTCCTGCATATTTCATGGAGCATGGTTGTCATTTTCATCTGTCTTCTTGTCCAACAGTCCAACAGCTTGTTCTATGGCCTAGTTAAATTATCTCATTTCTTGGTGCTCTCCACAGATATCAGGTTAGGAAAACAGAGACAACATTGTACGTGTGACAAGTCTTATTTGTGGGATAGCTTATTTGCATAGATTGCATGAACAATTGGTCTTGAAAGTTTGTGATAGCTGTTAGCCTATTGCAGCCATTATCACTGGCAACTTAGTAAATAACACTTATGTCTATGGAATTTTTCATTTTAATTTTGGAATAGTTTTTCCAGGATCCATGAAACATGTGATTAATGTGTCATTTTTAGATATTTATCCCCTCAAAAGTCTATCACTACCATTCTTAAATGCTAATGGGGAGAAAGCTAATCTGAGAAAAGTAGGGAAATATTCAATACTTCTAAAGTTTCCTATATTTGGAAGGGAAATCACTGGGAAGAGATAGTTTCTTTTCTCATTGCATTCATATGATTTAAATTTAGTATTTCAGTCTTTTCAGATCTCCCTGAGTTCAGATCAATTTTCAAAAGTATTTAGCAGTTACCTCAGGTGTTCCACCAGGATAAAACTGAATCTTCCTATATGATAGAAAACTCTAGCCAGATTAGGGATCTTGTATAATACTTTATTAAAATACTTTTCTTAAATTTTAAGCCATTAAAAGTCTTTGGACTTATGAGAGTTAAATTAAACCCAAAATTTCCATTTCAAAAAGGAAATAAGACTATCTAGAACAAAGGTGAGATTTTTACCTTAGAAAACCAGGACTCTCTACATATGACCCCTGAACAGGTCAAAGGTAGACTGTTCTATTCAGTAAGAATGATACGGGTAATCCATAAGAACGTTGGAAAGGACCTTCCACCAGGTCATCAAATTAAACCCCTCACTTTGCAGAAGAAAATACTGGAACCCATAGAGGCGAAAAGTCCTTTTATTCCAAACACAACACTCAATACTATGTATCTCCCTTCTCCCAAATAGCTAGCTATAAACCTTGGTATATACTGCCAACAAAATTTATTTCTTCTCAGTTGCTTTCTTTTAAATGAAGAAACAAATAAGTATGACATTTTTTAGCCTGCTTTTGATAAAAGGAATTTGATGTTTGCTTGCAGCACGGTTATGCAATCTGCAGATTCAATTCATCTTTCCAGTGAGCATCTCTTCCCTATGGTCACAAATGGATTTGAGCAATATGAAGTTTTTGATTAGAAACAGGGCTCTAGATTTTCATGGGAGGGGGCGAAGTGCAACTCTAAATAGTGAAAGTTTTACTGAATGCTAACTTCCTTAGAAGTTACCATGTTGCCAAAGGAAGAAAAGTTATATAATAAAACTGAAGAAAAATTGAAAATAGTTTAATAGAATTCAAATTCATATGCCATAAGTTGTTAAAATCTAAATCTATTCTGTGTTTGTTCAGGTGGGTAAATAAAAAGGCCTCAGTGAGGACTTCAAAATTTACCCAGGTACCTGAAGTTCTTAAATTTGAATCTTTGTTTTAATACGAAGATGTGAAGAGGGGAGAGAGAGGGGGAAAGGAAGTGAGAGAGGGAGGGGGGAGAGAAGAGAGAAGGGGAGGAGGAAGAGAGAGAGAGAAAGAGGGGGGAGGCAGAAGAAGGAGAAAGAGAGATATTTAGGGAAGCGAAAAAATATAAATATGTATATATGTATATGTCTGTGTCTGTATGTCTAACACATGTTGCAGTATTTCCAGTGATTGTCTAAATGTATAGATATACCTCATGGGTAATATAGAGAAATATCTCGGGAACCTTCTTTTCCAAGAGAGACTGTGATTTTCACCTTGAAGGGATTAGAGAAAGTCCCATGTCTGGGCATTTGTTTCCTTTCTTTACTCATTTCTAAGAGGGATATTGGGTGAGAATTATATCTGTATGTCCACCTCAAACATTGCTGGTCTAAGAGTATGATAGGTTCATAACAAAAGCTACTCCCTAATCACACTTAAGGGGACAGGTAGCCCTCAGTTTTCCCTAGATAGCTTAGCTTCTAAGTTAATTTTATAAAAGACCATTACAAACAGCAAATAGAGAGTAAAATTTATCCAAGCAAATAGCAAGCAGAAATCAGACAAATTATATAGATAATAAATACCCAAGAATATTCAAGAATGAATTAACTTTTAGCTGGAAGTTGAGATCTAAACACAAAGAAAGAAGGCCTTCCATACCCAATGAGGTCTATTTTGGAATCTCTACAAATGCAAGTTGAAAACTGGGAACATTTTGAGGAGATGAGTTCGTCCATTTGTCTGTGGCTTCTTTCTCTCAAAGTTTCTCTCTAAAAGAATGTCTCTAACCACAAATGCTTCTGAAGACACTGTTAGAAGTTTCCCTTGCTTATACAAGTACTCAACATTATGTCAACATTCTCTCCACCAAACCAGAGTCACATGTCTTTCCATATAAACAACAGTATGCAAAATACCCCAAGCTTATCTGGAAGTCACTTCCAGACAAGTTTGGGGTATTTTGCATATACTATATATATAGTGGGACCAATAATACTTGAATATTTCATGCTGTTTTTGATTTCATAGTAATTGCTGAGGAAAGCACTTAGGAAGCTTTAAAATTCTATGTAGATATAATCCATTATACCTCACATTCTCATACACCACATGTAGATGGAACTACAAAATAACTGAGAAAAACCCACTATTATATTATGTGTGTGTGAGTGTGTGTGTGTGTGTGTGTGTGTGTGTGTGTGTGTGTATGAAATCATTCACTTCATCAAAGGGAAAATTATATTTTTGTTCTTATAACTGAAAACTATTTTTAAACACCTGTCTGCACATGCTGCTAAACATGAATGTGCTTAAACCACCAATCAATATATAATATGCACTTAAGTGATCTTTCAGGTCATTCATATTGAAGGTATGTTTTTATCATTTGATATATTCAATTAAGTTATTAGATTTATTTCATAATCATCCTATTTAAGAGGTTAAAATGGCATAGAAGTTTTAAAACATGGAACATTTAGCTGCATAATATAGAGAAGATTAAAAAAAAGAAAAGAAATGGGAAAAAAATAAGAGAAAGATGGCAAAGCATCCAGGGGCAATATGAATGATGAATAATAGTAAAATTCAACCCCAGTCAGGAGGATGCAGCCTAAATTTATGAAGAAGAATATTACCGATGCCACTGGTGCCAGTGATGTATTTTTATATGTTTTTGGACAAGATGCAATAAAATGGTGTTAGTTAAGGAGTGTTGAAAGAGGCCACCATTTTTCTTTTCCTGGTGTGCTAGAATAAATAACACCAGGATTGTTTGTCATATAATACCTCATACTCTGAGAGCAGAAATTCTGATTCCTGACCATATGCTTCCTATCAAATTGACCTTAGGAATTTAGATGGAAAAGAGTAGATCCAATCACTTGCTATTCTAGAAGATACATGGGTAACAATTCAAAGAACAGTGAGTGGAAAGATCACTTGGATTTGGATGCAGAGGAAGAGAGTTTGAATTCTGACTCTTCCAAGTACGACCTATATAATCTTGGAGAGGTCTATGTCTCAGATTGTTTATCTGTGTAATTCAAGGAATGAACAAGATTACTTTCAAAGTCCCTTCTTGCCCTAAATCTTTGAACTTATGATCTAGTGCTTCAGGACTGAACTGTCTCCTTAGCATTCATCTCTCTTTCCTTGAGTCATACCTTAATACTAGTCTAGACTACTGATACTAATCTGATCTACTGAAAGTTAGAAAATTGAAAACAATACTTTCAGAGACCTGTGTGACATACTTAAAAATCAATAGATTCAAAATCCCAGTGGTGAGATGAAAGAGCATGGAAAGTGGATCTAAAAGTATAAGTATCCTTGCCCCTTGGTTCCAGGGGCACGAAATGTAGCCCAGGAGTCTTGTGTGATTACTACTAGCAAAACTGTCAATAATCCACCTCACATTTTTTTTACCTAAGTGGCCATTGAATATCATGGTGTCTGTTTGATATTATGCAACTTCTTGAACTTCATCTATAACAAATCATCTGAAAGGTTGGGTTTTCTCCAACTCCTTGATCTTTTATCTACTTTTTCTTCAAAGTTGTAAGATGCAGAAAAACATGAAGCAGGAGGCAAGTTCCTGTTCTATGTTTAATGAAAAACTACTGAGTATAGAGTCTGAAAATTGAAGTTCAAATCCTGGCTTTGCTATTTTCTCTGTGATTCTGAGAAATTCATTTAGTCATAAAATCTAGTTGAAAAGGAATTTAAAATCACCTAATTTATTCCCATCATTTTGTAGATGGAGAAAGTGAGCCCCGGAGAAAATAAATGATTAGCCCAAGTTCACAGGGTAGGATGTGTCTAGAATTCAGATCCAAGACCTTGAACTCTAAATCTGGCATTCTTTCTTTTTTTAACTTTTTAAATTACTTTTATCTCCCCAATAAACAAACATTTGTTTTCTCTCCTCCTTACCTCTGTTTCACTGGAAAAAAAAAACACAATATCCTTCTATATTCAAAATATGGTCCCTCATTTGCCAAATCAAAAACCATATGTTTCTTTTTAGATTTTGAGGTACCACCTCTTTGTCAGGAGGTGGATTGTATTCTTCATTATCAGTCCTGTGGAATCATGGTCAGTCAAGTCATTGATCAGAGATCCTAAGTTGTTTTTCTTCACAATTGTTATTTTGTTATTTATTCTCCTTGTTATGCTCATCTCATTCCATATTAGTTCATCCAAGTCTTCCCAAATACATCAGAAACCTTCTCTTTGTTCATTTTTTTTATAGAATAATAGTTTTGCATTACATCCATATACCATAATCTGTTCAGCCATTCCCCAAAGGAATGAATTTCCTTAGTTTCTAGTTCTTGCCACCACAGAAAGGATTACTATAAATATAATTATCCCAGTGGATCTGTTTTCTTTTCTTTGACCTCTTTGAAGTGTAGGATCAGTAGTGGTGTTGCTGGATCTAGATATGATTATACAGTTTAGTGTGACTTTTGGAGCACACTGCACTATGATGCCCTAGCTGAACCTTATTCTTTTAACGTTTCAAGGAAGGATACTCATAGATTGAATATAAGTAGAGTTTTATAGAACTTAAAAGTGCTATAGCAATAGGAGTTATCATCTTCCTTAATTCTGACAGGTAATGTTCTTGGGATAATGAATAATACCTATGTGTAAATTCCCTTCATCAAGGAAAATTAGTAACTGATCTTCAATTTAGTGTGTTAAAGTATTTTCTGGGACACAGGGAGGTTAAATTAGCCACCCAAAGTCTCACAGTTGTTGTGTGCCAGAAATAAAACTTGGTACTGAGTCTTCACTCTTCAATGTACCTTTGACCTTTCAGCTGCTACGATTATGATGTATTACTACAAAGACCGCTGGAGAGTCACTTGGGGTATTTTGGAGGGACAGGAGCTGTACTTATGATAATATTTTTTATAATT
Source organism: Potorous gilbertii (assembly GCA_028658325.1). Classification (NCBI taxonomy): domain Eukaryota; kingdom Metazoa; phylum Chordata; class Mammalia; order Diprotodontia; family Potoroidae; genus Potorous; species Potorous gilbertii. The sequence goes on from CM053769.1 coordinate 235,157,207, forward strand.
GCACAAAAAAACTTGATTTCTTTCTCATGTACTTACTAAAAATATACACCATTATTAAGTGCACATAGGGAAAATTGTTTCTTTGGAAACAATAACTGTCTTTAATTATTAGGATAATTAATGAAAAATTTAAATTATTGCCTATGTGTTCTGTTTGCAAGGAGAAAAAATAAATAGTAGTTTCTAAATAATTTGGACTTCTCTCAATCAATGTAAGGGTGTATCAACTAAGTGGAAAATCTGTGTAACAATGGAATGTCTTCCCAATGAAAAAGTTTGGCATTTGGTAAATTGTTAGAGTATGATATTGTTGCAAAGACAGTACTCAAATTTCTTGGAGCATTTCAAAGGGACAAATATTGGCTCTCACTCCCCAAAACAGTAAAGTTCTAATTAATCCTGGCCCATACCATAACTACATTGTTGGTATTAGAATGTAGTCAGCAGGATAATTTAGAATTTTCAAGGGTTATTAGTATCTGGACTGGAATTGAGTGACATTTTCTTAGTTTGATGTAAGGAGAGAGAAAACAAGGGTGAGAAGTAGGATAGTTAAGATAGCTTAAAGTATGGATCCTCAATCTAAGATCTGAAAATTTAAATGGGAAAAATATGGCTTTGTTTTCACAAAACTGAAACTGAAAATTAACATTTCAGGCAATTGTGCATTCATGAAATAAAATACAGGACACCATAGGCTTCAAGTCAATTGCCAAAAGGGTTCATGACACAAAAGGTCTAAGAATCCCTTGCTTAGAGGCTTCCACAAAAGTTTTCCGTTATGTGACTCATTATAGCTGGAAAGTGATCTTGTATACTTGGTACTTGTGTAAAGGAATCATGTCAAGAATTTAAATATCAGAAAAAAAATGTCAATTATTTTGTCTTATTTTTTCTTTTTTCCAACAGTGCTACCTAGTCACACATGTGGAAATCCTGGAGAAATACTTAAGGGAGTCCTCCATGGAGCCAGATTCAACATAGGAGATAAAATTCGATACAGCTGCCTTTCTGGATATGTCTTAGAAGGTCATGCTATGCTTACCTGTATAGTGAGTCCTGGCAATGGTGCATTATGGGATTTTCCAGCTCCATTTTGCAGAGGTACAGAATGCATGCTAACTTGCAGGGGACAGTACTGTGCTGCTAATTAGTCAATGCTTAAGAATACATATTTTAACACAACTTTTCATGTAACAAAATATGGCATGTCAAATAGGATAAATTATCAAAAGTGTTAAGTAGATCTGATATTAAGAAAATGATAATCTAAAGTAACATTGTATGGATTAAATGCAAGCCTAAATTAGACCAAACTTTCATTTATGGAATTAGAGCTAAAAAGAATTCTTAACATCAAGCCTATCTCAAGGTACTAAAAGAACTGGCTGATATTATTTTTGAGCCATTGTCACTGCTCTTGGAAAGATTATGGATGACAGAAGAGATTCCTAGGACTGGCATATAATAGGCATACCATATCACACTTGTTTCTTTCCCTGTTATAGATGGTTTCATTTGCCCTTGACACTTTCACATTACTTTCACAATTGTGAAACACACTCAATGGGACTTCGCGTTTCATTATTACAATACAATGACTAAAATAAGTGGCAAGTATGCAACTACATGCTCATTGATTTGTTTAGAGGGGGAAATCAATTTAAACATCAAGGACCTAGTTCTGATAAATAGGACAGTCATAGCTGAATGTGAGAATCTTCGCAGAATTTAAGCAATGAGGGCTTAGATGTACTACAGTACTCAGGGTGATATATATCTGTATATGGATGATACAGCACATGAGTGATGAACCCAGAAGCTCTCTATGCATATTCTCCCAACAAGTGCAGATTAAAATGCATTCACATCTTCTAGTCTGTGTAATCTTTGTCTATATCCTTGCATAAATGCTTCATAGAGATTCTATCTAATAATCTTAATACTTTCTTCTAGGTTTTTTTGTTGTTGTTATTGTTAGTTCATTGATAAAAATGCAACACTCATTGGCACATTTGGGTCATGATGAATCCATTTCCTTTTATAAAGTAATTATTATAATACCTAGTATTTATATTAATTGTTTGTATTTGTTTATTATATTCATATATAATAATTATATTATATAATTTAATAGCTAGTATTTATGTTAATTAGTTATATTTATATAACTCATAATTCACATAGAATATTTACATTATATATTACATATGTTAGTATATTATGTTAAGGTTTATAAAGCAACTTCACTAATATTTCTTTTTATCTCTACAATAATCCTGAGAGATAGGTAGTATTGTCATCCCCATTTTATAGATGAGAAAAATGGGACCAACAGAGATAACTTGTCATGTCCAGGGTCATACGACTAATGTCTGAGTCTGGACTTGAACTCAGATCTTCTTGACTCCAGGTCTACCACTCTTCATGGGGCCACCTGGTTACTTCTATTCACACAAACTTTGAGGATATTTTTTTATAATATTTCTCATCTTCAAGTCATTGTTGGTAATATACTGTATCCTGATAATATTAACAATATGAGTTACCACAGACTTTTGAGTTATGCCAGTTTTATATATTAATTATTATGATATATTATCAATGGAAGAATATACATGATTTTTAAAAAGGGGAAGAGAGTTGTAGTAGAAGGAGCTTTGGAATCAATGAAAGCACCGCTCAGTTTCCCAAAAGTAATTAAGAATGCTGTCTTCCTCATGCTTCTTTCTGTGCTTACCTCATTTTCCATCTAAAATGCCTGTCCAAGAAAAGAAAGAAAATGACCTAAAGAAAATAACAACAAATAGCAAACAAAAAAACTCAGTAATAGCTAGCAGCAAGATAGCAATGGAAGGTCTCATTTCTCATCACTTCTTGAAACCGTATGGAGTAGATCCTGTCAACCAGTTGTTCAATAAATTTATGTATGTACTATATGCCAAACACTATAAATACAAGGAAAAAATGAAACAATGCAACATCAAGTATCATGTTGTTTATTTTTACTTTTTATTGTTGCTGTTGTTGAGGGAGACATGCATGCTTTTTTTTTTTTTAACAAAAATACAGTTGGAGTTGGGAAGTGAGGAGTGGTTTGGAAATATTGTCAGCTAAGGGAATAATAATAGATTTTGAGTAAGAGACAGTATTATTTTAATTTTATGAATGAGGAGATTGATGCCCAAGGAGAGGAAATGTCGCAAGAATATTAAATATAATAATTGGAATTCAAGTCCAGGTGCTCTTGCTTAGAATCATGGGCTTTTTTCATATCTCAGTCACTTGTGGGTGTGTATGCATCTATGTATGTGTGCATATGTTCTTTTTCTCCTCCTTTTCCCCTTCCATCTTCCGTTCTTCTTCCTCACTCTCTTTCCAATTCAATCCCTCCCTCTGACTTAGGCACCCCTTCTCAGGTCTAGATTACAATATCATTCAAGACTCTTAGATGACAGTCCCATAAATTTTATGAATTACCCTATTCACCCTCAAGTGCTTGAATTCCACCATAGCTGACTATTGTTAACAGTCATCCATATAGCCTTTAGTCCTTTTGCCTTCCAGAAATATACTGTTTTCCATTCTTTCTGCTAATTCCCTTTTGTCAATGAAACACTCTTTTTCAGATTGAAATTTGGTGCCCAACTACATCTGAGTTCTTCTAACCTAGGATATATATATATATATGTATATATATATATATATATATATATATATATATATATATATATATTAGTGATTCAGTACAACTCTTATCTAATAAGATTTACATTTAAAATAAAGTAATTGAATGTGCCCTCTGAGATCACAGGATTCAGCCCTGGTCTTCATTATAGGGACTAGAAATACAGTAAAATTCTCTTCTAATCTAACCCTACAGTTTATTAATAGTATACAGACCACAGGCATAGCATTCACCTACAAGGATACAATAAGACATGTGTGTTTTCTTTATAAGCATCATTGGTTCTCAGTCCTGTTGTAATTACTGGGAAATGAAATTTCCAAATATGACTGCAATACCAAAATATTTACTTTTAATAAGTACAGCTGAATCCAAAGTGACTCCTAAAGTTTGGGGCTGTTATATTGAGGCAGACTTAAAAAAAAAAAGGACCTTTAAAATGTATCAATCAATCTAAGTGTACTTTGATAGGAAAGTGAATGATAAACAAAGGACTTAGTGTAACTAATTTGGTGTCAGTTTCAGTAGCTTCATCAACTGCTGGGGTCTTCATATATTCTCTCTACTAGCTCAAGGAAGAGACCCAATCAGATCAACCTGAACCAATTTCTCTAACAGCAATGGTAATAGTTCAAGTTTATATAACATTTTAAGATTTATAGAGTACTGGCATTACAGTAATTCTGTAAGTGAAGTAGTATGCTATCTGCATTTTATAAATGAAGTAATTGAAGCTTGGAGAAATCAAATAACAAGGCCCCTGCTCTCTCAGCCAAAACTTGAATCCTTGCATTCAGTGCCCTTTGCAATTTACTTTGCCATCTCTTAATAGCCTCTACAATGTACAAAACCCATGAACTAAAATTATTTTCATGTTGATTGTCTTATTAAGGCTGTCATGAACACTGACTACAAGTCAAGTTTAGCTAGTATCCCAGGAAAGGACATTTTTGGTTACCCTTGGGAAGAGAATGAAAACAACTCTGCCAACTCATTTATTTCCTTTCTGATGAAAACCTGTGATAGACCTTCCAACTAGCAGCAACTTCTAGGTCTTCCTGTTTCATTTATAATAAGTATACCAGGTCAGTATAGATGTGACTTATTTCCTCTGGCCAGATATCAACTCGCTGGTCCTTGGAGAAAGATCTAATATTTAAACTATTAGTGTTCAGAAAATTTTGTATAGATTGTCAAAAGATTGTAGGAATCTTTTTATTTTCAGACTTTCTGCCAGCATTAATTTGAAAGTTGATGGACCGCCTCCACTCCCCATAAGATAGAGGATCATTTTAAAATCATAATGTTAATAATAATTTGCTTCATGGGTTGTCATGGCCCAAAACTTCCCCTCTAGTAAAGAACCTAATGCTTAAAAGCTTCTCCCTTCTTGGGTGTGTTGGTGCTCAAACAGCAGATACAATCAAGTGGCATGAGATAACTAAACAAATTAAAGAGACATGGTGCCTAATTCCTATTCCAAATACATCCTTCCTCCTGTGGTACCATTTTACCTTCCTCACATCCCTTTTGAACCTTACATGAGAGGATGGGAGCAAAGGAAAGGAAGACCAAAGAAGTGTGAAGGGTGAAAGGAGAAATGGAAAGAATAAAAATATTAACTCATATATCTGAAACGTAATTATTTTTCCTACCTGACATAGATGAACAACAGAAATTTCAAATAACATTATACATTTAGTAAGAACCTAGGCAAAATCATGAAATGGAGAAATTTAGTATTTAACACCTTTACATCTTCCCTTTCAGCAAGATTTCAGGGAGAGATTCCATCTTTTTATCATAGGATTATAGGATAATAAATTGAAGATCTAGGGAAAATGTTTGGAGTCAGCTACTCAAATCTTTTCATTTATAGATGAGTAAATTGAGACTGGAAAAGTTAAACGATTTTTCAAAGGTCACACCAGTAATTGAAGTGTTGGGGTTCAAACTCAGATCTTGTTGCCTCCAGTCATTCATATGAGTCTAAATAGCTCTTGACTAATTCCTTAAAAGATTTTAATTGATGATAGAAATTGAAACTATTCCTACAGGAAAGGATTTTGCATCTTATCTAGGAACTCTCAGAGTCTGTCAAGTCTCAGAAGAATTAATTTTCAGCGATTGAAACAATGATTAGGTATTTAGGGATAGAAGATTTTACAAATTTATATTCAAACTATTTCCAATGAACAGATGTTTACTTCTAAATTTAACTTATCTATTTACAAATGTTAGTTTAGCTTCAAATTACAACTAGTAAGATAATCTCACAAACTATCGAGGCATTATGGTAGTAGCTATTTGCAGATTTTAAAATGTAAGAAACTACTATAATAAAATGGTGAGACAGCTTCCAAGTAAATTGGAAAAAAAATATCAAGACTTGAATGAGTGAGTAGTTTTCACTCAATTTGAGTCTAAGAGAACTTCATTAAACTCTGAAGAATTCTAGTTCGTTAATATTCTTGTGAACAGGTTGAGTAAATGGGGTATAAATGTTAGTATAGTTAAATGGATTTGTAACTAGTTGAACATAACCCAAAGGTATTGATTAATGGATTAGTGTCAATGTAAAATGAGGTAGTTAATGACTTGATACTAGTTTCTTTTCTCAGACATATTTTCTTCAATAACTTTTATCAATGACTTTGAGGAATATATAGTGTACTTTACTGAAATACTAATGACAAAAAGTAAGGTGAATAGCTAGTACATAGACTACCAGGAATAAAAACTTTCAGTAGACTGAAATAAAAAAGGGTGCTAGGTAATGATCAAGGAGAAAAAAAAAAGAAAGTGAATAACCTCTGGGCTCAAATTTTCAAAAATAAATGCCTTGAAGAAGATGGGGAATGGAAGGTTATTTGCTATTTTAATTGTGGTAGCACAGATAAATCATTCTAAGAGGGATATAAATCACTCTAGTATAAAGGGATAAGGTGAGTCACAAAGCATACCTTTATGTGGACTGGGTAATGGAAGATTAAAAAAAAAGTTATGGTTGTACAAGACAACATTAGGGAGAAGACTGGGCTGGATTAGGAATAGGTAGCAGGGTTATCTGATTCAGACAGTTGGATTGGAAAAGAAATCCCCTGAAGCAAAAGAACTACAACAATGAATGTCTGATTATAAAAACAGGATTTGAGTCTGGCAAAGAAAGACTGTAAATGAGACTGTATTGTTGCACACATACACATGAGCGTGCTCAGAGAACTTTAAGTACATCATGATTATTTCTTTCTTTTAATAAGTAAATTAAATGGGAAGTTATATTAACGTAGAATGTGTAACAAACTTAAGAATCCTAACATTAATGGTAATGGAATGTATTTGACCACAAAATGAAAAAGTAGGATAGCATCAATTGGTAAGTAAAAATTCAACTAGTGGCTATATCCAACAAATACATGTAAAATATAAAGTTTCATTGAAATATTGAAATGAAACTTTGAAGTAGAATTTATTTTGATCCAGCAGAATAAAAAAAAATGACAATCATTATTTGAGAGAAAACAATGGTTAACAAACAAATAGTGCCAAGAAAATCATATAAGTAAATAATTAAAAACACTAAAGATAGTGGGAAAAAATGTCACAATATATAACAAAAGTCATATATTTTGAATACTGAAAGAAAAAAATCAAAATTGCAAAAAGTCAAAAAAGTAAATTATGGGTTGTTAATAGGTCATTTTCCATTAATTATGGAGATAGATAGATAGATAGATAGATAGATAGATAGATAGATAGACAGATACAGAGAGATAGATATAGGTTACTCAAAAATTTACTTTGTACTGAGGAAAATATAACAAAAAGATAAAAGAAAGAATTTATGGACTTGAACAGAATGTTAGAAAAAATCTAATATATATTAACAGTTCATGGGTAACAATATTAAAATATATATTTTTATACATTTTTAGCATTGGATGTCTTCTTTATTTGAATTAATCATATACTGGAACAAAAGAATTTGCAAATGAAGTCACCACAAAGGCACTATTAAATATATTCATTAGACATGAGAATACAAAATTTGTTAGTTGATATAAACAAAATGCAAAGACTTAAATAGACCAAAATGTTTTATTAGTGAATTTTTCAAAGAACAAAATGTAAACAGCAAACAATTACATTAAATGAAATAACACCACTTCTATATAGCAAAATTTATGAATTGCATTTAAATCACTCCTTCAAAGAAAGTGTATATTATTTAAAGATAAAAAATTAATATACTAGGAATGCAAATATAAAGACTAAAATATCAATGAATGAACATGCTAAAACTAGTATCAAAAAAGTTAAAAGTGAAATTCAAAGAAATTAAAAATGGAAAAGACTGTTGAGCGGATAAAAAGCTAATTTTAAAGACCAACAAATCAGTAAAACTTTGGTTAATATACTGATGAAAAAAAAGATAGTTCCCAAGATCAAAAATTATAAAAGTCAATTCACAAAGACTATAGTCTTTGAAAACAGACCATAGAAAATAGTCTATTTTTCTGTAGACTATTGAAAATAGTCTATAGAAAATCAAGAAAAATATTTAGAAATATCAAGACTAGTTTTATGGAAATATAACTGAAGTAAAATTGGTAAATTGTTTTTAAAATATAAAATTCTCTTTTTAACAATACAGAAAATAACAAACTGCACCTGATTTCAGAAAGACAAATCTGGTAAATCATGGAAAATTTCCAAAGGAGAAAAAAAAGTCCTGATCCAGATGAATTTACAAGTGAATTAAATGCAGTATTCATTGTTGTCATCATCATCTAAACTTTTCAAATAAAAAGTGAACTCTGCAAAATTCACTTTAAGTGGAAAATATGGAAAACAAACCAAGAAGACATTAGCATAGAAAGAAGCTAGAAATGTATATAACTACTTAATAGACATTAAAAAAGTTAAAATACAGAAATATATTTAAAATTAATCACAAAGACAAGCTTTTATTTATGTGATGAATAAAGCAGTTTTATATTAAGAAATCCAATAATGCAATTAAACCTCAGAATTTAAAAATAAATTCCACATCTATAGGCATAATAAATATTTTATATAACATTATAAATAACATTTTAAAGAAATAATACAATTTGATCTAGCATCTGAAGATATAGATTGAGAAATACATTTGCAATCAATACTTATGATAAAATTTATCATCTGAAATCTATATGGAATTAACAAAAATAGAATATTAAAAATGATTCCTCAAGAGACAAGTGATCAAATTAATCAAGTAAACAAGGAGGTCATTGATAGCAAAAGAAAAAGACCAATATTCATAAAATATTTATGGACATATAATTTACAATAGCAAAAAAAAAAAAGAAAAATATATTCTCGTTGATTGAGGAATAATTGACCAAATTTTGTTGCAATATTGATGGGATGTCCTTGCTTTGCAAGGTATTATGGACATGTAAAATTCATTAACAAATGAAAAAACTTTGAAATAATATAGAATCAAATTTTATAACCAAAAGGACATTAAATACACATGCATTATGACTATAACAATGTGTGCATATCTTCAATAATGAAAGGCAAGATGAAGTTGTTCAAAAATAATGGTAGATGACAGTACCACACCTTCACTGAAATCTAAAGGATATAGTCTGTCTTTGTGCTAAGAATTGACACCCTAAATGTATTTTATAAGGGAGGATGTATTTGTTGACAAATTATTGTTTCTAAACATTTGGGTATCTTTGTTTTTTAATTGAGATGGCTTAAAAATTGAATACACTGTCTCACAATGTAATTAAATTCCTATGATTAAGAAACTGAATTATACTTTAGATAGTTTAAAGATGACATAGAAGTAGCTCAAAAATAGTGATTTGAACTAAATAATATCTTAGACTTTCCAACTATAAAGTATTATATTTTTATGAAAAGATATGTCATATCATGCAAACCCTCCTTTTCATCCATACTCTTCAGTTTGTAGTCCCTACAGCACCCTTTACTGGCCATTATGTCCATGATCTCAGTTACTGGGACAACCACGAAAATGAGTTGAGGATGAGAGGTTAATACCTCTTCTACAGTTCAATCATTTGAACATTTGAATTTGTTTAAACTTAAGTATTATCCTTATAATTATATTTTATTGGCATATTTTCCTCAAAAGAAGATGAGGTTGGTTAGAAACTAGAAGCTAGAAGAACTAAATAATGTTAAGCTAAAATGGAGTCAGAGGCAGAACCACTTGACCTTATATTTCCTTTGTCAAAGGAAGAGAATTAAAATAATGAGTCTTTGTAATCATGAACTTTCTTAACAAAACCAAGGGAATATTACATGTTAATATATGATAGGCAGGTTACAAAAATAA
>CM053769.1:235167755-235226504 GCA_028658325.1 Potorous gilbertii
TGTATTGGGCTATATTAACATGTTTATATATGCATATTCATGCATGCACACACATACAAAATGTATCTCCTGATTGGACACTAAATTAAACAAGTATCTTTATTTAGGTGGGGAAATGAAGCAAATATGACCAGCTTAATTATGTATATAAGTCATTTGGGGTTCAGAGAAGTTATAGAAAATAGTCAAAATGACACAGTAAATTTGGAAACTGACTCTCAAACATAGGTATTTCAATTCCAAATTTAGCATCCTTTCCCCCATATAAGATTGCTTTAAAGGAAACTATTACACACATGAAATGACTGAACACCACACCTTCAACCATAGAAAGACTAAAAGTTGTCTCTGTTGTAACATAAATATTCACCTCTACTTTGTAGAGTATGATGGGATGGGGAGGTAGCATCTGCGATTTCACTGGTGTGGAGAACTCTATGGTGGGGAAACACCTTCACTAGATGCATATTTAGCAGCTTACATCTAATAGCCATACAGAGTAGCCTGGCAACACTGAGAGGTTGTTACTTACCTGCCTATGGTTGCATGTCTAAAATGTATCAGAGGCAGAATATGAACCCACATCTTCCTAACTCTAAACCCTCCCACTCTGTCCTACACCATCTCCCTTTTTGCCTCTATCTACTTGTTGATAATAATAGTTCACCTTTATATAGGACTTAAATTTTCAAAGGACTTCATATATATTATCAAATATGATCCTCATAGTAATCAAGTATTTTACTTCTGTTTTATAGATGGTCAAAATAAAGCTCAGGGGGGTTAATATAATTGTCCATCACATTAGTGTCTGAGGTGTAATTTTTATACAGATCTTGATTCCATACCCAGTCCTCTTATCAGCTATGCCTTATTAAACTGTGTGTTTGTGTGTATATGTGTGTGTGTATGTGTGTTAAAGCAGGACCTATTCTGAAAGTTTAAAGGTAGACTAATGATTCTGATTTTTCAGAGTTGACTTATTTGAGTAATTTAAGTACAGTTCTGTGTTCTTGGGATGAATAAATGGTTGTCAGCAAAAATGCTACCAAATAAAGAAGCTCTGGCTGCTTCAGTAATACCTTAAAGGCATGCCAAATAGTGCACACTCATGGTTCATTTAGAGCTTTTTGAAGCTGCAATTTTCTTTAATTGATAAGTCTTACAAAATATGCCTAGAAACAGTGCTTTATAAAATGTCAGTAAAGATTTTTTTTTAATTGCATTCATTCTGCTGCCAGTGATGAAGGGACAAGGAAAAAAACTTGGAGTTGCATAGCTAGGAGGGGGAAGGAAAGGAGGGAAGATCATGCCTTTTATAGCTGACTATAAATTCTGTAATATTTAAAACACAGCTGTGTTTTTATCAGCAATGTTACAGAAGCAACATTGTAAAATGAATCTTAAATGATCTGTCAAATCAGGGCCACGCGATGTAAAGTAAGATTGAATGGAACAGCCTTGATGATATGAATCCCAGCTTTAAATTAAGTTGAAGCAGTTTAGACTGAGTTGGCTTTAAGCACATTTTTTTTTGCTAATTGTGCAATAAAGAAATACAAATGAAGGCTGACTAGAATGACAACTTTAAAGAAAAAACATTATCAGATTTGAGGCTCTAGATACTTTTAAAATTGTTGATTATTTGATAACTCAATTAACTTACTATGATGGAGGAAAGGTTAGAAATCCCATCTATCCCTATAGCATCCCTCCACCCACATACAAAAACTCCACTTTTGTCTTGTTGACTTCTTTGATCCATAGCAGATGATACATTTTCCTCTTAAGTGGTCCTTTGCCTCTCTTACTTAGCCTAATTTTCATTTGTCTCTGATACAGTGTCTTCTTTAATCTTTTGTTCTTTTCTGTGGCTTAGCACATTGCTATTCATGCAGAAGGTATTTAGTAATTGTCTGTGGGATGATTTAGTTGGTCTTTAAGCAGAGGTTGGATGACCATTGGTGGAGCATATCTTAGAGGAAATTATTTTGGGTGGTATGGGTTGAAATTTATAGTCACTGAGATCCCTTCCAACTTTCAAATTCTATGATTTTGTCAGTTAAATACTCGCATATGAATTAGTTTGAATATCTTCATACAAAATATTGTAACTGATTTTGTTACAATACAGACATACATGAAATGGTTAATCAGCTCCTGAAAAGAAGCCAGAATGAATCCTTTGGATAGATTCAAGACAAGGCTTTTAAGTATGTTAATTAATCAACTTCAATATTAAGATTTTAGAGCTATAAGTGTTTCCCCTCAAACTTCAGCTCAAAACTGTTTTCCATAACCAATGTGTCACAGAACCTCCATACTATTAGAGAGTCATTCTTTGGTCCTAATTCTTCCCTCTTAATTATTTCTGACTTATCCAGTATATTGCTTGTTTATACATATTTGCTTATTGTATTCCCCATTCACTTATGAGCTCTTTTGAGAACAAGGATTACCTTTTGCTTCCTTTTGTATCCTAATAGACACTTAGTAAATATTTGTTGGCTTACTGGCTGGTCTAACTCTTCAAAATATGAGTGTCTCTTAGAACAGAAATGCATGACATAACTTATACCTAGATGCTAATGGGTTTATTGAATCACTTTCATGGTTACATGAAGGACATGGAATACCAAGAAAGATCAAGGCACGTAAAAATAATGTGATACAAGAAAAGTGAAGAACAGGTTCAGAGATGTAAAATAAGTCTAAACTCAGCTCCTTTATACATTTGTTGTTGAATTGTTTTATGGGTTCTAACTCTGCATTATTTCACATATCTAGACTATGATTATATTAGTATTGGGAACTCCCTGGAAGAACACTCTGTCAATGCAGAATGGCAATTTCTCTGAAACTTACATTTTTACTACATTGCCTGGATCATTGAGAAGTTGTTGCAAACTTGTCCAGATTCATACACCTTATAAGGTATCAGAAACTGGATTTCACCCACTTATTCCTGGCTGCAAAGGTAGATTATTCTACACTATTCCCTGTTGCCTCTTATTTCATATATGCTTTCTAAATAAAAGCCTACTGTTTATATTCCTGTCAATTTCGGTAGGTTAGTCCAACTGTAATCTAAAGCAGTTTGACCACACGGGGAATACTGTATTCAGTTATGATAATCACATTTTAAGATAATCATTGACAAAATGGAGCTTTTTTAGACAGTAATGTTAGTAGAAGCCAAAGAAAATGGGAGTGCAAAGCCTAGACAAGAGAACGTTTATGACAGGAAGATTATTAAGTAAAGTATTGACTAGAGTGTTGGACTTTGAATGAAAACGTCCTGTATTCAAGTTCTATTTCAGACAATTATTGACCAAGGGCAAATCACTTAACTTTCTTCAACCTGTTTTTTCATTTATAAAATAGAGATAACGATAGTTATCTCATGGAGTTGTTGACTGGATCAAATGTTACAAAGTAAGGAGCTTTGTAAACCTTTAAGCACTAGCTATTATTAGGAGACATGATGATTATAGCTCTTTAAGCCTAGGTAGTTTTGGAGCCAGGTTGTGAAGGTTCTTAAAAAATAAAAAGAGGAGATTGTTTTTGCTTCTAAAGATAACAAGGAGCCACGGAAGTCTGCTGATTCAAAGAATGACATGGTCAGACCTGTGGCGTATGGAGGACGCATCGGAAAGGACATGGTGGCAAAGAAACTATCTAAGAGATTACTGAAATCCTTTGTGTTTAGGTGCCAGGCAATGAGAGCCTTAATAACTTGGTAGGCATGTGCATAGAGAGATTAAAACAAATGTAAGAAAAGTTTTAGAGGTAGAATAAATAAGAAGCGGCATAGCTCTTAATCTAGAATAGAGCAGTCTTAGAGGAATAAAAAAATCACAAGTCAATAACAGATCAATGGAAAAATCCGTAATGAATCAAAGTAAGCTATAACATTACCAGGAGCTTTCTATAAATATACACATATGTAAATATATAAAAGAAACGTGTGTGTTTATATATAAAATCCTATTTAACTAATTGTGTTCACTTTGTTCATAGATAATCCAATTTATCTATTAAATAATTGCTATTGCCAGCTTTCTGGTGTTTATCTCAACTTCTTAGACCGTAGATTGCTTTCTCATTGAAGAGTGAGTCTTTTCATTGACAGTGAAGTAGATAATACTTAACTGACCACATTTCTGCTTGAATAAATTGGATAATTATATATATATGTACATATATTTGTACGTATATGTGTGTATATGCCAAGACAGTTGGTCTATGTTATTCCATTCATTGTCCAAAAATTGTCCTTTAACAACTCTGTCATACTTTCTTTCCTTTTCCCTTCTTTTTTGCCCATATCAATTATTCTTCTCCCTACACTATTTCCCTCTGTTATCTTTTTCCTTCCACTTCCCTCCCTTGAATTCTTTTGTCCTTTCACTTCACTCTTTGGTTCTTGTTGGCCTCAGTCAAAGTAGTGTTGGGATTTTGCCTAACACATTAGGATATAAAGATGCAGTTAAAAATTAAATGAGAGACTTCTGGGAGCCAATATGGTAGAATAAGCAGTAACTCATTCTCACCCTCCCTTAATGATCTTGAAAAACCCAGAGAATATCACCCCAGGGAAAACAGAGTAGTCAGTAGAAAGGTGGGGTACAGCAGTCTTTTAACTTGAGAAGCTAGGGGGACTAATGGGGAAAGTCCTTCTTCCTGTGACTGAAGGGGACCAATACAGGATGAGAGGTGTCCCAGCAAGCCAGCAGCAAGTCACACTTCAGCAAACCAGCTGGAGATCTTGAATCCCAGGGTGGTAGAACAGGCAAACATCAACACCAAGCACACACCAACTACCACCACCAGCTCCTACTCAGTGTCACATAAGCTATGAGACCCACCACAGCCTCCAGCTGCCAGCACCTGAGGCCTCAGCACACAAAGACAGTGACAAGGTCTCTAGACCCCAACCCAAGAAACATGGGACAGAGCCCACTCTGCTCCAGAAGCAGAGAACACCTTTAAAAAGGGCAGACACAATGAGCAAATATCAAATAGAAACAAAGAAAAACAATGACCATAGATAAATATTATGGTGGTGGAGAAGATAAAACAACAAATTCAGAAGAGGACAACATTATCAATATACCCCATCCAAGACCTCAAAGGGGAATACGGACTGGTCTCAAGTCCAAAAAGTCTTGGAAGAACTCAAGAAAATATTTTAAGAGTCAAATAAGAGAGAAGAAAAATAGAACAATTCCTTTAAAACTACAATTGACAAAATGGGAGTTGGGGGGGGGGGGAAACTTCTTAAGAAGTAGAATTGACCAAAATGGAAAAGGAGGTACAAAAGCTAACCGAAGAAAACAATTTATTAAAAATTGGAATTCAGCAAGTAGAAACTAATGAGTTTGTGAGACATCAAGAATCAGTCAAACAAAATCAAAAGAATGAAAAAATAGAAAAAAATGAGGTTAAAGTACCTCATCAGAAAAACAACCAACTGATGTGGAAAATAGATACAGGAGAGACAATTTAAGAATTATTGGTCTTCCTGAAACCTATGATCAAATAAAGAACCTGGGCAACATCTTTCAAGGAAAAATGCCTTGTGGTCCTAGAACCAGAGGGTAACATTATCATCAAAAGAATCCACCAATCACCTCCTGAAAGATATCTCAAATTGAAAATGCTGAAGAATATTGTAGTCAAATTCAAAAATTATCAGGTCAGGGATAAAACTGCAAGCAGCCAGAAAGAAATGATTCAAGTATTGTGGAACCACAATCAGGATTATACAAGACCTTGCAGCTTTTATGTTAAAGGATTGGAGCCTTGGAATATGATATTCTGTAAGCCAAAGGAACTTATATTACCACCAAGAATCAATTACCCAGCAAAATTGAACATAAGCTTTCAGAGGAGATGGATATTCAGTGAAATAGGGGACTTCCAGATATTCCTGATGAAAAGACCAGAACTCAATGGAAAATTTTATATTCAAATATAAGACTCAAGAGAGGCATAAAAAGGTAAACAGGAAAGAAAAAACATGTTTTTCAATAAGGGCGAAGTGTTTATATCCTTACATGTGAAGATGAGACTTGTAACTCTTGAGAATTGTGTCTTTATTGCAACATTTAGAAGGGATATCCATAGACACAGGGTGTGGGTATAAGTTCACTTTGATTTGTTGATAAAAAAACAATTAAGTGGTAAAAAGGGAATGTAATGGGAGAAAAGGAGGCGGCAGAAATGGGTAAGTTACATCACATGAAGAGCAAAAAATACATTACAGTAGAGGGAAAGAAGGGAGGGAAATAAGCATTGTTTGAACCTTACTCTTACCAGAATTGGCTTAAGGAGGGAATGATACACTCAGTTCAGTAAAGAAATCTAACCATCACTATAGGAGGGAAAGGGGAAAGTAAAGGGAAGGAGGGATAGAAGTGAGAGAAGAACTAGTATGGAAAAAGGGAAAGAAAAGAGAGGGGGCTGATAGAAAGGAGGACAGAATAAGGGAGGCAGTGGTCAAAAGCAAAATTCTAGTGAGGAGAGAAAGGGAGAAAGAAAAGCATAAATGGGGGCACAGGATGGAAAGAAAGACACAGATAGCAATAATAACTGAATGTAAATGGGTTGCACTCTCCCATAAAACGGCAGTGGAAAGCAGAGTGGATTAAAAAACCATAATCCTACAGTATGTTGTTTACAACAAACACATTTGAAACAGAGGTATATACACTAAGTAAAAGTAAAAGGCTGGAGTAGAACATATGCTTCAGGTGAAGTAAAAAAAAAAAAAGCAGGGGTAGCTATCCTGATCTCAGAAAAAGGAAAATCAAAAATAAATCTAATTAAAAGAAATAAGGAAAGAAACTATACCCTGCTAAAAGATACCATAAACAATGAAATTATATCCTTACTAAATATTCATGCAACAAGTGATAAATCACCCAAATTCTTAGAGGAAAAGTTACAGGAAGAAATATGGAGCAAAACTACTGGGGGACCTCAACCTTCCCCTCTTTGAACTAGATAAATCTAACTATGCGCTTGATTGGTTGTTGTCCTTTGTTCTAGAGGATACCAAAATGAAAGTCTGTGAAATTTCAGTGTGTTTAACTGTGGTTGATGAGACCAATATGAATTCAGAATGCTCTACTGCAGGTTGGTCACAGATAGTGTGAATATTTGGGATGGATACTCCAAATTTGTGCATCATACATTTACTTTGTGCTGTCTCAATTCTGCTATGCTCATGGAGCACAGCACCTTTTCTGATGTGGGCACACCATGCTGAGCGGTCCTATGCCAGTGTCTCCCATGTTTCATAGTCCAATCCAAAGTTCTTGAGAGAGACCTTGAGAGTGTCCTTGTATTGTGTCTTCTGACCACCATGTGATCACCTGCCCCATGCAAGTTCTTCATAAACTAGTCTTTTTAGCAAGCTTACATTTTGCATTTGAACAATGTGACCAGTCCATTGGAGTTGTGCTCTCTGAAGCATAGGTTGAATGCTTGGCAGCTCAACCCTGATCCTTAGAATCTTTCTAAGACAGTTCGAATGGAAGCAATTCAGTTTTCTGGCATGGCACTGATAGACTGCCCATGTTTCACAGGCATACAAAAATGAGGTCAGCACATCAGTTCTGTAAACCTTCAGTTTAGTTGTAGTAGAAGAGGTAATACCTCTTCTCTCCTAAACTTTTCTTTGGAGACTCCCAAACACTGAGCTATCTCTGGCAATATATGCATCACCCTCATTGTCAATGTGTACATCCCTGGAAAGTATACTACCAAGGTAAGTGAACTTATCCACAGCATTCAAAACTTCTCCATTTGTTGTAACCAATGGTTCCATGTATGGATGGTGTAGTGGTGGCTGATGAAGCATCTGTGATTTCTTGGAGTTAATTGTTAGGTCAAAATTAGCACAGGCAGCAGAGAATTTATCCATACTTTGTTGTATCTCAGCTTCAGAGGCTGCACTGAGTGCACAATCATCTGCAAACAGAAAATCATGCACCAATACTCCCTCCACTTTGGTCTTGACTTGTAGCCTTTTCAAATTGAAGACCTTATCATCAGTATGACAGTTGACCTTGATGCCATGTTCATTCTCATTGAAAGCATTTGTCAACATGGCTGAAAACATCATGATAAAAAGTACTGGAGCAAGCACACAACCCTGTTTCACTCCATTGGTAACTGGGAAGGCACAAGAGCTTTGTCCATTATCCAGAACCCAGGCAAACATGCTATCATGAAACTGACACACAATATTGATGAACTTCTCTGGTCAACCAAATTTTGACATAAATTTTCCATAAGCCCTCATGATTAACAGTGTCACAGGCCTTGGTCAGATCTACAAACATTGTGTACAGAATTCTGTTCTGCCCCTGGCATTTCTCCTGCAGTTGTCGGGCAGCAAACACCATATCCATTTTTCCTCAGCCCTTTCTGAAGCTACACTGGCTCTCAGGTATACGACCATCTTCCAGGTGAAGGATCAGCCTATTAAGGACTCTAGCAAGAATTTATCAGCAATGACTAAGAGAGACTCCCCTTGTGATTGTCACAGGACAATCTATTCCCTTTACCTTTATAGAAATGGACAATGAAGGCATCCTTGAACTCCTGGAGGATAACTTCCTCTTAACATATAACCTGGAAAATTTCGGTCAGCTTTTGTATGAGCAATGGTCCAGCTACCATGTAAATCTCAGCTAGAATAGAATCAGCATCAAGTGCTTTGTCACATGAAAGGAGCCTAATGGTCCTCAAAACCTCTTCTTCAGTTTAAAGTTGAATTAAGGAGGGATAGACTTCAACACTGTGGTAAATGGTCTTAGCATTGATTGATGATGGTCTGTTAAGAACACTATGAAAGTGTTCAGCCCATCTCTCTAGTATCATGTCCATTTCACTAATCAGCACTGAGTAGTTGTGATTCACCATAGGTTTTTAGTCCATAAATAGCTTTCAGGGAACCATAAAAGGGCTTTGAATTGTTACTATCAGCATAAACTTGTATTTCATCTGCCTTCTTACTGAGTCAGGAATCCTGCGTTTCTCTAAGGTTTGCTTATACTTTGCTTTTGATGGAATTAAATGCTGCCTTTTTAGAGGTGGATGAACTATCCTGTGGAATTCTCGTATTTCATTTACCAGCTTCTGAATTTCCCCATCATTTTCATCCAACCAGTCTTGGTGTTTGCAAGTGTTCTGACCTAGCTGAGCAAATTCAGTGCTGTACACCAAATCTCTGAAAGTCGCCCACTCTTTTTCTGCTCCACTGTTGTCAACTGTGTATTGGCTCAACTTACCCTCCAAGTTAGCAACAAACTGTTCATGCTTAGAGAAGAGCTCTAGTTTGTTGACATTAATTCTTGTGGACATCATTTTGCTTTGAGGACAGCAATTTTGATGAATGTGAATATTTAGCTTTGAAAGGATAAGTCTATGATCAGTCCAGCACTCTGCACCACACATTGCCTTTGTCACTCTCACATCTTGTCTGTCTCTTCTCCTTACAATCACGTAGTCTATTAGATGCTAATGTTTGTTGTGAGGGTGCATCCATGAAGTTGTATTGCATTTAGGTAAACAGAAAACAGTGTTGGTGTTGAGAAGGTCATGTGACACACAAGGATCTCTAGGTCTTCAGAAAATTTTTCTTTGACTTCATTAGAGTCGGTTATGTTGGGAGCATTGACACTGATGATGGTGGCATGGTATTTTCCTGAGAGTGGCAATGGCATTGTCATGAGCCATTCACTTCTTTTGGCAGGCATATCAGCTTGCTGATTAGATTAGTTTTGATTGCAAAACCCATGCCAGCTTCATGACTCTCTCCTTCACTGTTCCCACTCCAGAAAAATGTGTATCCAGCTCCAATATCAGTAAGTTGACCTTCATTTGCCAACCTTGTTTCACTCAGGGCTGCAATTCGGGTGTAATACCTATTGAATTGTCTTGCAACAACAGTAGTTCATCTTTCAGGTCTACTGGATTTTGTGCTGTCTATTAGTGTGTGCTCCTTCCATATGCCAGTGGTGAGTGGAATCATCTTTGCAGATGTTTTTGTACATTTTGTACATTTTTTGTGTTTTGACCACTTAGTGGAATTCCCAGCCCGCTGCCATGGTTAGGTAAGCAGACAATGTTTAGGTCACCTTTTCTAGTCCCCTTCCTCACACCAGGAGGTGAACAGTGTGATCCTTAAAAGGTTGTTCAGACACTCAGGGGACTGCAGAGTCCCATTGCTGCATCCAGTAAGAAATGATCCCATTGCCTGGGCTGCCTGCCAGTTGTGACTAGTATTTGCATCTGCTGCTTCATCACTTGCCTGTTGCCTCAGGACTTTGAGGCATAATAGTAAAATGATATGGATGATGTCTTTTGATTTCTGTTTAAACTGGATTTAAGTGAGGCAGAGTTGCCCAAAGTGGTCAGCCTCATTCTCTCCTCTGAAGTCATCATAGTCCCATGGCAGGACAGATTTAAGACAGCTGATGATGACTCAGGCTTCAGTGAATGACCTTGGCATCTTCAGCGTCTAACCGAGCTCTAAGTGCTCCACATCACCTGCTTCAGCTGCCTTCATGGCCATTGGAACAAACTGCTCTCATCTGCCCATTCCACCAGAAGAAGTCTTCATATGCTGGGAGTAGACACTCCCCTAACTCACCAATGGGTTTTGAGACACCTTGGTTACCTTTAGCCTAGTTTGACCTGTCTGCTGAAGCGGTTTGCCAGGGTGTGGCCACTGTGCATGCTGCAGCTCCTAGGAGTCACAGGTGAGAGTTGGGTGGACAAGGTGAACACTGGAGGAGGAAAGAGCCCTGAAAAGGATTCAACAGCCATCACACCAAAGGTACTGGTCCTCCTAGAACACACCCTACACCCCAAATCTGACCATAAAATAAACAAGAAAGAAGGAAGTGAATAGAATTTTAGAAAGGTTAGATATGGTAGATCTCCAAAGAAAATTAAATAGCGATAGAAAGGAATATACCTTTTTGTTCAGCAATACGTGGTACCCAGATAAAACTTGATCATGTCCAAGGCCATAAAAACCTCATAATTCAATGCAAAAAGGCAGAAATATTAAATGCGTCCTTTTCAGATCACATTGAAATAAAAATTACATGTAATAAAGTGCCATGGGAAGACAAACTAAAAATCAGTTGGAAACTAAATAATCTAATGGTATAGAATGAGTGGGTCAGGCAAAAAATCATGGAAACAATTAATAGTTTAATATAAAAGAATGGCAATAATAAAACAACATATCAAAACTTATGAGTTGCAGTGAAAGTGGTTCTTAGGTGAAGTTTTATATCTCTAAATGTTTAAATGAATAAAATAGAAATGAGGAGATCAATGAATTGGGCACATAGCTGAAAAAGATAGAAAAAGAACAAATTAAAAATACCCAGTTAAATACCAAATTAGAAATACTGAAAACTAAAGAAGAGATCAATAAAACTGAAATTAAGGAAATTATTAAACCAATAACTAATAAATAAAACTAAGAGCTAGTTTTATAAAAAAAAAAACCCAATAAATTAGACAAACCTTTTGTGAATTTGATTCTAAAAAAGAAATTGCCAGTATAAAAAAAAGGGTAAATTCATCTCCAATGAAGAGGAAATTAAAACAATAATTAGGAGTCATTTTGTCCAACTACATGCCAATAAATTTGGCAATCTTATTGAAATGGATGAATATTTGCAAAAGTATAAATTGTCCAGATTAACAGAAGAGAAAATAAAATATTAATTAATCCCAGTTCAGAAAAAATAAAAAGAAATTGAACAGACAATGAACTCACTAGGAAAAAATCTTCAAGGTCAGATGGATTTATAAGTGAATTTTATCAAACATTTAAAGAACCCTTAATTTCAATATTATATAGACTATCTGGGAAAATGGCAGAGTTCCTACCAAATTTTTTTCCTAATACAAATATAGTACTGATACCTAAACTGGGAAGAGCCAAAACAGAAAAAGAAAACTAGAGATCAGTTTCCCTAATAAATATAGATGCAAAAATTTTAAATGGCATATTAGCAAAGAGATTACAGCAACTTATCACAAGAACAATACACTATGATCAGGTAGGACTTATACCAGCAATGCAGGGCTGGTTCAATATTAGGAAAACTATCACCATTATTGACCATATCAACAACAAAAGTAACAGAAATCATATGATTATATCAATAGATATGGAAAAAGATTTTGACAAAATACAACACCCATTCCTATTAAAAACACTAGAGAGCATAGGAATAAGTGAAACATTCATTAAAATGATGTGTAGCATCTACCTAAAATCATCAGAGAGCATTACTTGTAATGGGAATAAACTAGAAGCATTTCTGATAAGATCAGGTTGAAACAAGGATGTCCATTATCACAACTGTTATTCATTTTGGTACTAGAAACATTAGTTTAGCAATAAGAGAAGAAAAAGAAATTGAAGGAATTTGAATAGGCAAGGAAGAAACAGACCTATCAGTCTTTGCAGATGATATGATTATATACTTGGAGAATCCTAGAGAATCAATTAAAAAAATTACATGAAATAATAAACAACTTTAGCAAAGTTGCAGGATATAGAATAAACCCATATAAAACATTGATATTTCTATATATTACTAACAAAGCCCAACAGTAAGAGATAGAAAGAGAAGTCCCATTTAAAATTACTGTAGACATTATAAAATATTTGTGAGTCTACCTACCAAAATAAACCCAGGAATTATGAACATATTTGGAAAACATTTTTCCACACAAATAAAGACAGATTTAAGTAATTTGAAAAACATCAGTTGCTCATGGGTAGGTTAAGGTAATATAGTAAAAATGATAATTCTACCTAAATTAATTTACTTATTTAGTGCCATACCAATCAAACTACCAAAACATTATTTTATAGAGCTAGAAAAAAATAATAACAAAATTCATCTGGAAGAACAAAAGGTCAATAATATCAAGGGAATTAATTCAAAGAAATGAAAAGGAAGATGGCTTAACCATACCAGATCTTAAATTATATTAAAAGCAGCAATCATCAAAACTAATTGATACTTACTAAGAAATAGAGTGGTGGTTCAGTGGAATAGGCTAGGTACATAAGACATGTTATTCAATATCTACAGTATTCTACTGTTCGATGACCCCAAAGACTCCAGTTACTGTGATAAGAATTCACTGTTTGACCAAAAACTATTGGGAAAACTGGAAAATAGTATGGCAGAAGTTAGGCATGGACCAACATCTTATACCATGGACCAAAATAAAGTCAAAATGGGTGCACAATTTAGATATAAAGGCTGATACTACAAGTAAACTAGTAGAGCAAGGAATAGTTTACCTGTCAGGTTTATGGAAAACAGAAGAATTTATGACCAAACAAGAGATATAGAACATCATAAAAAGCAAAATGGATAATTTTGATTACATTAAAGTTTTTGCATAAACAAAGGCAATGCAACCAAAATTTTGAAGGAAACAGAAGGAATTTTTACAATCAGTGACGGATGAAAGCTTCATTTCTCAAATATATAGAAAACTGAATCAAATTTTAAGAATACAAGTCATTCTCTGATAAATGGTCAAAGGATATAAACAGGCAGTTTTCAGAGGAAGAAATTGAAGCTATCTGTAGTCATGGTAAAAAATGCTCCAAATCACTATTGATTAGAGAAATGCAAATCAAAACAACTCTGAGGTACCACATCACACCTGTTAGATTGACTAACATGACAAAACAGGAAAATGATAAATGGAGAAAATGTGGGAGAAGTGGAATACTAATGCATTGCTGGTGGAGTTGTGAATCAATCCAACCATTCTGGAGAAAAATTTGGGACAACGCCCAAAGGACTATAAAAATGTGGAAACACTTTGACCTAGAAATACCACTTTTAGGTCTGTATCCCAAAGAGATCATACAAATGGGAAAAACACCCATATTACAAAAACATTTATAGCAGCTCTTCTTGTGATGACAAAGAATTGGAAATTGAGGGGATGTTCATCTGTTGGAGAATGCCTCAAGAAGTTGTGTTATATGAATGTAACAAAATGCTATTGTGCTATAAGAAATGTTGAACAGGCAGACTTCAGAAAAACCTGGAAAGACTTATATGAACTGATACTGAGTGAAAGGAGCAGAACCAGGAGATCATTGTACACAGTAACTGCCACATGTTGCAATGACTAACTTCCATAGATTTGACTCTTTTTAGCAATGCAAGTATGTAAGACAACTCCATGATGGAAAATACTTGCCACATCCAGAAAAAGAACAATGGATTCTGAATACAGATTGAAGCATATTATTTGCTTATTATACGCTCTCTCTCTTTTTTGTTTTTTCTTTCTCATGGTTTCTCCCACTGGTTCTAATTCTTCTTTACAACATGACTAATGTGAAAATAGATTTAATATGAATTTATATGTAGTGCCTATATCAAATTGCATGCTGTCTTGGGGGTGGGAAAAGGGAAGGGATGAAGAGAAATTCTGGAACTCAAAATCTTATGAAATGAATCTTGAAAATTAAAAGTAAATAAATTTGAAAACAAAAACAAGAGAAGCCACCTAGCCCAAGGCTCAACAAGAAAGAAATGTGTCACAAAGTATGGTTTACCAGGTTTAGGAAACCAGTAGCTGAATTTTCCCATTATGGTGAAGCAACCCTTCTAGCTAAATAGCTCTGTATTGAGATTTCTCTAACTGGACTTGAAACAAAGAGGAGGAGACAAAGAAAAATCACAAAATCAGGCCTTCCTGAGATAGAAATAGATATTTTGTGATCTTGTAACATAAAAATATACTTGGGTTCCCTGGATGCATGGATAGATTTCCTGAAGTCTGTGAACTTGGATAAGAAATGAATGAATAAATTAATGAATGAGATTTATTCTTATGACTCCCATATACCTTTCCTTTTAGATCTCAGAAGCTTCTTAAAAGACTTGCAGGGAAAAGGTGACCAGTAAGACCTTTGAGGTCTTGATTTATTAACTTTATATTACAACATATGCATTCGTGGTTATTGTCACACATTTCCATAAAAAAAAATCAAATAAAAATATTGTAATGGAATCAATCATTAGTTTTTTAGATCCACCAGTTACTACTTGTATGCTCTTAAGAAAATCACTTAAACCCTTTGATCTTCAATTTCTTCATGAATGAAATGAGTGTGTTCAACTACAGGGCCTTGAAAAATCCTTCCTAATCTAACTAAACCTTTGATCCCATGTGAATATATGCATTCTTCAATTAATTGAATATATGCATTTCTAGGCGAGGTATACTTAAAGTAAATTTTCATTAGGTGGATCTTAAATTCCTGTTGACTTCCATCATAAAAAAAATGATCACTTATTCAGAAAGGAAAATGATTAGTTCTGAGTTAACTCAGGTGACCTACCTACATGTCTACCAAAATTTCGTAAGACCCCAAAGATTAGAACAGGATGGCCAGAGATTCTGATTACAGTCTAATGTTTACCTTCTATACTTACTGATCTTCTCTATTATAAAACTGTTACCACCGAGTATGAATTGATACTACATAAAATGTGGGGTATTTAATCTAAAGAATGACTGGAGCAATTTATAAATCCTTATAAAGTTTTTTTCCTCAAAAACTCAGTGAAATAGAGGATAAGAAGGTTATTAATTCTATTTTATAGATCAGGAGACTGAGGCTTAACTTTGCTTTAAATATGAATCAGTCAAGATTAGAACTCAGATCTTTTGATTATATATCTAATTAAATCTATTTGGAATATTATAATATGAAAAATTGTGTTTATGACTTCCATTTAACAAAGCCTTCATCAGTTTCTTCAGTGTGATAAGCATCTCCCTAGATTCAGCTCCATAGAACATAGTCCACCACCAGTTAGATACAGAAGATAGCATCTGCAGCTTTTGAACTATATTATGCCTGTTTGTGTACATGAATGAGAGACTATATAAACTGACTCACAGGTGCAGAAATTCTGTTCTCTCTAGAATGCATGTATTTTATAATTGAAAGCTTGTTTTATTTATATACTTTTTTGTTTATGTTATTGTAACAGTAATTACCCCCAATATACTGGGGGGGGCAACTACAACTGGTTTTTAGATCTTCATAAAAGGAAAGCAACTTTCAAGGGGTTAACAATCACTTTAATGAAGCGTAGGTATCAGAGAAAATCAAAATCAAAATTTCAGAGAAATCGAAAATAAATCAGACAGTGCTTCCAAACTGCCTGACCATTACATACATACACGTCTGACCATTACATACATACACATGTCTGACCATTACATACATACACATGTCTGATCATTACATACACACACACTCACCAGAGGGAAGCATCAGCTTCTGGGTGTTAGCCAGGAGGCTCCTTAGCAGCTTCCAGAGTGAGTCTCTTGGGCCAAAGAAACACTTCTAGTCAGTAAGACCCAAAGTAAAACCTCACTCTCAGAGTATTCATACACTTTTTAAAGCCAGAGGACATAAACTTCTGACCCAGTGCCTCAATAGAAAACACAAAAAGTACTTGGGACCCTCCTACAAAACAACTCACCTCATCAAGCTTCCCACAATGGGTGGGAAAGATCCTCCCCAATCACATTATTCAATCAGAGGCACTTCTAGTAAAGCAAAAACTGCAAAAGATTCTAATTTGATAGCTGTTGCAGTTATTCATGATAAATCCAGGAAAATCCAGTCCATTTATCTAGAGGCAACTGATTATGCAGTGTATGGTACACGGGATCTGGAGTAAGGAGGACCTAAATTCAAATCTGACCTTAGCTTCTTATTAACTGTGTGACCCAAGGCAAATCACTTAATACTTGTCTTAATTTCCTTAACTGTAAAATACGTAAAACAAGAGAGATTACTTCACAGGATTGTTGTAATAGTCAAGAGATTTTTGTCGAAGTGCTCAAAGCACAGTCCCCATTACACAGTCGGCACTCTAAATACCTATGCCTTTCTCTTCCCATATGATCATATGGAATTCATTTGAACCCTAAAGATAATGCCTATAGTCTCTTACTGGAAAGGAAACATTCCACCATCCCCACCCTAACAAAACTCTGAATGAGAACAGCAATTTTACTGTGAACCAAGGAATTATAATGAAAATTAGGAGCGATGCTGAAAATTGTTGAAGAGGTTTTCTTAATTTTCACAAAAGGACAGAAACAAATGCTTTAATTCCAGCAAGATTATGGAATGATTTGGATGATAATGCTCCATCTGAGTTTTAAAAAACTAAAAGTCCATCAATGTTTTATCAAGTAAAAACGAAAGATTAAACTTACTTCCTTTTTGTAACAGGGTCACTAAATTGATCACTCGCTCAGTGGAATGCTGTAGACTGATTATACATAACTATTAGCATTATATCAGATAAAATATTTCATGTCTGACTTGAGCACAAGTTAGGAAGTTATGAGTGCAATGATCATACAATTGGTTGAATGATGAGACCTAAAGATCAATGACTGTCAATTTGGAAAGAGGTCTTTAGAGGAGTATTTTGGGGAGGTTTTTTTTGGCCCTTTCTGGAGGGCTACTTTATCCAAAGAATTCTTATTATTCAAACTGTGAAGATTTTCATTTTGCAGAATGATTTATATTAGTGTTCACTTAAGCTCTTTCTAGCATACAAACTTATGAACTGAAGACATGTACACAATTTTTCTGAAATAGGTATATAGAAAATTCATGGATAAATGTGTAACAGGTATGGTTTCAACCTATATTTATTTATATGTTGATTATAGATCATTGGATCAAGGCAACAGGAAAACCTGAGTCCAAATCTGACCTCAAACATAAGCTACCAATGTGAACTTGGGCAAGTCACTTAACCTCTGTTCACCTTAGTTTCCTCAACTGTAAATTGGAATAATGACAATACCTACCTCACAACAGAATTGTTGTGAGGGACAAGTCACTGAAGTATTTAGTATAGCACTTGGCACATGGTAGATGCTATATAAATGTTTACATTTTTCCATTTCCTTCAGAGATTTAGGGCTAGAAGAGATTTTAGAGAACACATAGTCTCCCTCCCTCATTTTATCGATGAAGAAACAGAGATTCAGCTAACTTAAGCAATTTTTCCAACCAAGGTTATAGAAGTAGTAAACTTTCAGATGTTAAATTTGAACCCAGGTCTTCTGACTTAAGGGTTAATTTCATCTTCACCATGGAGTATGTAAAGAAATATTTCAAAGACAGTGTGGTTTCTCACTCTTGTTCAGTCCATTCTACTCATCTACTACTGGCATTTGCTGTCATATACATAAAATGTAAAGTCATTTCGATACAAAGTCTGAACAGTAGTACCAAAGTGAGTAGTAAAGTTCCTTCCACCCAAAGAATCAGATTATTCATTTAAATTCTTCTGCCTCGCCCCCTCAAAATGTGAAAAATAAAAGAATCACCAACTCCTTTCTTGAGTTATTTTTCTTCTAATCTGAAACTGATTAAAGTGCCTTTCTAAGATTAAAGTTTCACATCAGACATCCCAGTAATTAGGTACCAGTCTCTTGCATTTTTTCCCATAGAGAACAGAATGTAAGAGTATAGAGTGTGGAATCTAAATTCTACTTTGTAAATAAGAAGTTTTTAAATGTCAGTTTATCCTTTATATTGATCACATATCAAAATACTGTCAGTCCTATCGCAATTTATTTCATTTTCTTTTTAATAACAAACGGAAGAGAGGGCAATTTTAATTTTTCATAGCAATGAGTACCATGCACATTATATGTTTTTTTCTTTTCTAGGTATAATGCTAAATGGTTATATCAGTGAGATTACCTTTATAATATTGTAAAATATTTTATATGAAGAGTAGTGGAAACAGTCCTAATAAATCCTTTTTGTTTTTATCCTAGCATCATCATAAAAACACCTCATTTTGCTAAAATACTGTACAAGGCAATGAAGTATTTCCTGTCATTAAAAACACAATAGTGATTGTAGATGTGAGGAAAACAATGTTTCCTGTCTGCCATCGCCATATGTTCCTCCCCGCTTCTCTGTCTTTCTCTGTGTCTTGACTCCACTGTCTTTCTTCTCCCTTCCCATACCATTCTCATGCTTAGTTCTAACGTACTCCAAGGTATATTTTTTCTGCCTTTCCTTTTCTAGGTACTATAGTATGTTTGGTGGATGAAAAGGACCAAATTCACTCTTAGCACAGGCAGTGTGTGCCCCTACCTGACCTACCCAATTAGCCCTTGAGTATCATGAACCTAGAAGACATGATATAGCCCTTGTGTAAATGAAATTTGTCAATATCATTTCCAATATCAAACAACATTAAGTTATCTCACGTGAAGGGATTTTTGCCATCCATAAAATCCCAAGTAACATTAAAGGGGATCATTAAAGGTGATCTCACCACAGTAACTAATATCAGCTTAATAAGGTCCATTGCCATTATGATGGTGAGTCACTTCATGAAGTGGAATCTGAGAAGAAAAATGGAAGCATTTACAAGTGTTTATTAGATTCCAATGGAGGAAGCCAAGTATACAAATTGCAGTTCTATGACTGTAACACATAATGGCAATGTAATAATATGCTATGTGACAATAACTATAAAAACACATTAATTTGTTGGGTGCTTTTTGTGGACCTGTGATTTTATGGGTATAGGAAGCCCCTATAACTCATTGTACCAATGTTCATCCACACTACTTGTCAGTAATTTATAATTTAGAGAGTTGCTTAGGTCACTGAATTTTTGAGGGTAATGCCATCAGTAAGCATCAAAGATAGGACTTGAGTTCCTGTCTTCTTGACACTAAGGTCAGCTATGTTTCGAAAGCTCCTTATATACCTCATCTCAGTTAAGACATACAAAATCACTGTAAAGTTGATATTACAAATACTATTAGCTCTCTTTTGGAAAAGAGAAACTTGATACTTGGAAAGGGTAAGACTTACCTAGGCTTTTAATTTCTTAAATATCAAAGGAAGAATTTGAATTCAGACTTTCTATTCCATGTCTGACTTATGAGTCATTACAGGAGGTTGTCTCTCTAATTCATGAAATAAATGGAAGGAGCCAAGTAGGATAAGAACTCAATTTGAATTTTCCTTTCACAAGGTGCTTGGTTTTTTGATCCTGGAAAAAAGTCAGTTAAACCTTTAAGCCCCAGCTTCCTTATCTGAAACCTGAACATAACTGTAATTAAAAATAATAATACTATAGCAATAACTGCCATCCTCACAGGGTTGTTTTGAGGATTATATAAGATACATGACATTTCTTTGTAAACCTTGAAGCTAAAATAAAATCATGCCAGTTTTTTTTTAATTCAACCATCTGAAGATTTTTTAATTGAGCAAGTGCTTCTTGATAGTACTATTGATATCCATCAATAACACTGTCATTATTTTATATAAGGAAGCAAAAACATAAGCTATGAAACATTTGGAAAATATCAATAAGTAAAAAGTAGACAGATGAAAGTAAAAGTTCCTGAACTTCTGGGAACTTCTCATTCCCCATTATTGGAAGTCTTCAGGCATATGTTGGATGACCACTTCTCATGGATATTGATAGAAGGGATTCCTATTTAGGTATGGGTAGGGCTAACCTAAATCAGGGGACCCTTCTCCAAACAGAAAATATGTGTACAAGTGCTTCCTATAGGAGGAATTTCATAAAATTCCCCCCCCAGTCTTGGTTTCTTTAAGACCCTGGGGTTCTAAACTATTTAGTGTGTCATGGATACCTCCAAAGTCTAATGAAATCTATTGACCCCACCTCAGAATAATGTTTTGAAATGCATAAAATAAAATAATTTATCAGGAAAACTAATTACATTGTAATAAATCGCATATTTATATAATTGTCTATAGATACAGTATATACATGTCTATGTGTAAAACTATTTAGCCATATATACAGCATCTAACTGTATATAGTTATCCCTTCCATATCATAGAGGTTAGGGTCATGGGACCTTTGCAATCTGGAAAATGCACCGAAAATTTTTTGACCATCCCTTTGTGTCAGAGAAGAAGTTTTCTTTTATGGGCTGTTTACAGTACTTTATTGTAAAATTTGAGCTAAGTATTTGGTCATAGGTTCTGTGTCATCTGCTTGCCTTTGTATCATCTATGGATTCCACAAAACTCCCAAAACATTCCCATTTAACTATAGGGAAAGTCATGATATGAAAGGGATGAAAGTGTATCTATATCTATATATACATACATATATTTGTATATATAGAAATATAGTTATACGTGTGTGTAATGTATACATTTTTATGTATATTTATACAAGCACATGAATTCATGGACTCTAGGTTAAGAAATTCTACATTACGGCAAATATTAAGCATCTGCTACTTAGGGGTCTTAGGTGATGGGATCTCCATAACTAAGCATAGGGGAAGAATGGTTAGGAGAGATTCTCAAGTATTCTGGGAGAAAGTGAAAAAAGAAAATGACTATATTCATATCCTAGTTTATTGCTGCATCTGAGAACTGGGATCACAGCTTTCCCTGTTCATCATCAACAAAGTTCTATCTCTTTCTAATCATAGAAAAGAACAGGGCCTGTAAGAATCTTTGGACCCTAAGATTTTGATCTGAAAGGTTACTTCCATACCACCTAGTCTGACACCCTCATTTTACAAATGCAGAAACTGAGACCCTGAGAGGGTTCCAAATTGTCCAAAGGTTACCAAGCCCTCAATTTAAATGAATTTGGTAGTGCTCATTTTCCCTTTCTTTATTTTTCTCTGCATTATATGGTACTGTGGTCAAAGAATCCTTTACCCTGTGATGAACATTCTCTATAAGCCTCTCTATACTTGATTAGCTTGATTTTCAGATATAGACATGGTCTTTTCCTAGAACTTTCATCTTTTCTAGCCTTTTCAGAAATTTTCCAGTTGTGATACCTACAGCACTAACTTCTATGGTCCTAGATCATTTCCACAGAACAATGAGACTTTTCTCCTCTGCTTTTTCTTTCCTAATAATATTACTATGATTTATTTCTGTTAAGTACAGCTTCTTTTAAAAAAATAGATTTCAAGTTCAAATATGTTTTTTTCTTTTGGAGAATTAATTCAATATTAAGATGTATGTTTAACCAAGTTTTCTCATTTAATATTCCATCTATCTTCTACTTAGAGCTTTTATAAAATAATCTTGGGGTGGGGGTTTCAGGCAACAACTTCTTTGAAGCCTTCCAAATCAGACATGTCTACAATAATCTGGGTTAAATAAAGTAACATTGAAATTACTCACATGTTTTAAGAAGGAACAATATTTCCCACTGACACAAACATTTCAACATCATCTTCTGAAGCAATAAATGAAGCTAAAATATTTTTATCTGTTAATAAATAGAAGAATTTTAAACTCTATAAGCTTTTAAAATTCCATGAGTCTTCATTAATCTGAATAATGTTTTTGTTTCTTTCTTCTGATCAGCTGAAGGTGCTTGTGGTGGAACTTTGAGAGGAACAAGTGGTGCCATTTTTAGCCCTCATTTCCCTTCGGAGTATGACAACAATGCTGACTGCACATGGACAATTCTTGCTGAACCCGGAGATACCATTGCTTTGGTCTTTACTGACTTCCAGCTAGAAGAAGGTTATGATTTCTTAGAGATCAGTGGAACAGAAGCACCATCAATATGGTAAGTACTGGAAAGATTATGAACATGGAGCTGAAATGTAATCACTGATAAACTAGTTCCCTAGGATTCTACAATGAATTTTATTCATTACCTTATAATTAATTCATCATCCATGATTGAAAAGAAACAATGAATTAGTTGTATTGACTTCAGAGACCCTGTGCAGGTATTGTGCTTGTTTGTGAGACTTGAAAGGGAACCTAAAAAATCTCTGTGACATGTTAACTTCCTGACATCTGTCAATCTGTTGCCCCATCCACACTCCCTGTCAGTTTGAAAGCAGTAGGGAAGAGAATGGTTATTTGCCATTTGGAGATAAAATGAGGTAGGGGAAAAAAGATAGAAAGGAACAAGTGGGAACTGACGTCTCTGGAATTGGTTTCTTTGATTTTATTCCCTTGAGTTTTTGTGGTCCATGAAACAGAGATATATGTATGTATAGAGATTGCCTATTGAATTTAAAGATGATGCCACAAATAATTCTGCTATCAGGGTGGAGAGTGACTTAAAAAATGTTATGTCAAAACTAATCAAATTGACAGGCTAAAATGGCAAGCATAAGCCTCTGCCAATAGTCATATTTTTCAGGATCAAGAATAAAACCAAATATGTGACCCTACTTGTTAGCAAATAACCCATGTTAACATCAGTGAACCAAATGTCAGTTTTCTTGAATTTCTGCTTAGAAAGGAAAATAGTATTGGATTTACTGCAGTCTTGTTCAGTTTGAACAGTGGTATATGTATCAAAGGAAATTTCCCATTAATATTGTATAATATGACTTGAAACAGTGATTCTCAACAACATGATGTACAATTTTTAAATTTGCATAACTGATAAGTTGGTAAGTCAAAGACCTTAGACAGGAAATCAGGAGCTCTTGAGTGAGTAAGCTGAATGTCATAATTAAAGGGCAGATAAAAAATAAAAGTGAAAATATCATTGAGTATGTGTATAAGTGGAAAATTTTATAAATAAGTCATTCAAGTAGAAGGATAAATATTTGATTTACGCAGATAATTGAGGTGAAATATTATGTTCTTCTGTGTGACTATCACAAGGATATCAGACTTATCAGTTCTTTAGTTCATTTTGTTTTCCTGAGCAAATCATGAGTTCTGTATATTTTGTTTTGTAATGCTAACAGAGGTAGGCAGAATCTTGTGTCCATAAGTAAAGGATAAGGTAGATCTACTAATTGTGCACAGGAGCAGTCCTTTTAACACTTACTGAAAGTAAGTATTATAATATATAATAGAATATATATATATAATATAATACTTACTGAAAGGTCCAGAAATCATGGTATTAGAAAAGATCTTAGAGAATATCTACAGACCCAAAGATTTTGGTTTTCTCTGTGAAGACATAATGTAAATGTGTTTGTGCTATTATTTTCATCTCATATGTTGTTAGGAGATCAATGAAATCTAGTTGAGTTGTTTCAAAGCATTTCAAAACATCATATTTGATGTTACCAGCCAAGTACATATTATATCTTCTCTTCTTTTTTTCCATTTTCGTTTTCAAAACTGGAGAAATGTCATCTTAATTATGATGATTGATATTTTATGCTTCATTCACTTTGGTGATAATTTATAATACTTTCTTATATATAAAATTTCACAATTTGTCAAGTATTTATGATATTTGAATGTTAAAACTTACATGCAATTGTTTATTTGCCTTTTTTATTTTTCTTATACTTATTCTAAAGAGGACAAAATAGTATCATGGAAAGTTCAGTGATGTCCAGAGATCAGAGTTTTCACTTAATCCTACCTGTGTTACTAATTGTCTATAAGAAATTGAGTAAGGCAATTTTATCTTCTTCAGCATTTTTGGGGTCTCCTTTAGCAAGCTGTAGCCTCATTTTTCATGATTTTCTTGCATAGCTCTCATTTCACTTCCCAATTTTTCCTTCACCTCTCTTACTTGATTTTCTAAATCCTTTTTGAGCTCTTTTATGGTCTGAGACCACTGCATATTTTTTTTAAGGTTTTGGATGTAGAAGCCTTGACTTTTATGTCTTTTTATTACAATGTTCTTTGTTCTTCCTTGTTTGAAAGGATGAAAGGAAATACCTTTTCACCAAGAAAGTAACTTTCTATAGTCTTATTTTTTCCCTTTTTGGGTCATTTTTCCAGCCAGTTACTTGACTTTTTGAGTCTTGGTCAAGTGAAGGGTATATTCTAGGAACCTATAAGTTCTCAGTTCCTCCAAGGTGTCACAATCAAGGGAGAGGTGTTTACTCCTCTCTTAGCCTGCTCTCTGGCCTGGGAGCAACCACAAGCACTATTTTATGCCCTGGAACTATAAATAGGATTCCCTCTCCACAGCCAACATCAGCTCTACCATGCTAGGACTCTTCCTCACCCCAGGACTGCCACTCAGGACTGAGACCCAAATCAACTTTTCAACTCTCCCAGGGTTGTGAGGCTGATGGCTCCAAAAGTAGAGGATGCTGCTGCCACAGTGGCTGTTGCTGCCCTGGGATTGAGGCTGGACTGAATTCCCCTTTCACCAAGATGAAAGAGCTTTCTTACTGACCTTTGAAGCTGTCTTCAGTGCTTATGCATCGAGAAATATGGGAACCATAGCTGCTACCCATGATTCTGGGCCCTGAAACCTGCTCCAGTCCTGTCCATGCCTGGCCACATGGCCAAGGCTGGGTTGTACTCCACCTCAGGCAATAGATCTTTTCTGTTGGCCTTCCAGGAAGTCTTGGGCTGGAAATTTGTTTCACTCTTTCAATTTGTGTCTTCTGTTTTTCTAGATTTTTTGAAAGTCATTTTTTACAAGTATTTTATGGGTTATGAGGGGAGAGCTAGAGCAGATCTATCCTTCTATTCCACCATCTTGGTTTTGCCCCTACAATTTTATTTTTTTGAGCCTCAGTTTCTTCAAGTATAAAATGAAAAGACAAAATTACAAAACTTTTAAGGTTTTTCCTAACCTTCCATGCTATGATTCTATGAGTAGATGACCTCTGATGTCCCATATATATCTTTGGTGTTCATTTTTAACAAATCATGAAATTTAACTTTTGTCTTCAAAATTATAGATTTTCAAAGGTGTAATTAACAAGTAAACACTGGCAACTCTGATCAGTATAGACTGCTGACCTTTCAGAAAAGCTATGAAAGAATACTTTTTATAAACAAAATTGACAAGTAACTGACAAAATTCTATTGCAGTTTTATTAGACTCTTTTATTTATTAGACTGTATTAGACTCTAAATTAGAATTTATACTTGAGATTTTATTTCATTACTCTAAATAAAGGATATTGTAATAATAAGACAATAAAAAAGATAAATATTAAGCCACCAAATACCATAAAACATTCATTAAAATTCTTCCAAACATAACCTAGTCAGTGTTGAGTAAGTTCTTTCTTTCTTTCTTTTTCTTTCCTTTCTTTCTTTCTTTTTTTTAGGTGGAAAAAGTAGAAAAATAATCCATATTTACTAGAATAGAATGTGCAAAGAAAGCAGTACTATTAAAGTAAGATTAAAATAAAAAAGTTGGGTGATAGCAAATTGTGGAGGGCTGGCAATAGAGGAGTTTGAGTAAGCTGATACTCAGTAGGCCGCAAAGATTTTTTGAGCAGAGGAGTGACTTGCCAAAATCTGTACATTAGAAAGAGTATTCTGGAAGTTAGAGAAGAATCAAGAGATTAGAAAGGGAAAGGAGAAGACATGGAAAGATGATTTTAATTCAGTCATTTGCTTCTGAAAGAGGAAGCTCAAGGAGAAAGGATCTAAAATAAATCATTTTGCATACTATCCTCTTCTCTGCCCTTTATTTTCTTTCTGACACTGAACTTCTGATGTTACTCCTTCGTTTCTCCTCACCTCAACTACATTTGTCCTTTTGCAGGTGAATCTCCTATTTTGATGTTTACAGGGGTCAGAAGGGTACATATTAATGTGGCTGGGGTTACTCCTCCAATATGTTCTCAAAATTATTGTAAACTGAATCTCTAATTTGTCACCTGAAGTATCTAGGGGGCTTTAAAATTTCTGATACTAAGATCAGTTGGAAAGTTGAGTAAAGTGTTGGATATAAAGGTTCTTTTACCAAAAAAGAAATACCCTACCTCCAGTGACTGCATACTTGGGATTAACACTCATTTCTGTTGACTTTGTCCTAAAAAATTCTGATGATGGCAAGTATATTGAAAGTAGAGAAATGAAGTATGATGTTAATTTAGTTTCTTTCCTCACTATATCTTCAGATACTTAAGCTATTTCTTCCTCTGATCTTGATAAATTCAATAGATTATTTACTCAGTCAGAAGCAAGTAGGATTGAGTTTTTCACATCTATACTGACTAGTTTCCTTTATTTTGTATTGTGATTACAGACATCTATATTCACACCTCTCACAGTGTTGTCTTGTAGATTAGTACCAGAAAGTCATTCAAGTGACAAGGATTTATGAAATAATAAGTACATCATAATATTTAAATAGAATGGTCTTTATTCTAACAACTGCATCCCTGAAATTGTGCTAAGAGCTGAGGGTACAGAGCCAAAATTAAACACCCCCTACCTTCAAAAAACTTGCATTTGATCAGAGAAGATAGCATATACATATAGGTATATATGATATAGATACAAGATATTGGGGAAAAGGGAGGTACCTAGACCCTGAAAAATCCAGAAGGGCTCCATGTAAAAGGCACTTAAGTTGCATCTTTAAAGAAACTAAAAGATTTAAAAGACATCCAAGCAGGGAAGTGATGAAGTAGTATATTGAGGCATGTAAAACAAAAGATACTAAACTGTATCAGGGAAATAATAAAATAAATGCAAATGATAAAAGACTAAAACATGCAATGAAAATTAGCTAAATAACTTTTACATTAAAAAAAGAATATTATACTATATATATATATATATATATATTTAGAGTCTAAATTTGAAAAAAAAATGTCTAAAAAACAATAGGATGGGAACCTTAATTCTGGGACCAAATTTAGAAGTTAGTTGGTATTTTCAATGGTAATGATGACTTCTTGATCAATTTAGCACATAATTATAGCTATGTGGCATTTTTTAAATAGCATTTTCTTCATTCCATTATTTTCCAGTGAGAAGTTAAAATGGATTTGGGATATTTGCCCTAAATTAATTTTCTTAAAATATGCTAAGTACATTTAAAATATATTGCAGGGAAAAAAAGACACTTGATTTAACTCTTTGGAAAGAATATTGTGGCTAATAAAAATATATTTCTGACAGGAATTTCAGAGAAATTCTGAAATATTATTCTTCAGTTGTTTTTTTCTGACTCTCCATAACCATATTTTGGATTTTCTTGGAAGAGTTACTGGAGTGACTTGCCACTTCCTTCTCCAGTTCATTTTACATATGAGGAAACTGAAGCAAACAGAGCTGAATGATTTGTCATGCAACTACTAAGGATATGAAGCCAGATTTGAACTCTGGAAGCTGAGTTTTCCTGACTTCAGGTCCAGCACTATCCACTATGCCACCTACCTGTCCCCCTGAAGTATTAATAGTCTCAAATGGAGTCTTTAAATGATTCACCTGTCCTTGAAATGTAAGGAAATAATGAATAGTATTTTGAGATGTGACATTCTAAGGTCTACAACTGCATCAATAAGAAACCAATTAAAGTCATACTGCTTCAATAAGACTAAGTAGAATCATTTTTGTTGTTATTTGAAGAGGTTTATTTCTTTGAAAAGAAATATTATAGTTTGATTTGACAAAAAAAAGCCACACTTCTTCCCTCCTTTATACTGTTTGATATGCATTCCCCGAAAACACAAGCTGTGTATTTTTTAACAAAAATGAGGGATCTTTCCATTACTTTTAAGAGTACTAATGGTACTTATTTTTTTTAATAATAATACTAATAGTCCTTTGGAATAAACTTTATTGATCCTCATGTATAAGTTGATAGTGACCTGGCCTCAGAATTAAGGTATTTCTCTAACACTTACTACTGATGTTGTGATGCTGAGCTCTTTTTTTATTCATGTTTATTTATTTAAAATTTTTTATTTATTATTTTATTGTCCTTGGTTACATGTAAAAACAATTTTTAATATTTTTGAAACTTTGAGGTCCAAATTCTCTCCCTTTCTCTCTTTGCAGCCCCTTCCTTGAGAGGGCAAGCAATTCTATATAGGTCATGCAATTATAGTCATGCAAAACATCTTCATAACAGTGATGTTGTAAAAGAGAACAGAAAAAAAAACCTCAAGAAAATAAATTTTTAAGACTAGTATGGTTCCGTATGTATTCAGACATCATGAGCTCTTTCTCTGGAGATGGATAGCATTTTTTATCATAGATCATTCTGAATTGTCTTGGATCATTGTATTGCTGAGAATAGCTGTCATTCACAGCTGACCATCTTATAACATTACTTTTAGTACATTACATTTTGCATCAGCCCATGCAAGTCTTTCCAGGTTTTTTCTGATATCATGTCTTACACTATAAGAGTATTGCATCATAATCACATAAGACAACTTGTTTAGCCATTCCCCAATTGATGAAAATCCCTTCTTTACCTTTTTTTTAAAATCTCTTTTATAGATCTAGTAGTAATATTGCTAGGTCAAAGGGTGTGAATGGTTTTATAGCCCTGTGGGCATAGTTTCGAATTGCTTTACAAAATAGTTGAATCAATTCACAACTCCACCAATAGTGCATTAATGTCTCATTTTTCACATATCCCCTCCAATATTGGTCAATTATCTTTTCTGTCTTAATAGATATGAAATAGTACATGAGAATTATTATAATTTATGTTTCTCCAATCAATAGAAAGTTAAAATATTTTTGATAGGGTCGTAGATAGCTGTGATTACTACATCTGAAAATTGTTCATATCTTTTGATCAATTATCAATGGGGAATGGCTGTTATTTTTGTAAATTTTACTAAGTTCCCTATATGTTTGGGAAATGAGAACTTTTATCAGAGAAACTTGCTTCAAATTTGTTTTCACATTTACTATTTCTAATTGTATGTCCCCTCTGTTTTATTCCCCTACCCAATTTATTCTGTTCTCTCTCTTTTTTTCATCCTGTTCCTCATCAAAAGTTTTTTGCTTCTAAGTACCCTCTCTCTAATCTGCCCTCCCTTCTATCACCTGCCTTCTGTTATGACTTTCCTCTCCTACTTTCCTATATGATAAAATAGATTTCTATACCTAACTGACTGTATATGTTATTAACTGTTTGAGCCAGTTCTGATGAGAGTAAAGTTTACTCACTTCCCTTCTATTCCCGGCCCCCATTAGTTTTTCTTGCCTTTTTCATATGGGACAATTTACCCCATTCTACATCTCCCTTTCTCTTTCTCCTGATACATTCCTCTTTCACACCTTAATTTAGACATTTAGATATCATCCCTTAACATTCAACCTACAACTGTGCCCTCTGTCTATATATACTCCTTCTAAATGCCCTAATAATGAGAAAGATCTTATGAGTTACAAATATCATCTTCCCATGTAGTAATGGGAACTTTATTAACTCCCTTATGATTTTCCTTTTCTGTTTACCTTTTTATGCTTCTCTTGAGTCTTATATTGGAATATTCTATTCAACTCTGGTCTTTTCATCAAAAATACTTGAAAGTCCTCTATTTCGTTGAATATCAATTTTCCCCCTTAAGGATTATGCTCAGTTTTGCTGAGGGAATGATTCTTGGTTGTAATCCCAACTCTTTTCCCATTCAGAATATAATATTTCAAGCTGTCTGATCCTTTAATGTAGAAACTGCTAGATCTTGTGTTATCCTGACTATGGTTCTACCATACTTGACTTGCTTCTTTCTGACTGTTTGTAATACTTCCTCCTTGACCTGGGAATTCTGGAATTGGACTATAATATTGCAGTTATTTTAAGAGCTACTTCTAGGAATGATCTAGGTGGTACAATTTAAGGATAGGTGTTTTTTATCTACTCTCTTGGCCTGTACTCTGGTCTGTGAGTGACTACAAACATTCGTTTCTGCCCTGGAACTGTGAAGAATGCTCCTCCCTCCTCTACTATGACTATAAGTTCTGCTGTGGGAGGGCTTTACACTTGAACTGCCACCTAGGACTGCAACTTGGATTCAATTATGGGCAAAAGAACAGAGTTCTGCCTCAGTGCTAGCAAAAAGTCCCCTGTAATCTCCTTCTAATCAGTTATTCAACCCACTTACCATTTGTGGGCTGAGATCTCTGGAAGCAGTCACTGCCACTTCCACTACCAATGCCACTGCTGATTCAATCCACTCCCAAGGCTTGATCCTGGTTTTCAATGGCGAGGCTGTGCTGCCATGGCCTGTGCTGGACTGTACTCCACTCTCAGTTAGGTACAACAGACCTTTCCTACTGATCTTCTAGGTTATCTTGTGCTGGAAATTTGTTTTACTCCATGCTTTTATGGGTTCTGCTGCTCTGGTATATTTTACAGTCATTTTTTAAGGTATTTTAATGGGTTGGGGAAGGTTCAAGCAAGTCCCTGCCTTTATCCTATCACTTTGGCCCCCTGGCTCATGTCAATCCCTCTCATTGCTCTTAGGCAACTTTCTAAGATTATGAATTGCAGAAGGAGCCAACCCGCATTGTTAAGGAAGTTTTCTTCATCTGAAAATTCCCAATATTAGTGAAATCACATATCCAGTGTGTATACACATATACATAAAGGACTCTTATTGAACTCTTCCTTTTAAAAGGGGAACAAACAAAAACAATAAACCTTTCTCCAAAAAAAAAAAAAAATGAAACTAACCAACATAATAAACAGGTCTGATGTTATCTGTACCATTTCACTTTCAAATTACCCCATCTTTCAATAGAGAGGAGGGAAGTATGTTTCATCATGACTGTGAAGCAAAAATTCGTCATTATAGCTAAAGTTATTGCTTCTGTATCCAACTAGAGTTTTGTTGCCTCTACAGATGCCGAATTTCTTTTATTGTCATCGTTGTACAAGTTATTCTACTGGTTCAGGTTTCTTCATGTGTATCACCTCAATCACTTTGCAACAGTCATGAAAAAACATAAAATTTAATTTGAATAGTAGCACATATTATTTACCAATAATAGTTTTTAAAAGATGTGAATAAATAAGAAGGTGTATTCAGGCCCTATAAGATTCAGTGTTGTATAATTGATGAGGAACACTAATGTGATTGTCCTTGTTTTTATTTCACAGGGAGGGAAGTTACCAACTCAGCTATGTTTTAAGCAGGTTACCATGGCTACAGTAAAGGCAATCTAAATGTAGTGAATGATGTAATATGCCAAAATGAGTGTTATGTTAAATGTGAAGTGGTTTAGTAATTTAAACCTAATGGACTATATGTGTATCAGATGAGAATGTATTTTTTCCTAGTCATTCTGATTTTATAAAGGTTGGCTTCATATCAATACCCCACTTTAATACAAAATTGCCATTTCTAGTACATTTTGCAACATGGTCCAGTAATTACAATTTTTCTTTCAATTAGATGAATGTTTAGCAGTGGAGCTGGCCAAACATTTTCCTACTGAAATGATTTGAGAGAAAGGGGGCACATAACTCACAATGATAGCAACAGGCAGAGAAGAAAGTCAGATTTATTTCAAATAGTTAGTCCAGCATGGTTTGCAAAATAAGGCCTAGAAGAAAAGCAGAAAGGAATCAGAACTTAACGGGGGAAATAGAAAAATAAGGCAAAAAATAAAATACCTTGGTAGGTATCTTGAATTCAGCAATTTCAAAACAGATTTTTAAAAATCTTTTTCCTCAAACCCCAATTTTTCCTGATCCTTATTTCTGATGAGGGCACTGCCATTCTTCTAATCATTCAAGTTCTCAACCTTGGAGTTATCCTGATTCATCTCTCTTTCCCTCTTCATAGCCATTCAATTGCTAAGTCTTGTTGATTCTTTCTATAGCACAGCTCTCACATCCATACTCTTCTCTCAATTCATATGTTTAGCATGCTAATTAAGGCCCTCATCACATCTCAACTGAATTATTGCAATAGTCTGTTACTCAAAATTGCTTTCTCTACTTTCATCTCTACTTGATATATTCTCCACACCAGGGGCAAATTAATATCCCTAAAGTATAGCTGTGACCAAATCTGTTGTCCATTAGAGAAACTCTAGTGCCTCTCAGTTGCTTTTAGAATAAAATAAAATCTCCCCTGTTTGGCTTTTAAAGGAAAAAAGCTGAGTCTGATCTGCCTTTCCAGTCTTATGCATTGCTCTCCTTCTGAAACTTATATTCCATCCAAACTGCTTTCTATTCTCTATACATGGCATTTTGTTACCTATCTCTCTTCTCTGGATGTTGTACATGCCTATAATACATTTACTCCTCATTTCTACCAAGAAATAACCTAAATTTCCATCAAGGCTCAGAACAAGTACTTATTTTTAGATTAAGCCTGATTTGAGCCGCCAACATGCTACGTCATCTCCCCCAACCCCCTAATATATTCATATTTATTTGCCTATATCTGTGTTATTATCCTTGAATAGAATGTAAGCCTCATAAGGTATGCATCATTTCATTTTTGTGTTTCTATACCCAGGATCTAGCTAGCATAGTGTCTGGTTCATTCTAGATAAATGTTTGTTGCTTAGATATATTAACAAATGAATGATGTTTACGCTGTGCAAATGTGACTAGAAGTTCTCTGAAAGGAATTCAAATAACAAGAAAAGAACCATTGGGAAAAGAAGAAATACCTTCACACATATAAGGAATAATTTAAAAGTGGCAC
The DNA here is from genome assembly GCA_028658325.1 of Potorous gilbertii. Classification (NCBI taxonomy): domain Eukaryota; kingdom Metazoa; phylum Chordata; class Mammalia; order Diprotodontia; family Potoroidae; genus Potorous; species Potorous gilbertii. The sequence goes on from CM053769.1 coordinate 235,201,206, forward strand.
AAGTGGGCAGAACAAATTCTAGAATCTTTTTCTAGATGATTTCAACAATAGGATAGGTAAGTGGATGTCTTGGCTAATTAAGATATCATTCTAACTGGAGGCAAAGGAATACCTTATGTCTTTATGATTCGGTGAAAATTCATTATTAAATTATGAAAGGTCATCACAGTCAAATAAAAATCTCTTGGCTTGACCTGAAGAAAAAAGTAGCATTCTTGTGGTTGTGAAAATCACATGAATTAAGGATCTGAACACTCAGGTCTAAGCTCATTACCTTAAATAAGTCAATTCACCTCCTTAGCACTAAATTTCTTCGTATAGAGTAGCAGATGATTGAAAAAGATTATCACTGAGAAAGAGTGCTATTATGCTATGGCTAAAGGAATATTTGTTTTCAGACCACTTCATTTTGCCTGTATTAACTTAGGAAGATTTCACATATGAATTAAAATGATCAATAATTTGCTTAAGTGAAAAACAAATCTTCAGAGAAACTAAAGAAGTAAAATGAGCTTCAAAGACCCCCTTGAGAGGCTAATTATCACCTAGAGATATTTCCCAGGTTGTCACTTAATTGATAATTGAATAGCCGTACATAAATATTCTAATGTAAAATTACTATGAAATCATAGTACAATGATAGTCTCCAGGAGATCAAGTTTTCCAGATGCTTGTCTTTACACAGGTAACAACAGATATTTTCTATTATGAATTAAAGACACTAATAATTCCTCATTATTCTTTTATTTATTGACTTATTTTACTCATGAGATTTAAAAATGGAAAGAATTTAGAGATCATCTACTTAACCCCTTAATTTTTACAATAAGAAAACTAAATCCCAAGGAAGATAAGTACTTTACGCCAGTTGATACAAGAAGTGATTCTCAGTATTAGGAGGGTGGGAACTTCCCCTCTCTTCCTACCTTCCCTGTCACTATCATTGGAAATATCATTCTGGGTCATCCTCATCTCTTCACTATCTCTCAAGGTACATATCCAATCCATTAATAGGCCCTTAATAAATTCTTATTGAGTGTGTGAGATTTGGACTGAGGTGCTATGAATACAGTCATTGGACCACATTGCCAGTGGTTCACTCATTTTGTTGTGTCTGACTTTTCCATTTGTGGTTTTCTTAGCAAAGATACTGGAGTGGTTTGTCATTTCTTTCTCCAGCTCATTTTATAGAAGAGGAAACTGAGGTAACAAGGTTAAGAGAGTTGACCAAGGTCACATACCTAGTAAGTTTCTGAGGCTGGATTTGAAAGCATGAAGTTGTCTTCCTAATTCCAGGGCCGATATTCCATTCACTGAGACACTGAGCTGCCCCAACAGCAAAATTCTTTCACTCACCCATGCTTGTATACTTAAAATAACATTTTGTTCTTTATTCCTCTTCTCTCCATATCTATTACAATTCATTCTCTGAAATTTTCTACACATATAGAATCCTCCTTTTAATTCCTATAGCTGCCATGATCATCAGAATGACTGCAATATTGTTCTAATAATTTTTCTTTCTTTCAGTCCATGAGATCATAAATTCCACAAAGGAGGACCATGGATTACTTTCTATCTCTCCAATATTTAGCAAGCAGTTTTAGACATAATTAACTCTCAACTAACCCACTATCTATTTGACATTCCTTTCTAGATGTCCTAAAGATGTCAAATTTGACATACTTTAGGCAAAATTCATTATTTTTCAAACAAACACATTATACCTCCTCTGAACTTCCAGGATTTCCATTCCAATTACCCATATTCACAGTCTTACAGTCACCCTAAACTCTAGACTCCCCCTCATTATTCATATGTAATTAGTTATTGTGTTGTTGATTCAGTCCACATCTCTCTCCAATTCAATAAATGTCAAAGGCTTCCATAACTTCTGTGATGAAATATGTATTCTTCCTTCATTGCCAAAGAGGACTATGCCATCAGAGAAATGATGACATGACTTGCACTTGACTTTGTTTTGAGTGAGGGAGGGCTGTGCAAGTCACTAGAGTCACTAGCCTCACTTCTCCAGAGCCATCTTAATCCAGTGACCAGATATTCATCAGGATGACTGGAGGTGACCCAGGATGAGGCAACTAAGGTTAAGTGACTTGTCCAAGGTCATATAGTTAGTGAGTGTCAAGTGTCTGAGGTGTGAGATTTGAACTCAGTTCCTCCTGATTCCTGCACTGGTGCTCTATCCACTATATCACCTACCTGCCCCTTTTCCCTTTATGACTTTTAAAGAATATGGCTCCAAAGTACTGTTCTAGTTTTATCATAAATTATTTCCTTTTATGTATTTCATGGTCTAGCCACACTAATTTTTTTGCTGCCCCTTCACACAAGACTTTCCTTCTTTCATCTAGTTGCTTTACAAATGCCTGCAGGCATCTCAAAACCTGAATAAACTTTGTCCTTATTTCCATCTCTGGGCATCTCTAGCCTCCTTCAAAGTTCAATTTAAGGGCTACCTCCTACATGAAGCCTTTCCTGGTCTCCCAGATGCTAGTGTCTCCAGAAATTATCATGCATGTATTTTGTATTTATTTTGTATCTGTATTTGTTAATGTTGCTCCTCTGATAAAATACAATGATCCCTCCATAAAGAAATCTTATACCAATTTATGGATAAAGGCAAAATACATTGAAATTATGTTTCATCATGAGCCTTATATTGCTGTACCATATCTTTCTCCCTTCCTACAATTCATATCTTCAATACATCCAGGCAAGATAGAATTGATACAATAAAATTTCTACAATGTTCTTTATTTGGACTTATGAGTATCCTCATGGATATCTGGACAATGAATGTGTATAGTATAAACTGCCTAAACCCATGGTGATGCTTAATTGAGAATTTTGGAGAGAAAAATGAATTAATTAGTAGTTACGAACTAGTGGTACACAAGGGTCTGTCTCAAAGCTGCCATGAAAGTAGGTATCTGAAGACCACCAGGTTTTGTGCTCATAGTATAGGATAAAATAGTAATTGTTATTGTAACTGGCTGTAATTAATTTTACAGTAATGAAGTCTGTTCCTAAGGATGGGTCACTACATTGAAATAAGTCTTATTTCTGGGCTTTAATTTTATTTCTATGATTAGCTGACTATGTGAGCTTGGCCAGGTTTTTTTCTGTCGGCATTAGTTTCTCTAAGTCTAAAAAAGCATTAATAATTCTTATCTAATTTACCTTATGAGGATATGTTGAAATTGTTATATTTTTATTTTATTTCAGTTCCAAATTCCAAAGAAAAAAAATGTTTCAATCTGTACTCTGAATAAATCAATTCTTTATCTGGAGGTGGATAGTATATTTCATCATGAGTCTTTTGAAATTGTAGTGAGTTAACCTGTTGATTAGTTACTGTCTTATTGTCTTCTAACAATTTTGCCTCTATTACATAAATTGTTCTGATTCTCATTTCACTTTGCATCAGTTCATACAAGTTTTTCCATTTTTTTCTGCTGTCATCTCCTTTATCATTCCTTATAGCATCTCATTCATACACTAAAATTTGTTTATTACTCCGTTGAAGAGTATTCACTCAGTTTCTAATTCTTGGACACCACAAAAAAAACTGTTATAAATATTATATATGTATATATATATATATATATATATATATATATATATATATATATATATCTTTTTCTTCTTTCTTTGATGTCTTTGAGAAATAGACCCTAAGAGTATTACTAAGATGCACAATTTAATATTCAAGAGTATTTTTAAATGCATATGTAGGTATGCATACTAAAATTATTGAATATCACCTGAGTGGAAAAGGTCCAGAGACATATTTTAATTTGTGAAAGGAAATTCCAGTGAGGAAACTATTTCTGTCAATGCTGATTGACAGCTCTTCTGAAATTGATGAGTTGCCCATGAGAAAAAAGAGGAACTTTAAGGTTCCATTGCTAGCTCAAATTCTGAAATTCTGAAAGTTTCAAGGCTGAACTGTGCCATGCTGAAAGCATGAAAGCATCCATCCTCCAGATGACATTTATTTCTAAACTAGGCAGGAGCAGTTGGCCATCTCTCCTGCACCGAGAGTAAGGCCAGCTCCCTGTCTCTATCTAAAAGTGCTGCAATAAGCCAAATTCCATTTTTGGCAGCTGCACTAGGGAGCACTAGACAGCAGCAGGCAGCCAAGTGATCATTGAGAAGTAATGCTGTGAGCTTACAAAGTCAGGAGGTAAGCAGGTAGTTAGTCTTTTCCCAAGACTTAAGATCAGGTGTGATTTGGAAATACTCTCTCTCATCTCTAGAAACAAAAGCATAATTTGAGGTACAAAAAAAGCAAGTATGATGTTGACATTTACCTAAAGAGCACCGAAGTATGGCTATATGCTTGGGGACCAACAAATGAACCATATTTCTGTATCACTCTGTATATATCCTGTGCCTGATAATTATTTTTTTTAAATGGCTCCATAACTTCTCTGGTACTATTCTTACTTTTCATCAAATTTTTACTGTTCTACCAAAAATACTTTTCAAGGGAATATAACCTCAAATAGATATATTGCGTTTCTTTATCAATGGCAGACATTGTAGTGCTGGAGCTAATGGACTAGACATGCATTTAGAATAGTTTGATTCAAGACCCATCTCAGTTAGCTATGTAACTGACCAGTTTAGGTTTTAAGAGACAGGTGCAGAACATGTAACCAAAGATATCTAAGTAAGGATGAAAACAAAATCATAATATAGTCCCAGAGAAGAATGTCAATAATTCTAAAATTTATAATGAGCGTAGGCTGACTTGTGGGGCTAAGGTCAACCCAAAAGGATTTTATCTTATTTTGATTTTTAGCTATATTAGGGAAAAGAGTGGGATCAAAGAAAAGACATGATCATTGTTTGGAGTAGTGAAGATGATTTTAACAGACCATTAAGAGGAGGCCAAACAACTTAACCATCAATTTTCCTTTTTGTTTTCTCTGCCAGGAGAATAATCTTTAGCTCATAAAGGATAGCAAAGATACTTGAAAAGAAAGACAAGAGAATTATATCAACATGAAATGAAGAATTACATACCAGATTACTGAAATAAATAGTAGGTGTGAATATCAAATGACTGGTGATCTTTAAAAGAGAACAAAGCGTGAAAGATGCTATACAAATAGAGAAGGATAAATTGCCAAGGTGTGTGTTTGGGGAGGGGGAGAAATGGGGAGGATATCAATATGTGCTTGACTTATATTTGTAGCAAACTTCTAGAATATATCGTGAAAAGAATGATTAAGGAACATCCAAAATATTGGTGGTTACACACCCAGTTTGGCATCACAAAGAGCAGAACATGTCAAATTAATCATGTTATGTTATGGGATTAGTAAAATAAGTGAATACTAGAGCTATATTTTATTTATTTTAGCAAAATAGTGAACAAGATTTTCATTCTGTTCCTGAAAATAATATGGAAAGGTCTAGACAAGATGATAGTGAAGTTAGATAGACTTAGAACAGTTTGAATGGCTTACCCCAAAGGATAGTCCTAAGTATTTTGATATCACATTTTGACAGGAGGTCTCTATTGATGGACTTCAGGGATTAGTGTTTTATTTTACACTGCTTAACAATTTAGTCAGTGAGTGTGTGTGTATATGTATGTGTGTGTGTGTGTTTCCCTTTCCTAAAAATACAAAAAGTGTACTTACTGTTTTCTATTTATAGTAGTTATTTTGTTTTATTTTGGTACATAAATGATTTTTGAAATGTAAAAATAAAATCAAATAAAAAAGAGCTATGATTAAATGCAAATTACAAGTTAAACATTTAAAAAATCTGTATCTTAGTGATTCCTCTATTTAAAAAAATCAGGTCCCTCCTTCACTTTCCTTTGCCTAGTAACTAATTGAATAGTTTCCAAATAGTGCCTATTAGTTTTCTGATATCAGTCAAATTGCCTGTGCAGTATTCTAGCTATACATTCAGATGCCTTTATTTGCAGTTTTACCTTAAAAGCTAAATACTTAATTTTGTTCCTTCCTAAAGTTTGCACAATTTCATGGAGAACTGGATAGAACTAGGCAATTTTTTGCAAATAAATACAAACAAAAGCAATGTTCCATTGCTTGAATTTTTTATTCTTGGTACATGTACTTCAATTTGATAGGTCCTTTAAATGAGCAGTGACTTAAAATCTTAGCATTTTTCATATTTTTCTGTTTTATGGTAGACTGTCTTTAAAGGCATGTACAGTCATAGAAATACAAATTCGCCAAATCTCTCAGAACATTCTCTAGACGCAATCTAGTTAAACTTATTCCCAAATAGGAATTTCATCTACAATATCTCCTATTAGTGACCATTGAGCTTTGTTTATATCCATTGTGAGGGTTCTTGCCACCTAACAAGACAATTTATTAGGAAATTTTTCCATACAGAAATCTTTATGTAATTTCTACCGCTTCTGTTCATTGCTTCTAGTTCTTCCCTCTGGGGTCAAGTAGGAGAAAAAAAGCCTAATTTCTCTTTCACATGACAGTCCTTCAAATATTTAAAGACAACTATCCTGTTTTCCATCAGTATTTTTTTTAATTCAGATTTCCCTATGTTACCCACTTGGAAGTATAACAGTTACTTAATTGGCCATTCTAATGCTTATCTGCACTGAGGCTTTGACCCATTCCATTTTTTTTTTCCAACATGGGCTTGCTCATCCCTCCTTAGGCAGCTGGGTAACCTCACATTACCAAAGATCAACTATATTGGTGCCAGATTTTATGTGGATATCTAAATAGATTCAGTCCCACTGCAGATCAGAACTCTAAAACCTGTTATCCACTCATCTCCAATAGCTGGAATTCGGGGAGTTTCCTACCAAGCTCTAAATCTTTTTCCAGAATAACCTTAGTAAAATCCCTGGCTCACTTTACTTATCCTTGTTTAGTTTGGCCCCCAACCCCTTCAAGCTTGTCAGTGTCTTTCCAAAAATGTGGGTATCAGGATGAACCACTGTAGCTCTTTAACTAACATCTTAAGTTAGAAAATATCTAATTACTTTTCAACTTGAATTAAAATGCAGTTACCTTTTCTCCAGTGAATTACATTAATTCACAAACTAAAAGGAAATTCAAGGAAGGACATGTTACCAAATAAAACTAAATCTAATTGTTTATGAAGCATGTGAATCAAACTTTTTTCTCTTGTTTTTCCTTTTTTTATACCACTTTATGTAATGATTATTAATTTACTAAAAGGAGAGATGAGTTTCACAGTGGAAAGAAGCCTGACTTAGAGCTAGCAACCTGGGTTCAGATCTCATATTTAGTATTTGTTAGTAGAATGATCCTTGAAAACTTCCTCCAATGGCCCCAGGAAATTATCTTAAACAATAATTGATTTCTAATGCCTAACTCCACAGATACACACTCCATTCAGAGAGGTCATTGGTATATTGATATGAAAAGACTTTTAGATATTTCCCTGATTAGTGCTTTATACATAGTAGGTACTTGCTAATGTTTGTTGAATTGAATTGAAAAGATGACTTCCATTATACATAAAATCTTTTAAATTAAAAAAAAAACTTATTCAAGGAGAAGAGAAAAGGGAGTAAATATTATATAGCAGCTACTATATGCCAGGAACTATGCTAAGTGTTTTACAACTATCTCATTTGACCTTCACAATAACTTTGCAAAGTAGAATCTGTTACTATCACCATTTTACAGCTTGAAAACTTGAGTCAATAGGTTAAAGTGACTTGTTCAGGTTATACAAACTGGGAAGTATATGAGGTTGGATTTATACTCTAGTCTTCTTGATTTCAAGCCCAGTGATTTAGCCACTGTGTATCCTAGCTTCCTCTTCAAGCATTATAGATATAATCATGAGTATCTTAAGACTAGAAAATAATGGCTCCATCAAGTTGACACGTAGAAAAGGGTCATGGAGTTCCAGTTCTTCCTTTTGTATAATGAGACATAGAAAAAGTCCAAGAGATTGAATTTGAATCCAATTATAGATATTTGTTTCTTGTGTGGTTATGATTAATTCAGTTAATCTTTCTGTGCCTCAGCTCCCACATGAGGACCATTCTAGTTCTAAATATATAATACTAGAAATTATAGAATGAGACATTTCATTTTGATTCAACGAAAATCTTTGTCCTAATTAGAATTATTCAGAAGCACAATGGGCTGACTTGGGAGGACATGAGTGCCTCTTCTCTGTGGTTGTCAAGCAGATTCTGAATGCCCACTTGACAGGAGTGTTGGAAGGACATGGCTATATACTTATGAGTTAGACTAGCTGATGTCTTTGCATGAGTATTTACCTCACTGTGAAGTGAAAATAGCACTAGACTTGAAGACAAGACTTAGTTTTGAATCTCTTCTGTGCCATGTATATCATAAGTAATTGACAATCTCTCCAAATCTATGGTTGACCTAAGTCAAAGATATCTTGTTACTGGATGGATAAATAAAATTATCGTTTGTTAAGTATTGACTATCCCAGGCCCTGGGAAAAGTTTCAGTGAAACAATTCCTTCTCTCAATGAGTTTATATTCCAATGGGCAGCTAGGTGGTACAGTGGATAGAGCACCAGTGCAGGAGTTAGGAGGACCTAATTCAAATCTCACCTCAGACCTTGGGCAAGTCACTTAACCCCAATTGCCACATCCTGGGTTATCTCCAGCCATCCTGATGAATATCTGGTCATTGGATTCAGATGGCTTTGGAAGAGAAGTGAGGCTGATGATCTCCACAGCCCTCCTTCACTCAAAATCAAAGTCAACTACAAGTCATGTCATTATTTCTCTGATGGCATGGTCTTCTTCGGCAATGAAGGATGAACACACACACATACACACATTATATTCCAATAGAGGAAGAAAAAACAAACATGGAAAGTGGAAGCTTTGATTAAGGGCTTAGGGGAAGGTCTTATGTCTATTATCTTAGCTAAGTTTGGAGAGGCTCACAGCTCAAGATTGACCCCAGAGTGGAAAGGCACTCAGGTCACTCCTCAAGATTATCTACCTAAGGCAGGGATTTTTTAACTTTTTATGCATCATGAAACCCTTTGACAATCTAATGATGCCTATGGACTCCTTGGGGTGGAGTTATGATGTTTTTAAAAGCACTAATTACTAAGATTAAAAAGGAAAACAATTGTGCTGAAATATATTTATAAAATATTTAAGAAAAATAGATTCATAGATCCCAGGTTAAGAAATTTTGATTAAGTTAAAGAGAATAAATGTTTTTATCATTGGAAAAAACAACTCTCCTGATGAAATTATAGACATTTGTGATTTTAGAATTGAGTGCTACAATCAGATAACAAGAAATAACATAATAGCAAAAATCATGACATAACTCTTAAAGCATGATATAGTATAAAGTGTACTGAATAGAATCTATCTGCTACAGGACCAGGTCTGTGTCCCTGAGGAAGTCTGAGAAGCCACAATTACAATAGGCAGAACCATGAGATTGTTGATTGACAAACCCTTTTCAGAAGCAGTGGTAGTTCTCATCTGATTACTTTTCCCAGAGCAGGAAGTGGAGGATGCCTAAAGTACTACTATGGGGAGATAATGAAGGAGGAATACAGTGGTGTTCCTAGCTAACTTAAGCTTATAGAAAACCTCCTGAAGGGATCATGCCAAGGTATTTTAAACAATACAAATTTATTAAAAGATTAAAATTGAACATTAATGGAACTAACTAAACTGCTTCGGTGACTTTTTCCATATAAAGTAATTTTCACTTTTCTCTAAATCTTTTTAAAATATTATTTGTTTATCCATTCATTCTCATTCACCTTTCCACTAATATGGTATTATTTACTTTGTATGGGCTTTATTCTTCTACTTCTACTTTTTTCACTTTGCATTATTTCATAAATGTCCTATATTTCTTAGTATTTCTAGTACTTGTCCATCTTTATCACTTTAATATAAAACATTTTGTTCTAACTGTTCTCTTATTGTAGGACATTTATGTTACTTCCAGGGTTTTTTGTTTTGTTTTGTATCATTTTTTTTGTAATTTCATTTTGAATGTTTTTGGTTTTTACATATATCTCAATTAATGTAAAAACAGAATCCCCTTCCCACACTTTAATTGAATCAGTCAAATAAAGATGTAAGCTAGATGTGAATAAGTCCTTCAGCCATGTGGAAGATTAAAGTGTTTTGAACATACAATAAAAAAAAACTAAACTGAAAATATCTTCAGCTTGACTGAAAGAATCAGGCATAATTCTGGGTCTTTGGATAACATAGTAAGTTAGTTCAGAATTCCACATTCCAGAAGCAAATTACTGAAATGATTGAAGAACTCTAGCCAAGAGACCAGGAGGAGGAAAACCTTGCACAGAATGGGTAGGGGTGCAACAGATTTCTCTCTCCTGCCCCCTCCCCTACCACCCTAGGCAATTATGTAAGTTTAAGAGATCTAACAGGAACATAAAATAAATCTACTGAAAACCAGAGTGAGCAGGGTCCACAGAGCAGCAGTAGCTGACAACAGACAAATTGGGAAAAATGAGGAAAGGCAGTTTTAGGACTCTATATGATTATTAACCCTTTTTGAGAAACCCAGCAGAGAGAATTCAATGAGGATTGTAGGAAGGGAGAACAAGAGCAATTAGTTTAACATTTAGCCACATGTGTTCACTAAGTTTGAGTTCACTCTCCCCAGGGGCCTTGTGTATACAAGGAAAATACAAGAGAATATTTCTGTAATAACTTCACTCACTCTATCGGCAAAGTAAATATACTTTTTAAAAGCTAATTAAGTCTTGCAGGTAATCAATAGAGGAGAGCACATGGGATGGAATCTCCTGAGCTACAGTAATAGAAATCTCTAGCTTCTTTAGATTTACCCTTAAGGAACAAGAGTGGAACAACCTAGCAGCCTCCTAGGTACCCATCTATGAATGTGAGTGCATCCTCTAGCAGTACTACACTTTTAATCCTACAATCTAGTTATTTGTATAATTATTTTTACTGATAAGTCTACACACACACAAACATACATACAAATATATACATATATTTTATGTAAGTACATGGAATTATATATAATATATATGTGTGTATATTATAAGAAGTAAAAAAAAAAAAGAAAATTCCTGCTGAAATAACATTTACTTAGAAAACTAAATGACCATTTGATAAATCTTCTGAGTTTTGTTTCACTGAACCACTCTACTCTATTTTTTATTGCTTCTATCATAAGTGATGTCATGACAAACATTTAACCCAGAGAAGCAAGGGCAATTTCCAGGCTTTTTCTATACACTGTCCTCCTATTGTTTATTTTATTAACAGATATTGACAGCAGTATGGATATTTTCTTTCTTGTTCATTCCATTCTATGGTTGCCATCTTATCAGAGTTATGGGGGGAGATACATATTTCTATTTTCATTTTCTTTTTTATCTGCTATATGACAAGACTAAGAATCTACTTGAGAGACATGCCATCTATCAATAAAGGAATCACAGTATCTCTGCCTCGTCTTGATGAAGTCTCATCTGAAGCTTTATATTTAATTCTATACACCACATTTTATGAAGAACACCAATAAAGTGAAGGGCTTCCAGAAGAGAGCACCTGGAGCATGAGGGCCTTAAGTTCTCCTCATTTGAAGACTAGTGTATAGAACTGAAGTTGTTCAAACTAAAGAAGAAAATACTGAGTCTAAATGGGAAGCGTGAGGGAGTGATGAGAGATAATTAGACATTTAAAGTACTAAAGAGACATTGTTCTGTTTGGCTTCATGGGACATTATCAATGGGCAAAGGGGTCAGGGAAGGATGGAAATTGCAAAGATTTGAACTTAGATTTGACTTCCAAGTAAAATCACTCAACAATTTGAGCTTTCAAAATTGAAACAGGCTGCCTTAGGAGGTAATAGTTTCCTCATCAATGGTGGTCTTTAAGCAGAACACAGATGAACATATGTTGTGGGGGTTGTACAATTGGAGATTTTCTTTCAAGTATGTATTTGAGTAGGTACCTCCTAAGAGCCCTTCTCATCTTAAACATCTGCGTGATTATCTCCATCCAAAGTACGACCAGAAGAAAAGTTAAGACTTTTATTTTTTTAAGAACTTTAACATCATAGATTATAAATATCTTGAGGACAGGTCTCTGGTTTTATTTTATCCACATATTATACATGAAAATCAAATAAGCGAATCTTTTTTAGGGGTCTTTGTTTTTCTCTAGAGTTCCTGATGCCTAGTGTGCTATACAAAGAGCAAACACTCAATAATTATTACTTAAATGAATGAATGAAAGTCAGATGTTAATTATCTGCTAGACATAGCAGATAAACCTAACAAACATCTTTTCAAAGTAGCTCTCAGTAACTCTGAGTCAGGAATTATATGAAAATTGCCTTTCTAATGGTACTTTGGCACTTAAGACTCCACTTACTAGAAAAAGAAAGTACAAAAATGATATATGAAATGATACATTTGTACATTTTTCATCCCCTTTACTATTAAAAGAGAGATGTTATTTTAGTGAAAACAGCACTGATGCTGGAGTCAAATGAACTTCAATTAAAAAAGAAACTGTATTTCCCACATCATTTACAATGCATCTGGGTTTGAAAATCATTCCAAACAATAATCCTGTGAATAGGGACTGCTTTATAACTAAAGAAATTGAGGCTACAGGTAAAGGACTTGCACAGTCACACAGTTAACAAAGCAGTATTAAAGATATGATCCTATGAGTATAAATTGGTGTTTAAGGAACGAATGGAGGAATGAGAGTGGTCTCATGAATGAATCTGAAAAGAGAGGGCTGTTGTGTGGCTTGAAGGGAGGTAGAATATGTCTCTAGCTTCTTCAACCCTCTTTCCCCTTCTCTAAGGAAGGCTTATTCCTGATAGGAGGAAAAGCAGGAAATTGGGGCTGGACCTAACAGTTTGCCCTCCTCCGAAATGTGATTTGGTTCAATCTCACTTCTGATTGTTTTTCTTTAATTTTTGGTGGGAAGATAACCCCATGCATTTATATTCAAGTCTTTACCCCTTCTTCACCAAATGCCAGTTCCATGTCCAAATCATAGAAACACAGAAATTAGAGAAGGTATTCATTGAAGAGCATATTCTAGAAAATGCAGAGTGAAGGAGTTCTCCTACTGGTAGTAAAATAATTCAGCTCAACAAAGAAAAATGTCCTCTTTTTCAAACAAGGGCAAACTCCCACATGTCTCTAGTGTAGCAAGCTGGGAATAGGGACATTATGGAGACTCCTCTCATATTTCCCTATTTTTTTCCCTTGGCAATTTTCAGTGGTTTGGCCTCCTGTCTTCTCTCTTGAAGGTGGAAGATACTCAAAGAAAATTCTGACTTGGACATCCTGGAAGGCATGATTTCCAACTGAAGAGTCCCCAAAAGACTCCAATAAATCCATAATGGATACTGAGGAGGATTGTAGCTCATTGACCTCTCATCAACTCTACTCCATCCCTCACACAGTGCAGGTCCTTCATCTTCACCAATAAATAGAGATCCCCATAGCAGTGGGCTTTGGAACAAGGGTTATATTCACACTGACATGGTTTCACTTCATTGAAAGATTCATGTTGGAAGCATAGTTTTGACTTACATCAGAATTTCTATTGTTAACTTTGGGGAAAAAAACAACACTTTGAATTTTCAGTGGAGATAAATATAAAATATATTATTCAACTTCAACAACAACAAAAACAACAGAAGGAGTTTAATGCCTGACAAATATTAATTGAGAACATAAATACTGTTTTAAAAAACCAGCAATGGGAGTTAAGCCTGTTTTTGAATCCTTTTCAAAATTAAGAATTATTGATATCCAATTTACTTTCTCTAAGACATAAATAAAGGTAATATTCAAGAATGACTGTAGTTGGTAGGAACAGCCAGTTTGGTGCCAGAGTAGTAGATTTAGAGTCAAAGAAAGTGGGTTCCAATATTGGATTTTTGTTTCCCACCATTACTTTGAACAAATCTCTTTACTTCTCCTGGCTGCTGAAGTGCAGAAAAAAAATTGAACTAGGTTATATTCAAGGACTCTCTTAGCTCTATTTTTTCTCTGTCATTAAAAACTCAAAATCACCACACATATTAGATCCAGGAATTGTTCTTACCTTTCACCTTTGCGCTCTTCACTGTAGAGGATACATAAAGGTAGGGCACATAATTCCTTGTCGTTATAATGCTTTTAGAGAAGTGAGGCTTTGACTCATTGAAAGATCATGGTAGTAGTAGATAAGAAGTACCAATAAAAGATTTAACTCATTCAGAAAATGTGTGTTTTCATAGCAATCAAGGGGAATAGAAAAATAAAGAAGTTCTTTATTGTCCCATCGTCACCATCAGCTGCTTTCTCTTTCCTGATATTTAAGCTAAGAACACAGATGATCAGATAAAGAAAACAGCTCCACCAATTCCTTCAAACACCTGCATTATCATGAAAAAGGACGAGAGGACATTCAGTGTATTCATGTATTTTAGGCTCATATAGCTGACTTTTATCAGGCCCATCCTTATATTATGCCTGGACACCTATTCTCAAAACTCATTATTTCTTTATTATGAAATATTATTGTAAGCCCTGCTGGACTTCATTCTATTGCAGTTGATTTTAATACAATTCATTTTCATAAGGCAATGACAGATCATTGAATTCTCTGATTCTTATTATGAGGCTAGAGAGTAAGGAGGCAAACATCTGCTTAGATGGTTTTAGATGGTTCACAACCATGGCCCCCAGAAGCAGCTTTATTCTCCTCTATCAACATCGTGGTGAATAGTAGCTAAGGGAAAATAATGAAGTAGGACTCATGGACCTGTAGAGAAGTGAGGTGAGGGAGTAGGACAACTGAATGTTAAACCAGAGGTCCTCCCATCCTGCCCACAACACCAACAAAAACTCTCCAAGTGAAAGAAGAGGAAAAGGACCCTATGGAGAGACCAATAAAACTGCTTTAAGATGTAGAATTAGGGGTTTTATTTAAGACCAAAAAAGGAGACCTTTGCCCCCTGTGCTCACACTACCTTTATCAGGCCTGAGTGTGTCTGTCTAGACTTGAGTGGTTGTCCCTCTTTGCCGCATACAGTGTCCTCTCCTGTATGTGCCAGTGTCTGGTCCCCATGTGTACTTCCTTTCTGTTCAGGCAAGGCCTAACTTGGCTTGTTCCTCCTGCTCTGGCTTCTCAGTCCATTTCCTATGTGAGCATCAAATATAGATCTTAATTCAATCTCAGGAATTAAAATTCAATAAAGCAAAAATTAAAAATGGTAAAAGCCTAGGCTAAACAGACATATAGATACACTTTAGAAAATGATCAAATAACACTCAATCTTATGCTAAATAAATTCTACACAAAATTTGAATATGAAAACATTCTATCCAACTCCTTTATAAGACAAATGACACGCAAATATGTAAATCAGTAAAGGATGAATAAAACAAGCTGTA
The DNA here is from genome assembly GCA_028658325.1 of Potorous gilbertii. NCBI lineage: Eukaryota > Metazoa > Chordata > Mammalia > Diprotodontia > Potoroidae > Potorous > Potorous gilbertii. The sequence goes on from CM053769.1 coordinate 235,216,660, forward strand.
TAATAATTAATAGTAATAATTTAGATAGCACTTTAAGTTTTACAAAGTATTTTTGCAAATATTATCTCATTTTATGCCAACTCTAAAAGTGCTACTTTTATACTCACTTTTCAAATGAAGAAACTGAAGCAGACAGAGTTGAGATGACTTAAACAAGGTCACTGAGAGTGTAAGGGTCTCAGTATGAATTTGAGTTTGGGCCTTCCTGACTTGAGTTCCAGCTCTCTATAGCCTGTGTCACTTACCTGGCCTTATCAGCTTACACATATAGTTTTAAATCTTAGCAAAAAATAAAACTTTATAAATAACTATCCCTAAAACTGTTATCCATTCTTGCCAATTGGAATTTTTATCTTTTGGCCTAGTCTGTTTTTTAAGCTGTTATTTTCGTCAGTATTTTTTCGTATCTCCTTTACCAAGTTGTTGAATCATTTTTCATGATTGTCATGCATTACTCATATTTCTCTTCCATATTTTCCCTCTACTTCTCTTACTTGGTTTTCAAGTAAGCTTTTTGAGCTCTTCTATAGCCTGAGATCAATTCATATTTTTCTCAGAGGCTTTGGATATAGAGGCCTTGATTTTGTTGTCTTCTTCTGAGTGTATTATTTAAATTTATTTATTTAGTTTTGGTTTTCAGTGTTCACTTCTACAAGATTTTGAGTTCCAAATTTTCTCCCAATCTCTCCCTTACCTCATCCCAAGATGGTATGAATTCTGATTACCCCTTCTCTTATAGGGCAAGATAGATTCCCATATCCTCATTGCCTGTATATCTTATTTCTCAGTTGCATGTAAAAACAATTTTTAACATTTTTTTTTAAACTTTGAGTTCCAAATTCTCTCTCCCTTCTTCCCTCCCTCCCTACCCTTCTTGAGAAGGCAAGCAATTCAAAATAGGTTATACATGTGTAGTTATGCAAAATACTTCTATAATAGTAATGTGGTGAAAGACTAACTATATCTCCCTCTATCTTTCCTGCCCCCTCACTTATTCTATTTTTTTTCTTTATCCTTGTTCTTTTCAAAGGTATTTGCTTCTGATCCCCTAATCTGTCCTTCCTTCTGTCATACTCCTCTTATCCACTTCCCCCTTTCCTGTGGAATAAGATAACCAATTAAGTGTGGATATTATGTACTCCTTAAGCCAAAATGAGAGTAAGATTCATTCTCTCACCTCCTCCATCTTCCCCTCCATTGTGAAATGTTTTTCTTGCTTCTTTTACGTGCAATAATATACCCCATTGTATCTCTCCCTTTCTCCTTCTCCTAATATATTCTTTTTTCATCCCTTAATTTTATTTTTTGATATCATCCCTACATATTCAACTCATCCTGTGCCATCTTTTTACCTGTCTGTCTACCTATCTATATAGCTGTCTATCTGTATTTCCTCCAGCTACCCTAATAATTAGAAAAGACTCATGCTTTACAAATATCTTTCCATGTAGGAATGTAAACAGTTCAACTTTAACAAGTCCTTTATGATTTGTCTTTCCTATTTACCTTTTTATGCTTCTCTTGATTCTTGTATTTGAAAGTCAGGGCTCTCCTTCCATGGTGGAGTGCACTGTCCCAAGCTTTAGAGGTTTTGTGTAGCTCTTTTCAGAGCTACTTCTAGGGATCTGTAAGTTTTTAAGTCTTCCAAGGTGTTATTATCTAAGGAGAGGTGTTTGCTACTCTTTTGGCCTGTGCTCTGGTCTGTCAGTGACTACAAGCACTCTTTTCTGCCCTAAAACTGTGAGGAGGCTCCCTGCTCCCTCCACTGCTGCTGCAAACTTTGCTATGCTAATACTATTCCTGGCTCTGGGACAATCAGGAAAGTGAATGAGAGTATGGGCGAACTGGGAGTCCTGCCTTAATGCTAGCAAAAAGACTCCTGTAATCTCTTTCTGATCATTGTTTGACCCCTTTACCATCTATGGGATGAAAGCTCTAGAAGCAACTGCTGCCACTACCATTGCTGACTCAGTCACTCCCAAGGCCAGCTCCTGCTCCTGGTTTGCTGAGCTGGCACAGCTGGAGCTGTGCTGGTTGGCTTGCGCTAACTTCACTCCACTCTCACAATGGTGAGATAGTCATTTTCTGCTCACCTTCTAAGATGTCTTTGATATTTTTGGTCTGAGATCTGGAAACTGTCACTTCTGCCCCTGTTCCAGTCAGCCTGAAGCCTGCTCTGGGATTGCTGGGGCCTGGTCTGCTCTGATATAGTCTACATTGGAGTGTGCTCCTCTCTCACTCAGATGCAACAGACCTTCCCTGCTGAACTTAGAGGTTGGCTTAGATTAGAAATTTGTTTCACTGTCTTTTTGGGGATCTTGTTACTCTAGAATTTGTTTAGAGTTATTTTTAAAGATATTTGGAGGACTTTGGGGGAGAGCTCAGGAAAGTCCCTGCCTTTACTCTGTCATCTGAGCTCCACCTCAGGCTAACTCCAATTTATGAAAACATTCACATAAACATTTAGGGTGGGGAGGAGTTGTTTGCGTGTGGGGGGGGGGTATGTATGTGCTTTGCAAAAAGTTGAACAAAAAATGGTTATCAAATTGTGGCCTATCAAATTGTGGCATTGAATGGAATGGAGTATCATTTCCCAATAAGGAGATATGCATATGAAAATTTCAGAGAAACATGGAAATACTTATATGAACTGATATGTAATGAAGTAAGAAGAATCAAGAAAAAATATTCATTCATTATTAATTTTTCCAACAAAAACATATTTACTATTTTAAAATCTTTTTATGTTATCACATTCCATTTATATAACATTTAATAAGCTTAACTTATATATGAGATCATCCTTGTTATTAGCATTAGAAAAAATAATTTTGTGAGCCATAATTTTTGTTGATTGCTTCTTTACCATAATGAAATTGAATGAAAGATATAAAGGATATAATATACCACAGTTATTACTTTATATTGATTAAATTAAAATATTTGTCTGAAGAGAGAAAAATACTTAGAGACTCTTCTACTCTTCTCTTTTTTTGTTAAAAGCTAACATGCCAAAATTGTACAAGATTCTTTAAAAGATCAAAGAATGGAGACAACTTTGTTTTTGGACACTCATATAATTAATATTGATTGAGCACAAAACATATGTATATTATATATGTGTGTATACATCTAAAAATAATAAGTTACATGCTTATAAATTTATCTAGTAGGAGGGAAAAGTCTTCATAAGTAGGGGAGTTATTATACTGTGATTGACCAATCGTTCTCTGACCCTCATAATGGCAACCCAAATAAAATGATACCTCAAATAAATCTGCCCCTCAAATAAATCATAAAGAATAGTTCAGAACACTTTTCTCCCTGGAACCTATGAAGTAATATGCTCAAATTTTAGCCCACAACTAATTACAGATATTCAAGATATTGTCACAGTTGTATCTCCATAGTTTAACCCAATCCTAAATATTAACTATTACTCAGTTATAAGAAAGTAATATAGGGGCAAGTGTCTGTTTTAAAACTACCACATTTCACTGGCTGCTGCTCAAATACTGCTGTGCACATCTGGAGGAGACTTCTTGTGGCCCAGGTGTGCCCCCCTTCCCTCCTCCTTCTCATTGTTGTTAAGTGCTGGCTTGTAGGAAGGAGGTAGTTTAAAACAGTGAAACCTGTGGCTAGCAATCTATTGCTTATTATGGCATTAATTTCTTCTCCACTCAATGCTCTTGGATTATGTTTGTCTCATTATAGCTACCAGGAGAATTGGGAAGGCATTGAGGGAACACTAGACCTCAGTAAATAATAGAAGACTACAAAAATGAGAGCTGTTTTCCCTTAAAAGTGTTACATTGTAGCACGTTCATAAAATAGACTCGGATTGAACCTTTCTATGCCAATATCAGCGTGTTCAATTAGTGATTATGGCTGAATGAACACTGATAATCTGAGGACAGCTGGGCAAAAGAAGCAAAACCTAAATGTGTTTGTAGGGAGTGCTTCAGATACTGTCCTTGAAGAAGCACTTTCTATTCAAATAAATTCCCTATAAACAGATTGAAATCCTTTCCTTCTATCTGTGAAGGATTCAGATTTTTCAAAATTTGTGCCACACCCACTTAAATTACATTCATCGGTTTCATAAGAAAAGATAAACATTGAGTTTAGAGTTGTTTGCACTTTTCAAAACCCTTTTCTCTTTTTTCAAAATACTTCCATGATATAGGGTAAACAGAATTGTCTAGCATATAATGAATGATAATTAGATATCTTGTTAAAAATGAGACACCTTGAAAGAAGAGAAATGAAGCTTCTCGGATTACCCAAATCAACCCTTCCTTATATTTAGAAGTCAGTTTTCTTTCCTTATGACTTTAGTTAACTGCTTACTATACCATGATATACAGCATAAACATAGTATAAGGTAACAGTGGAGGAGTAGCAGGACTCCATCAAATATCGCCTTAGCACTTATGAATCTCAGTAGGTTCCAAAACAAAAGAAATGTTAAGTTTAGGGTGATAGGGATAGAAAAGTATTTCTTTTTTATGATCAAATTCACTTCTCTACTTCAGGTTGAGAGTTAGAATCTATGAGAGGGGAATGCTATCCATGCCATCAGATGTTGCCCCTTTATCAATTTTGCTTAATTAATTTTTCTTTTATAAGGGAGATTTTTATGAATGAATTCAATATGCTGAGAAAGCACTGTGATGTTAAAACAAAACAAAAAGGAATCAAAAAAAGTAAAGTTTAGTAAATATTTCCTTTCCTACCACTGCCATCACACACATACTCTGGATTTCTCTCCTAACCTCTCCTTGTCTCTTTCTCTTCCTTTGTCTTCTTTCTCCAAATCGATCCTCTATATAGACATCTGTAAAGGCAAAGAAGAAAACTCAATATCAGAGAATAAAACACTATATTAGGGATGGTTTTATGTATTGAATAATAAGGACAATCATTGTTTGTATATTTTTATATTGGGTTCCAAATATATCTCTGTGCATTATGTAATTATCATATACCCAAATCATGTCTTCTTTAAATGCTCTGGGTAATATGGCAGATATATTTGTTTGTAATTTGCCCTTAAAATTCACTATTCCAAATCTTACAGGCAAATTTTCCTTTCTCAAGCCCTTCATTTCAATTAATTATTCCTTGTACTGCACATGGGAGTTTTACAAAAGAAACCTGAAATGTTGGATGCATAGTGATAAGAAGGATTTCAAAGAATTATATCATTGTACTAAGCAGGTCTATTATGTTAAACTAGAGAAACTAGAAAATAGTCTCCTTGAGACTCATCAGACTCTTTCACCTTTTACCTAATTTAGACAACATCAATAAATCATAAAGTGTAGCTGTTATTAAAATATAAGATATTGGTGATTCTTGAATGAAAATAACGTTTACTTTTGTGAATACTTTCTAAACTACAGACTACTTTGAGATCCTTTTTAATTTTTTTTTCACTCTTGTAAGTTTGAAAGGAAATTGGTGGTAACTATGGACTTTAAATCAATCATCTCTTGGACATTTCCTGAATCAGTACTATTAAGTGCTGCTGTGAAGCCATGGGCTTCCTATTCATGGGAATCCATTTGACAAGTCATTTGAGGTATGCAGCCTCTCACTGATAAATGACATTGCCTATCATCATAACTAGGGGTAGAAGCTATCATAGCAGGAACTTTGAGATGAAGATTTTCAATGGTTCTTTTAAGAATGAGAGCTGTTGCAGGGTTCATTTCTAGTATGATTTGTCATTAACCTGTTTCATGAAAAAAATTGTTTCTATATCATCATCATGAAAGGAAATGCAAATTCTAGTCAGCTGTTGACAATGTTATCAATATGTCTTGTTTCGGATCCATGAATCCTAGCAGATGTTAGAGCCAGCATGGCTGCTATGCCAGTATGATAATCCAAATTAACCTGCAACTCTTAAAATCCATTGATCATCAACTTTTCTCACCAGTGACCCACTGTCATTGTTCATATTCGGCTTTACCATGCTTTTGACCCACAGTGCCTTTCTTCCCAGTTCTAACATTTTCTATACTACTTAGCCTAGGTAGAGGAGTTATCATAGAATTTAGACCTGAAAGATCACAGAGGCCATGTTTATCCATCTCAGTGAAGAAACTGAGCCCCACAAAGGTCAAGCAATTTGCTTAACCTTCAGTTACTAAATACAACTGCCAGAATTCAAAAACAAAATGTCTTAATGTAAAAGCATCTCATTTTAAAATCTCTTATACAACATTGAATCTGGTTTTGGGAGAAGGCTAACATCTATCTCTTCTAAGATGGCTCTTACGGGCTCTTTCCATCCTCCTCTCTCTTATCTAAATAAATGATTCCCAAATATCTGCTTATTTATTTACTAAGTTTACCTCTTTTGCCCATGTTGGAAATGTAAGGGTCATTCAATGTCAGAAGCCCCTTATTTGTTGTCAATACTGAATGACTGCTTCTTGCCTGGGCCAGTTTGTCTCTCCTTGTGCAGACTGGTACTCCCTCCACTCCCAGGGTCACACAGTATTGGTGTTAAACTTAGTGCAGACACCTAATTGACTTTAGGCCTCATGTAGTTCTGACCTGTTAAGTTCAAGGGATTCACCAGCTTCAGCCTCCCCAAGGAGCATAGCTTATAAACATGTACTTTCACACTCAGATCTAGTGAGATTTATAAGCTTGATTCTCATAAATAATATGAAAAATACTTATCTCTAGGTCAGCAACAAGGTGATTCCATGACAAACTCCAATGGAAACTGGGAGGTAATCTATGTCAATGGAGGAAAAAATATCTACATTCACAAAACAATACATCCTTCAAATGCTTTAAAAAAAAAAGTATATGCTATCCCATTCACATGCCCAATAAAGCCTTATTTCTGTGGGACAGTGTTCAGATTAAAACACTTGCAAACAAATAACAATGGAGCAGATTATAGCATAGAGCACACAGAGGTATATAAAACCAAAATGAAATTGAATCTGAACATTTCCAGTATAGATGAATAACTGAGTATACTCTATTGAGTGCAGTGCCTAGAGTTTAGAGCATATTCATAATTCTCTATCCCTAAATCAAGAAAACATGATAGAAGCATGTTATTGTCAATTTATGGATTAATTAATCAAAAAACAACATTTATTAAGTGCTTAATATATGCTTTACTCCATGCTAAACACTGGGGATAAAATAAAAAGGTCATTTTTTTCCTTCCCTCAAATAGCTTACATTTTACTGGGGAGAAAACAAATAAATGTAAGCAAAAGCAAAATATAGGTAAAGTAAATTTAAAGCAATTTTAGATAAAAGAAATCACCAGCAGCTAAACTCATCAGGAAAGGCTTGATTGAGTTGAGCTTGGAAGGCTGCTAAGGGGTAGTAGAGGTAACAAGGATGGGGTGCCTTCCTGGAATAGAATAGCAACCATCACAGGACTAGAATATAGAATGCTGGGTGTGAGGAACAGCAAGGGCAAGTTTGATTAGACCATAGATTATAGGAGGTGATTAACGTTTAGTAAGACTTAAAAGGAAGACTGGAGCCAAGATGTAAGAATTTGTATTTGATCCTATACTCAATAGGGAACTACTGGAGCTTTTTTAGAAAGGTGGAGGGTGGGAAGCGTAAAGGAGATTGGGAATGACATGGTCACACCTGAAGGACATTTTGTTGGCTTATGTGGAGGATAGAGTGGAAAATAGAAGATCTGAGACAGAGAGATCAATTAGGAGATTATTGTAATAGTTCAGGCAAAAGGCAATGAGGACCTAAACTAAAGGTCAGTGTTTGAAGAGAATATCAGAACAAAGGGATATTGTGGAGGGTAGAATCAACAAAAATTGGCAATTATTTATGTATACAAGATAAGGGAGAGTGAGGAATCCAGAATTAGTCTGGAATGGCAAATATAAGTGGTTTGAATAATGAAGTTCTCTACACAAATACATGAAAAATTTTAAATTTAGATTATGGGCTTTGTTTTAAACTAGTTTAATTGGAGATTTTCATGGAATATTGTATTGTTAACGTATTTTTGCATAATGAGTTAAAGTAGTTTTGCTTAAGGGAAGGAAGATCTTTCCCATCCATTAATAGGCTCTTGTGACCTGCTTATGTCACATCGAAGCCTGAGTCATAGGAGTCTAAGTCACATGGAACAGGAAGGGGTGGAACTAGAGCAGAGCTGAGAGGAAGTTAGTCGGAGAGCAATCAGAGCTGGAAAAGGCAGTTGGCTAGCGGGAGTGAGAGAGCTTGTTTGTGATTTTGTTTAAGGGAGTTGGTTTGTGGGAAGCCTAATGGAGGGAAGGTTGGGGATGGTGTTGCCCTCTTCATTGTTATTGTGTATAGATTTTTGTTACTATGATGGATTTGGCTTTCTAGTGTCTGAATAAATGTTTTGGTTCTGTCTTCCATGTGGAGACTCTGTTGTATTTCATGGTTCAGAATTATGCTGGCATATTCATGGCTGTTTAGGTACTGTGAATATTATGTTGGCACTACATATATACATTTTAATATGCAGTTGGTAATATAGACTTGAAATTCAGGAAAAATAGTCAGGCATAATTAAATACAATAAATGAATTCATTGGAAATGATGCGACCACTAAAAGGGGCAGTATGGAGAATCAAAGAAAACAAGGTGCAGAACAACCTTAGAGGTGGATTCAGAGTGGGACATTTATCAAAAGAAACTGAGGAGGAATAAGACTGGTGGGAGGAGCACCAGATGAGCAATATCATCCACCACCACCACGTTAAAAAAGTCAAACAGACAGGAGAGATTATTCAGTAGGAGGGGATGATGAAAAAGTGTAAACTCTACCAATTCTAAAGGATAAGAAAAAACTGTTACACACCATAATGAAGAAGTACTTGGTAACTTTGAAGAGAGAAATTTCAATTCATAATGGGGTCAAAAGCCTGAATTATAGAGAATGAGAAGTAAGAGAGGAAAAATAAATATAGATATTTTGTTTTTCTATTAATTTGACTAGAGAAAGGAAGAGAAGTAGTACGTAATAGGATAAATAAATAGTATGGTCAAGTGAGACTTTATTTTGGCTTTTAGTTTGGCTTTTTGGCCTCTTGGACATAAAGTCTTGGGCATATTTGGAGGAAGCAGGGAAGAAGCAGGTAGATAGAACTTAAAGATTAGGTGAGGGATGATTATGGGGTGGAAGAAAAGAAAACTCTGTCAAAGGAGATGGAATAAGGGATACAAGAAGAGTTGGTCTTGACAAAAAGGACTACTTCATAAAAAAAAGAATTAAAGAATGACATCATCTTGTTTTTAGACATAAAATAGGGGAGAAATGAGAGCCAAGAGTAGAATGGTCTCTTTTTTCATAGGAAAGTAAGAGACAATATCCTCAGTTGAGAGAATGGCAGACTTGAAGAGAGGAGGTTTAGAACAACCACAGCTGAAATTGTGCTAATCAGTTTGATAAGAATAGAAGGAGGGGAGAGAATTTAGGGCATAGTTTTGTGACAGAAAGGATAAAGACTTGATCTTGGAGTTAGAAAGAGTTAAGTTTTGCATCCCACCTTTAACATATACTGGCTGTGTGACTATATGTGAACCACATAATCTGTCAATGTTCTAGACAAGTCTCAAAGATTATAATTTGCAGAAAAGATGACAACCTGTACTGGTGGAGAGAGTTGTCTCATGCTGGAGGTATATATATGAATGAAATCACAAGCACAGTCACCTTGAGTGGAAGACGTTAGGAAACTCCCAGAAAGGAAACTCCCCCAATCATGCAGATTACTTAGTGCTCTTCAGATTCTGATCTTTGATACTTATCTTGAGGTAGTAAAAGGTAAATTAACTTACTTAAGCCTATATAGCTGAC
>CM053769.1:235226604-235240261 GCA_028658325.1 Potorous gilbertii
ATATACGTATATATATGTATATATATACATATACATATATATATATTGGGCAGCTAGGTGTTACAGTGGATAAAGCACCAGTGCAGGAATCAGGAGGACCTGAGTTCAAATCTCACCTCAGACACCTGATACTCACTAGCTGTGTGATCTTGGGCAAGTCACTTAACCCCACTTAAGCCTCATCTTGGGTCATCTCCAGTCATACTGAGGAATATCTGGTCACTGGATTCAGATGACTCTGGAGAAGTGAGGCTGGTGACCTGCACAACCCTCCCTCTCTCAAAACAAAGTCAGGTGCAAATCATGTCATTATTTCTCTGATGGCATGATCTTCAGCAATGAAGGACAAACACACATACTCACATATAATATATATTTATGTGTATAATATACATACATGTGTATATGATTTAAATTGGTAATAGTAATAAAATATATATTTAGCATTTTCTATGTACCAGACACTCTGCTAAGCCCTTTACAATTGTTAGTTCATGTGTATCATACATATGTTTATTTACCTAGACAGTGGGCAGAATATAGGCACTCTGTATGCATAATAATATGCATATATTTAAATGTTCTTGTTCCTATAGAGATACAGACATGGATAGATATTTGTGAAACATATATTCTTCACCTTTGCTCAGTAGCTTGTACATGATCTAGCCTAAAAAGTGGAAACAGATACTTCACATTAAACAGCTGTATAACAAAAGATATTCCCTAAGACACAAATGCTAAATACTCTCAATGTATTGCCTCATGATACTAAGGAAGCAAACAACACGAAATTTCCTGTTCCTATTTACAGATTTGCTTGAGCCTTTAGAGTATTTCAGTCTCTGCCCTTTTTTTCTAATCTTTCACGTTTTGATTTCTATTCTCCTCACCGCCACAAGCCCTCTCATGAGCCTCGACATGATGCAGCTGCTGGTTCAGATGTGTTCTGTTTCTAGCAACATGCTGAGAATAAAAATCATTAGTTTTTCCATTAATTTTTCATGAAGTCTTTTCCCAAATTTATTTTTTCAACCCTTTTATATGCTTTGGGAATATACAGAACTAGTCAAATCAGAAATTTAATGCTTTAAACAAACTATTCAGTAAATCAGTATCTACAGCTTCATGTCTGGTCGAGATATGGATTTAATGATTAAAAATTCAATGTAAGATGATGAATTATGCAAGGATTATTTTTCCTTAAATGAAATTAAATATCCATAGAAAATAATTGCAAATGGGCAAACTTCTGAAACACCAAGTATAAACTCAACAGTATTTTCCTAAATTTTATTAGAAAGAATTGCTAAATTTAAAAATAAAGGTATACCAGAACAAAAATGAATTTTGTATTCCAAATGACCTTTACACTATTCTATCAAATAAAAGTAGGCTTCATTTTATGTGTAAGTATATATCCCTTTCCTCTGAGAGATCATTAACTTAGTGAGATGCTAACATGGTATATTTTAAATCTCTATATAGCACTTAAATGAGCAGATTAAAGGTGAGGAGGAAGTTTTCCTCCTACTTTTAGCATGCCAAGGAAATGAACATAGGTTCTTGATGTCAATGCCAACGCAGAGAATAGTTTGCCAGGTTCTACTGAGATTTGAGCCTGCTAGCTGACTCTCTGCTATCTAAGGACCAGGTTAATTTATATCTGTGGATTTTCATCACCAGCTTTGCTTTTTGCAACTTGTAAAGAATATTATTAAAGCATGAAAGGGATAGCAATCTGCTTTTCCCCTAAATGATGAAACTGCAAAGCTTGGAAATGTTAAAGTAAGAAAGAGAAAAAGAAAGAAAATTAAGCTGATAATGTGATTTTAGATCCATAGCATTACTATTTATAGACTAGAGTTGTGATCCTGCCTTTCTTTTATATTTTAATATTTAATATTTATTAATAAAAATTAAACTCCAGATTCAGGGTTCTTTGCAGGTTGTATTTTCAATATTCAGTTGAATTCAGCAAACATTTACAAAATGTGCACTGTGTGCAAGATACATAGATATACTCAAGGTGAGACTTGGCCTATCATGGTAGAGGGCTAGCCTTAAAGTCATGAAGATCTGAATTTCAATCTTGCCTTTAGCTCTTATTGGTTGGAAGACATTGGGGAAATTATCTAAACTCTTTGAGCTTTAGATTCATCTTTAAAATGGGGGTGGTAATACCTAAATATTATAAAGTTCATATGAGATAATGTAAGTGAAGTGTCTTGCCAAATTTAATGTATTCTATGAAAGTCAGTTGTAATAACAGTTGACATTTATATATCCTTTATAAATGCATGTGTAGATTTATAAAGAACTTCACATAACTGTTTTAATCTTGTAAGGGAGAAAAGAGCAATATGTTGACATATGCAACACAGATTACAATGTAATTAGTTTATAAAACCAGTTCAAAGAGAGTACCATGTAAAACAAAAAAAGAAAAGGTTTCTTTCAGTTGGGACGATCAGGGAAGTTGTTATAGGGAAAGAAATTTCAGTGGAATTAGGTCTTGAAGGAAGGGAAAGAATTTCAATTGGTGGGGATGAGAAAAGGGCATATATTCCATATAGGAGGAGAAAGCCTGAGTAGTGTAACAGAGAACAAGGGTGAGGATAAGAGTTAAGGAACAATGAATACTACATATATAAATTCTCAATTATGTGCCTGTAGACTTTTGGTATCAAATATCATTAATTTTCTTCTTGTTCTTTTAGAGAGTAGTCCTCTTTGTCCTATAATTGTTGCAGTGTGATCCAGAAACATTCTGCCTCTAATCATCATGGCTGACATTCCCAGCTAACTCAGCAGAACAAACTAAGTGGCTGGTACAAGCTAGTTAAGGGTCCTTTGTCTTAACTATACTGTCTACAGTAATAATCAGTGTCTTGAAGATTTAGCATTGTACTGTTTTTTGTAATTGATTTAATTAGGAATTGCTTCTGAGTGTATATTTTTGAAAAGAAAACCAGGATATTCACAGTTCTCTTGTAAAAAAAAAAAGTCACATAAAAGTATATTCAGTCATTCTACCTTGTTCCATGTTTTCATATCAGAGTTTAATCAATATCTGTTTTTTTCTTTCTTTTTTGCTGATATGATATGCTTAGTTATGTGTTTACTAACAAAATATAATTCAAAAGAAACATCATTATCATCAAATAACTAAACCAGAATGTTGACTAATACAGATAACAGAAAATGTTGGAGGAAGAGGTTAACGTAAAATGGTATTAGTGTAGATGTTCCACAGTTCTGTATTTTTATTTAACAGCTTTCCAGAAATTCTTTTACAAATTCAAGTTTCAGTAAACTGCTTCCTCCCTTCTCCTTCTCCTAATATGAAAAGAATAAGAGGAAAATAGACTTAATTCTCAGTGATTTTAAATGATAATGCATTTATTTCCTCTCCAGCAACCATAATGCTTATGTGATTGTCAAAATTATTTGACATTAAGAACTTTACTCTCTTAGCAACGGCCACCACTGTATTCCTCTTCAGCAATGGCAAAGATCTTTGTCAGGTTGTTGTCTAAACACACACACACGCATACACACACACACACACTATACACACTACACACCACCACACACACCAAACAGCTTTCCAAAAGCTTAAGCATATCCACAAATACTGAATTATTGAAAAAATTAGATTCTAACCTGAAAATGCAAACATATTTGCCTAATCTCAGTTGGATTTAAGGATTAGGTTTAGCTGGAAAGTGTTTCCCCATACTACACAAGGCTGACATTTACAGCAGCCAAACCGTGCTCTGAGAATGTTCACAAATGTTAACCCTCTCACCACCCCCATTGCACCCCCTCACCCAGCCATGCTCCTATTTTCCTGAAGCATCTGCTTTGCATAATGTGCAATGGGACTGTCATTTTGGATGCTGGCAAGTCACCAACCACAGTGATTGAACAGGCAATGATACAAAGCAGCTAGTCACATAAACTTAGTCCAGGGTCTCATTAGGAATTGGCAAAAGAAGAGTACAGAATGTAGGAAAAGAATCTAGGAGTGGATTTTTTAAAGAAAGACAATCAGTTGATGCTAACTTGGTATTTTTTTTTCTTTTAACCAGTAATATCCTTGGGGAGTGGTGGTCCTAAATTGCTTTAGAATATGTACTCTATAAAATAATAAAATATCTAAAATCAGAAAAGAAATCAGAATGCCATAGAAGTGTAGTAAGTTGGTGACTACTAGTTGTAATAAATATAAATAAAAATATCATTATAGGAGGTAAAATCACTTCTCTGGTTCAGATTTTCTAAGTTATTCAATACTGAAGTCAACTTAATAAGTCTTAATTGAAATCTACTCTGTGGTCAACATAGCAGGAGATACAAAAATGTGTAATACTTGTTATCTACTCCTAGGAGTTTCAAATCTCATTGAGGAGATGAGACAATCACGCACAAAGTTAGAAAAAAATTAGTACTTCAGAATTAGTGGCAGGGTAATACATACAAAAATTTTAAAAGACCAGTTTATGGGAAGATATATAAATAGTATAATGAGAAAATTTATTAGATTGTGTTTTACCTTGGTGAAGGCAAGCAATGATTACCAACATAACGGTTACCAATAACCATTATAGGAACTAATCCCTCCTCCATCAATTCCAAGGTTTCTTGTATTATTTTCATAATTACTTCTAGTATTCTCTTCACAGCTTGAATACCAAAACATATCTGACGTCCCCATTGAAGGTGCTTGCCTTGGGTGTCAGAATTTCTGATTACGGTTATGACTAATTTTAATGATACACCCAATGAATTCAATGAAATATTTAGACAACATTGGAAGAGGGGTCACAAAGCTATTCATGATGAAGTTTCCATTGAACTATATCAGCATTAACAATTGGATTTTTTTAGGAGTGAAAATGTGTTAATATTTTACAGAAATCACAGAATGTTAGGGCTGCAAAAGACCTTAGAAACCTTTATATTCAATCGCTTCACTTCCCACATGAAGAAGCTAAGATATGGAGGAGAAAATAGATTTGACTGAAGTTGCATAGCTTGTTAAATATTAGAACCATCCTTCTCTCTAGGTCTTCATAATCCAAGTCCAACTTTCTTGCATAATTTTCTAAATTCAAAGACTCTCATGACTGTGTATTATTTTTGGTGGCTCATTGCCAGCAACTGGCGGATCAGAGGCGCAGTGGTTATAGAAAAGAAAGAGATAGCAGCAGGGTCTAGGCAAGCCTGTACCATCTGTACATGACTGGTTTATTGTTCTGAGGGTCAAGTTTATATACTCTCTCAAGCAAGCAAGCAAGGTTATTCCCTTGAGAACATCTTCAGTTTACATCTTTTACATGTTTTGCTTCCATATCTTAGTGCCTTCTCTGTAACAACCTCGGGGTACACAATCAGGGTCAGGATGGTCTCATCCCTGCTTATAATTTGTGGGATGGTGAGCCAATTTCCTGAGAATATCAGCCTTTGAGCTAGTACAAGTCCCAAGTACCTCACATTCCGGACTCTATCAGTACTGGCCCTGTATAGCTCATCTGCTGTTATTCTGTTTTTCTGCTTTGGATATATGGGTCATTTATTAGATGATATTGTCAAGGAACTGTCAGAGAAAGGGACTCTCCTAGGCCTATTGGACATTTTGCTGGTCTAGCTTTGCAGAGCCATTATCAGGACAGCCAACCTTCTTGCCCTGAGACTAACTCTGAACTGAATCTAGTTTATTTGCATATAATCAATGAAGTATGTGATTTTTTATCAATTTATGTTCACTTTTTTCACTGATACATTTTAGACAATTAAGTAGTACAGTAAATAGAGAACTAAACCTGGAGATAGGAAGATCTGAGTTCAAATCCTTCCTTAGTCACTTACCATCTGTGTGACCCTAGACAAGTCACTTTTGTCTACCTCTTTAAAAAAATACTCATTGTAAGATGAGGACAATTAAAGTACCAATATACAGAGTTGTTATGATGATCAAATGATATATTTGTATAGAGGGAGATTTTGAACCCCATTTGTGTAATGAAGCCCTACTTGTGTGAAGGGCGTGTCATTGATGGCTTAAAGAGAGGCAAAAATGGACATCTCTTGCCCTTCTCCCCTCACCATTTTCTAAGGGAGGCTTTCATTCTTGACAGGGCAGAAAGCATGAAGTTGGTGTTGAGAACATCCACCATCCTCAGAGACAGGGAATGAGGGCAGAATTATATCTCTCTGCTCCCTTAAATATTATTAGTCTGGGGAATATCCTTGGGTTCAAGTTAACTACTTAACATTTTGTCATTTGGGAGGAGGAAGATCCTGAGCTCTATATCCAGGATTTGTCCCCTTCCAATTGTAAGTTTCACAATAAATACCCATAGATAATAGCAAAGAAACCCATTTAACCAAATCATAGCAAAAAAGAAATCAGAGCAGTTATACATAGAAGAATATATATCAAATGATAAGGGTAAAGGAACTCTGCTATTGGGTATGAGATAATTTAATTTAACAAAAAAAGTGTAGATCTCACCCAAGGGAGAAACTTCAAATTCTCTAGTGTAACAATCTGGTGACAGGGATATGATGAAGTCTGCCTCCTTCCATGTCTTCCCAGAATCTTTTCCTCCATCACCTTGAAGTTGGATTGATATCTTCCTCCTCTTTCAAAGCTGAAAGTCAGCACTGCCAAAGAAACTCAACAATCAAAAAAAAAACCACTTGAAACTTTGGTATTCCTAAAGGGAATTAGCCCTGAAGAATCCCAAATGAGAGCTGATGAAGTCATGAGCTAACCAACTCCATCCTAATCCTCAATGGGACATGGTCTTCATCTTCACCAATAAGGGAAAAAATAACTCATACCAATAGGCTTTGAGTCAGGGATTACATATAAAGTACTTAAATCAGTGCCTGGGGTATAGAATATACTTTAATTAACAAATGTTTTTCTCTTTCCCTTTTTTCCCCTTCTTTTCTGAAACCTTTGCCATGACTCTACCTTCTCAGACACACATAGGACAACAATTTGACAAACTCATTTATGCTAAGATGTCTATATATCTCCATGAAGAAAACATACTGCCCATATTTCAACATGTGGTTGGACATCATTTAGTTGTGCAAATATCTTTTAGTTAGTGAGGACACATATCTTACAAAGCAGAATTTCAGTAGCTCAAAAGAACGTGAAACATACAAATTTAGAGATGTTGCCATTCCAAATGTTTATGCGCACTATTTATGCCATTATAACCTGTGGAAGAGTCTTCCAAGCACATAGTGGTCTGATCAATCATAATCAGACATACTATACCTTGAGTCCAACATGGTGATGTCATTTTCATCCTTGAGAATGAGAGATAACAAAAAACCAATACATATATTTTGGACAAATTACACATAAAAATTATCTTAGCTCAGATTTCAATAGTATGAGAAAAGACTATATTATACTTAGGAAATTGTGAAAAATGATTTGCAATCATTCTAAACTGCTAACTAACAAAGACATAATGTGTGTTGGTATTACATGGCTACAATCCTTAAAAAATCAAACATTTTGAGTGACTCAGAAGATAATGGAGGAACATGGTCATATGTATACCATAACACATTACCATTACCTCATTACCACATTGTACATGAGAAAAGGCATCAAGAGCATCATGAGGGATATGTATGAATAAAAATGAAAAACGTTTAGTCATACAGTGGAAACAAGCATAACAGATGGGCATGGTTATACTTGAATGCATATAATATTCATGAAATTAAAGTGTATTATAGGATCATATAATTGGGAGAGAAAATATAGGTCATTTAGCCAAAGCCCTCACTTTATACAGGAGGAAAACTAGGTCCAGACAGATTAGATGACTTGCCCAGATTCCACAGATACTCTAATTAGCAAAAATAGGATTTAGGGCCTAAAATTCTATGTTCATCCACCCCCCACATCTTCATTCTGTTTCTAACTTCATCTAAGTATTAGGTAGATCCATCTTGGATGAATTACTATGCAAAAGATATCCCAAAGTAGGTTGCCATTTGAAATGGTTCAGGAAGAATATACAATGACAAGACAACAGATCAGTTGAAATATTAAAGTAATAAATTTTCTGCGTTACCATTCTCGAAAGTATTTATCTTTTGAAGGAGGACCATGGGGCTGGGGGATAGGAGTGAAGTGGGAATGATACTTATCCCAAAGGAATGAATCAGTAAAGTGGAATTCCAAAAATGAATAGTATGTGGTAGAGGAATTATCAGCGGATGACTTTTTCTAATTTCTTATTGACTTGTTAGTGGTCATTTAATCTAATTATGCCTAAAGATAATTCAGCTCGGGAATATGGGGTAGCCAAAGAAAACAGTCTAGACAATTGTGTTGGAGAAAGCTTATGAAACTTCTACCAGTCTGTGTTGTCATCATCATCATCATAGCTATTACCATATGATATTATACTAACATAATTATTAGTCATAACTATTGTTCATGGTGGTGGTATTTTTTAATGAATATATAGCCTTTTAAGGTATACAAAGCATTTTACATCTTATCTCATCTGAGCCTCATAACAACTGTGTGGGGTTGAGTGATTTTCCCCATAATTATCCATATTTTACAGATGAGGAAACTGGGATTTTAAGGCTAACTGACTTATTAAAGGCTACACAACTACTAAGTGTCCAAGGAAGGGTGTGAATTCAGGTCCTCCGAATGCCATGTCTAGCACTCTGATCACTCTCCCCACCTACTTAGATCATTTGATTTTGGACTAGGAAGGATTATACATAGTTTAACTGTTTCCTTTTTACACAGTAGGGAACTGGACTATAAGTCACATAGCTAAGAAACAAAACAGCTAGTAGTTGAAACTATTTTTAAAAATTAAAAAAACAAAATCCAAACAACTCCAAATCCACTTCTCTTTGATACCAGGAAGTCTCTTTTCTTTTTTAATTATGTGATCTATTCATCTGCCACCTAAAATGAATTATTATTAATATTTTTCACTCTACAGATGAGATATAGAGTAAAATTTTTAAATGTAGGACTCACATAGTATGTAATGTAGAAAGCAAAAATCTACTCTTTGTGTGAACACTTCTTCAGCTCCTTTTCTGTTATTTACAATTATTTTTGAGGTTCCTTCCTTCTAAAATCTTTGAAATGATCTCAGTTTTTATTGATTTTCCAAATGCAACCTTTAAAATTGCCTTTGTTATTAGTAAGCCTTTTCATTTGATTGTTTACTAGAAATCCAGGAATATATTGTGGATGGCTTTCGTCTTCCCCTTTTGCCCTGCAAACATGAATGTCTCTCTATGTCTATATAGATAAACACACACACATACACACTCTCTCTCTCTCTCTCTCTCTCTCTCTCTCTCTCTCTCTCTATATATATATATATATATATATATATATACATATACATACTCATACACATGTATAAACATATGTATTGTATAGTCTTGTGACATAAACTTTACTTTTTCTATGCTCTTAAACTTTTCTAATGGTTACATATTACACAAGGCAAATGTAGACAAATCTTCATTTTCCTATATTGTCAATTCAATGGATTAAGTGGAATATAGCCAATTCATTGGCAGCCAGGCTCAAGTCTTTAGGAAAATTTCCTCAAAGATGGCAAAAAATATAGACATCTAATGTTTGGAGTCAAAGATTAAAAACTAAAATAGTGTTGAAACATGAAGACATAGTTATACATATCCATTTGAACAATTTTATTCCCATTGGAATATATGCTTGCCAAGCAGGCAAGTGATACACACTACTTTAAAATATAATTGGATAGACTTGTCAAGTTCCCAAATCATTTTCTCCCCTAAATCTGTTGTGTTATCCCTGCCTACAAATAGATATTTTCCTACCTGCTTCTATCACCATTCTCATTATAAGAAATGTATCTATGTGGTATGTTAAGAATGTTGTTTCTATTCTCAAAATTTCTTTCTCTAACTGGGTTTCTAATTAATCCATCTGTCCTGCTTCTCAGGATAGCACAATGGGGATACATAGTAACAACCTGAAAAGTAAGAAATATTCTGCTCTCTATTAATGGTATGGTGGGTAGATAGGGCAGGTGGTGGAAATTGATGTACTGCAAGTATGAAGGAACAGTGTAACATGGCAGCCAACACTGCTAATGCAAGCTGAGGTTGCCTTTGTATCATAGTTTCAGAATTGTAGCTGGAAAAGATATTAGGCCAACAGTTTAAATCCCTTCATTTTATAGATTCAACACTGATTTCTAAAAGCATTTAGTCATTCACCCATGGTCATACAGATTATAAATGCAATCAAGATTCACACTGAGGTCCTCTGTCTCCAAATTCAGCCCTTGTCCCACTAAAAAGAGGCACAGTCTTTTAGTGACTGAAGGTGATAGTCCTAGTATTTGAATTCAAATATTTTTAACTTTTGAATCAAACCCTTAGAGACTCTACTAGCTATGTGATCCTTGACAATTAGTTTGTGACCACTGCCTGTCCCAATTTCCTTGTCTGTAAAATGGGGATAAAAATAGTGCCTGCCTTGGAGGGTTATGAGCATCAAATGACGTAGTATACATAAAGAATTTTACGAACCATAAAGTAACACTTAAATGTTAGTTGTCGTTATCATCATTACTGAAAATTGTTGGAAAAAAGTATTGTGACAGATAACGTTGCATGAAAAAATAGCACACATTAACAAAAACATCTAGTAATTTTCACAGATCACATGTAGAATGAAAAATGGACTATGCATAGGAACTTATAACCAGTTCTCCATTTTCGTTTACTGCTTTCTGGAAGCTCTATAGTTGTCTCTGCTTTGGCTTCCCAATGACTTCTTTGCTAGACAGCTACCTACGGTGGAAAAATTCAGGAATTGAATATAATTGAACCCAGCACTTTGAAAAGGATTCTGCCTATAGGATGAATCACACACCCTAAACTTCCTTTCAGTTGTTTTTAATCTAAAGGACAAAAAGTCATTGGAGGGAGTTGAGGAGAGAAATGGCAGCAGAAAGAGAGAATAGGAAAAGAAAATACAAAGAGATATAGGTAGGGAAGAAGAAAATTTCCAAGTAAGTAAAGGCAGATATTGTTGGAAATAAATGAATGAATGAATGAATAAACAAATGAAGGAAGGAAGGAAGGAAAGAAGGAAGAAAGGTAGAAAGGAAGGAAGGAAGAAGAAAAGAATAGAAAATACAAATTGGTGAACAAATTCATCGTATGCTTGTAATAAATATTTAAATTCTCAGTCTAAATGCCTTCTTCATGTCTTGCTCTGATCTCTTTAGAAGGTCTGACCTGGTCTAACACTGCTCCTGAGTATACTTCTCCAACTTCAGAAAAATCATATTCATTAGATGACACTTGGGCATAAGGCTGAGACTTATCTATTTTAGTACCAGCTAAAGTGATTGTCTCATATGTTGCTCACTGCTTTATCAAATCGTCAACCTTTCCCTGAATTATATTCTTTGGCATTTTCATTCTAATTACAATAGAATAACATTTCCAAGAGAAAATAGGCTGTAATTTCTTTAAGTAACAATCACCCAGAAGGGAATTTAAAATATGGATTTACAAATAATCAATTTACATGTATCTTTTCTGCAACATATTTATTGAATAAATTAAGGCACAACTATATAATTTCATGGTGTTTTCTTCTTGTGTCTGTACAAAGTTTTTCATTTTCAAATCAATTCTTCACCGAGATTTACCTCTTCTTCAAATTAGTCCCAAAATTCTTCCAAAACCTGAAATCCAGAGGGTGATGAATGAATATATGATTATTATTAGAAGTTGTAGTAGTTAAGTTTTGTTGGTTGGGTAAGGACAAGAAAGGGAATAAATATTTGTTAAGTGCTTACTATGGTACCAGGTACTATGTGAAAGGTGCTGCAAATATTATCTCATTTGATGTTTACAATTACCTTGAAAGGTAGGTGCTATTAGTTTCCTCATTTAGTTTAGAAAACTGAGGTGATCAGAGGGTTAATGATCTGCCTAGAGTCACATAACTAATAAATATCTGACACTGGGTTTGACAAATGATATAATAATCTAGTAGTTTAGCTAAGAAAGCCCTTAGTTTTAGTAGGGACCTTAAAATATCAGAATTACTCTGAATAGCAATTACTGTTTCCCAAAGAAAGACCTCAGAAACTACCATCCTACTTTTGGTACTATGTGGTCAATAAATAAATAAACAAACAATACTTCAACTTTTATATGCTTCATGTATTTTACAATCCCTTGATGTATCCATTTCTAGTGTGATTCCTATCTCTGTCCTTGTATAATGTTGGTTAACACTTTTTAATCCTATATTTGCAAAGTTAGAACCAAAGAGGTTGATAAGAATGGTCATGACAGAGGTACAATACTGTCAGGTTTGGGGGGTTTCTTGAATTATTCCCTCAATATCTAAAGGTCAAGCTTATCTTAACTATTTTTACAAGAGTCAAAGAGATGGAATCAAGGACAGAAAACTGAAGACGAATAAAAAAATGACAGACAGGTTCTGTAAGATTAGTCTTAGGAGGGATAAAACCCCAGGATGAGCTGTTGTTTGTTATAAATACTAAAGGAATTTGGGGGAAAAACTATACTGAGGACAAAAGCAAAGGTCAAGTAAATGATCCCATATGACAAGAAGAAAAGAAAATTAACTTCCCCACCATTATTTGCTTCGATTTTATCAAGCAGGGAGAGTAATCTTCAGACTAGAAAAATATAGAAAAAATGGTTAACAGGAAATTGAAATATGAGACAAGTAAAGAGGAAAGGAAAAAAAGGAAAGAAAACAGCTATGTATCTTCACTGAGCTCAAGTCATCTGGCCAACAGATGAGCCCAGATTAATGAACGAACTTGTAAATGAGATTGTTGAGTCACCCTTGGTGACCTTTGGGGAAAAAAATCTGAGCATAATAGAGATATCACAGTAATGGAAGTTGGAATATTTTATTTATTTTCAAAAGCATAAAGAAGATAGATACTTAAAAGGTAGATTGGTGAGACTGATGGCTTTTCCCTAAAAAGTTCTATAATAACTCATTAAGGGTACAATTCATGAGCATTTGGAAGTAAGTTATCACTAATGGTTAACTTAGGTTCATTAAGAACAAATCATATCAGATTAACCTAATTTCTTTTTTTAACCAGATGAATAATACTTGGATCCAATCCTTATCCAATCCCATTCATTCAATGAACAGATTAGAAAAAGCACATTGATACAACATATTTAGATTCCAGTGAGGTTATTGATGATTTTTTTTCAGACAAAGTAGAGAGATGTGAATTGAAGAATAAATAATATGGTTAAGTGGATTCAGAACTGGTTGATTGATTAGATCAAATTGCCAAGTCCTGTCTGAATCATATTCTTGAACATTTTTATTCAAAAGATGAAATCCTAATGTTTAATTAGAAACGAGATGAGATTCCTATAAATAACAAACTCCCCTAAAGAATGATGATCAATGATCCATGCAGATGGATCTATTACAGACCTAGGAATAGATCTGTAATAATTTGCCTCAAGGATCTGTCTTTGGCCTTGTTTTAGAAAACGTTAATGACTAGATGAAGGAAGCATGCTCATGGAGCCTGAAAATGATATCAAGTATGAA